>CM022299.1:146855580-146886680 GCA_011799875.1 Thinopyrum elongatum
GTTGATGATAACCTGAGCTGCAGAGCTGATCATGATAAGGACAGAAGATAGTGTGGATGAAGGAGAGAGGAAGAGAAGCAGCAGAACAGGAAACAAACTGAATGAAACGATTTTTGTTGGGTTTGGAGTTTTGATGTACTGTCATGTTATGCTGTGTGGGGGCTTTGCTCGGCTAGTGTGGAATTCGTTTGAATGTTGGTTGGGTGAAGGAAAGTTGTTATGTTCTGAACAAATTATGCCTGCTGGATACAATTTGCATGTTGGGTACCAGTGCAATTGTGTTCCTGTTATGGATGTTGATTTTTTTTAGAGAGTTACCAATGTTGGTCACAAAATGGTGTTTGATGTGCTATTAGTCAGAACCAATCATGAAAAAATTGGAAGATTTTGATGTGCTTTTGTTTCTCCATGACTTCCCATCCCTATCTCCTCCATTCTTAATTCTTTGCCTGACAAAAAAAAATCCAAAGTGTAAGTCAATACAAAAAAGGAGAGAAGTAGAAATTAAAGAAGCCAAAACTTTTGGCAAAACGCCCTGACTGGCTGAATGTGTAGTTAGGTTCTTCTAATGGGTTTATATGTAAGAAAAACATTTGAAAATTTCCCAGATTAATATATTGGTTACTGTGCATTTTTTGGAATGTTCATTTGTGTTGGAAACTTTTATTTTTTAGCAAAATGTGCACGAACTGGTCTGAATGTTGTATTTCTCTAGATCTTTCTATTGGCAAAACGTTTTGAAAATTGTCCCAGCTTAAAAAAGGGGAGAGGAGTGTTCTTTTTTTTTAGAACGTGTCAAAATTTTCTGTAAATGTTTTATTTTTTTGCCCATTGACTCAAAATGTCCCTGAATGCATATTCCTTCTAATTTTTTTTATGTGTCTCCAAAAAGTTTTTGAAAACTTCCGATCTGAATTATAAGAGTATTTGTCATTTTGAAGAATTTTTTAAAAACTTTGGTACATTCCATTTTTTGGTGAAAATTGTGACACCATTTAGTAGCATAGCCATCATGGACACTTCATATGTAAAAAGACGAAATATCTGAAAATGGCACATAATTGAAGAAACGTAGGTCTCACTCATTAGCTTAGGTTCAGTACATGAACTCGAACCAAAATGTCAAGTGATCTCCGACAAGCAAGGTCAACATGACATAAGAAAAAAATAGCAAGTTTCATCAGGACAGACACCATATACCAAGTTATATATTGAACCCAACCAGACCAGCCACGTTAGATGAACACTATATCTCACATATCAGTTTACACCCAAAAGCCAACCGTTGCTGTAGGCATCGTAAGAACGGAAAGTAACAATGATACAACAAAAGCACGGTTTGCTGTAGTAGATAGTAAGATTTACAAATAATTAGGGAAACTCATCTGACTAGTACAAAATAATGCAACACTGTCATAATCGACGACTCTGACCTTCTTGCTATTACTTTTCTTTCAGTGAATCAACATTGCAGAACGACTAGTTAATGTATACAGACACATATTTCCGAACCATGACTGAATTATAAAGCATTTCAATGACAGAAATGAAAGTCAAAAACTTTATTTGGACAAGCAGTTAAGCCTTTAGGGTTTTCAGAGAAGAAAAGGAGCACGAGGCACCCAATTTCATTTTCATGAAACTGGACAACGGTAAACCTAAGTTCCAAACCCACCATGCTCTTTCGAAAATTAATTAATTGCCCAAAGTAGGAAGCGATGTAGAGATTTGTCGCCTCTAGACCATTGTCGGGCCGGCGACGACAAAGCCGGACGAAACCGGAGCATCACGGTAGTGGGCGCACAGGCGAGACAGCAGCCACAGAGACCTCGCCCCGAAGGGATATACTGTTGAAGGCCGGGCGGCATACATCAAGTGGGTGAAACCTATGGCATTAGAAAAGGAAATGTTGTTACAACCGCAAGGGCCGGCACAAACGCCGGCCGGTCCAGCGCGATCGTACTATTCCACCAGATCAAAGGATGCCCGTAGCCCACGTCACGTCGCTACCGCGCCGCATGGCCCACCACCGCTCCCCATCCCTCTCGACCCCTCTCGACGCTCTAATGCCCTTTGCCCGGTTCCAGCATCCTGCTTCCTATCTCATCCCCTACCTCTAGCACCGATCCCATACCCTACCAACAGCCCGAGCATCCAACCAGGGCGCAGAAAGAAATCACCTTGCTCCCCGCCTCCCTTTCTTGCATCTAGATATGGTCAAGAAGGCTCTCTCGTACAACTCCACTCATTGCTAAGCGAGGAGTACTCAGGGGCCGAGTTGCAACCCGGGGAAGCCATGGCCGTCCATCTCCTATCCTCCCCCTCGAACAAGGTTGGAATTTGCAACAGGTGAGCCTTGAGGTGGTGGCCCACGTGATGCGATTTGGCTGCAACCGGCACCGGGAAAGTACCACGGACGCAGATTTGCTGCAACCAGGATCCAACAATTTTGGCTAGGACCACGGTTTTTGATTGAATTTTTGCTGAAAAACCAGTCCAAAAATTGCTACCATCATTTTGTGTTTTGCTACCCGTTGGCAGTCTGTCTTTTGAGTTCGTTTGCTTAACTAGATCCATCTTTTTTTTCTGGGAATCACTCAACTTTTTGTTACCATGATCTTGAGTTTTGCTACGGCCGTTCTTAGTTTTGCTACACACCGTTTTTGCTTTTTTGCTGGATCCATCTTATTTTTGCTGGAACCACTCCAAGTTTTGAATACAACGTGTTTGTTTTTTGCTACCACCGCATTGGTTTGCTACCCCCATTTTTTGATCTTTTTTGCGTGGGCGATCTTTTTGCTGGATGGAGCTGCAAACATTAAAAAAAATGCTACAACCAGCGTCCTAGGAACTTCAACCGAAGGCGAGAATTTTGACAACCGCAACCACGGGCAACGCGAAGCTGGAAACCTCGAGGGGAAAAAAGCGTCAAACCGTTTTGTGAAAAAAAGTTTCAATGGGCGCGAGGAAAAAGCTGCAGCTGGCGGGCATGGCGGTAAGGACGACACGGGGAGGACGACGACCGGCGGCGGCGAGCTGGGGATGCTTCAAGCAGGCCTCGGAGCGTCCATGGAGGGGTCCAGAGAAAAGCTGATGCGATTTGTTAGCAAAAAAAAAAAAGATGCAAAAGGCTGCATCTGCACGGATTGGTAAATAAGATAAACTGACGTGTTCAAATGCGACGGCCGAACCGTTCCGCCGGTGCGACGGCGCCTTCCGCCGGTGCAGATGCAGAACAACTCGTGTTGGCTAACAAACGTCTCTCTGCCAACAAAGTCTGTTGGGAGCACACGTATCCAGACACAGTTGTATAGAACCGCATGAAGTATTTCCCTCAACTCTAGTCTTACAGGTTCAATAATAAGAACTCAGTTTGACAGGGTGTACGACATATGCAGTGACATTATGAAATTTGTTGCGGGCAGAGGGGGGTGAGAGAGACGTGCTAGTAGTTGCGTGCACAAATCCACGGTTCAGTTTCACGGCTTAGTATAATTTCAGAGGTCTATCCTGCCTACAAATGAAGAAAGCACAACAGAGAACTTCTTATTCGTCAAACTGTATTCCAAATGTAGTAATAAAATTCGTACTAACGAAAAAAATTATTTACATGGAAAGAAGTGATCGACGAGAGGGAAAGAGAACAAAAAACAACAGTCTATATATTCAGGTACTCCCACGTCATGTTCTAAACAATGTTTCATCAACTGTTATTTCTATCAAGTCAAAAAGAAGATCAAGGGTATTTCTGTGATGTATGTAAATTCTTTGTTTTTTTGTGCGATGGAGTGATGTATGTAAAATTCTTTACAATGAAAAATAGATACATGGAAAGAATCAACAAAAACAGAACAAAAAACGGAGTCTATAATATTATGGTAATCCTACTTTCATGTTCTAACAAATGGTTACTGGATCACTTGGACAGATCGTCTTCTCCTCATCAGCTTGCCGCGGTGGTGTGGCAGAGCTTCTGCTTGCCTTGTTGGCTGCGCGGGGGAAGAGGAACTCCGTGCCGAATCCCCTAGGATGCTGAAGAATCTGCGCGGCCTGATACTTCCTGATGTCGGCCGAGCGTCACGCTCCTCCCTCGCGTATTAATCGAATCATCGAAGTGAGCCGCCTTGATGTCAGCCACCTCCTCCTATTCCTGCCAGCCGTTCACCTCCATGGTGTCTTTCCCCTTTCTCTGCCGTTCCATTGTACTTTTCCAAGTCCTACCTTATGGCGTACTTGCACGCACTCTGGCAAGATCTCGTTGAGTCGGCAACGCTGAACAGGCCGTTGAAACTTGCAAAGCGCCCCAAGTCGGACGTCCTTGGCGCACGGGAGACTTCCTGAGGCAGGCTTGAAGATTGGTGCCGCAGGCCTCGTCTGGCAAGGGGATGTAGATGAGTGTCCAGGCGCCCAGGACGGAGCAGGACAAACGCCGAGTCAATTATGTGGCCTATTCGTGGCGCCGATGATGAAGACCCTCTTCTTGGGCGTTCATGCCGTCATCTCCGTGAGAAGCTGCGTTCAAGACCTCTCCGCGCCGCCGCCGGCGTAGCCCAACGCCGCCCTCTGGGTTGCGATGAGAGTCGAGCTCATCGAAGAACAGCACGCACGGCGAAGACTGACGCGCCTGTCGAAGACCTCGCGCACGTTGGCCTCGCCCGCCGAACCACATGGTGAGGCAGCTCTGGCCCCATGATGCTGATGAAGTTGGCAGGGCACTCGTTGGCGATCCGCCTTCGCCAGCAAGGTCTGCCGCATCCTGGTGGCCCGTAGAGAAGAGGACGCCTTGGACGGCGACATGCCGAACTTCTCGAAGTTCTTCGGTTGCTCGATCGGGTACTGGACGGTCTTTGCAGCCCCTCTTGACGCCGTCGAGCCCACCGATATCGTTCCAGATGACGTTGGGCACCTCAACGACGTTTCAACGAAGCTCGGACGGGTTGGTGCCAACGAGAGCCGTTCTTAGAGGGTGGTCATCGGTGACGGCCATGGAGTTCCAAGATCCGGCGTTCGATGGGTGTCGTCCTCTAAGTCGATCACGTCCATCTTATCCTGATGCAAATGCAGCGCCGCCTCGGTTTGCAGGAGCGCGGGCCAAGTCGGCGCCGAACGTAAGCAGTGCGTTATCCTTGTCAACCACCTCCAGGTGGAGTCCTCGTCCAGCTAGTTTTGGGTGGGATGCGGAGCACATCGAGACGCCGACCTGCCGGTACCGCGATGGGCCGATCTCGCGAAACCTCCCAGAAGCGCCTCAAGGCAGGGTGATGTGTTGGGGCGGTTAGTGGCGCCCATGAGCGATGACGATGGCGCGAGGGCTTCATGCCTTCATAATCATCAGCTGGAGACGATGCGGCCTCTAGACCTTGCCTGAGCTTCTCCTGTTGGGGCATGGAACGCGATCTCGTCGATTGAAGATGATGGAGGGCGCGTTCTTTCGGCCTCATCGAAGGCCTTTCCTCAGGTGCTTTAGCCACTTCTCCGGCCATCTTAGACATTATCTCCGGGCGTTGATGAGGAAAGAAGGAAGCCGGTCTCGTGCCACCGCGCGGGGCGATAAGCGGTCTTGCACCGACCCCGGGAGGGCCGGAGAGAGGATGCCCTTGGGGGGGAGGAGTGACGCCAAAATGACTTGAAAAGCTGCGGATGCCTGAGTGGCAGGCTCGGACGCAGTCTTTATTTTCCCGTCTCAGAGTCAAGGGTTTCCCCAGGCCACCACGTCATCTATAGCCGACGTCGTCAGGCCTTCTCGTCTCCGCTTGCCGGCTCACCTCGCAGAATATCTCTGTTGTCGGGTGCCACGATGATATGTTAGTCCCACCGCGGGGTCATCTCCAGACCTGTGTGAACTTCGACCGCTCGCATGCCGACCGCACGCAGAGAAGAGGTGACCTGTTGGACCGTGCGGTTTAAGCAGTCAGAAGTAGGGTTGGCGGTAGTGCGTCGAAGAGGGTCCACGCGAGCCGCTTTTCCAGATGGTATGTGTCGCTATGGGAGAGGATGTGCACGCGTTGCCGTATTGGCGTCGTGGCACAGGTGCACCGACGACGTCGGCGATGCGCACGCGAGGTTGGGAGCGGGCCCTGGTGTGATCCTGAGCTTGTGCCCCTCGGCAGGATGTGTCGGACAGTGCATGCAGACTGCTTGGCGGCGCTTGCCCTGAGCAGCACGATGTCGCCCTGGAATATGGAGAGTTTTCCCATGGTGTTCTGGGTGGAGGTTGCACACGGAGTTGTCGCCTTGGGTGGCCTCCTCCACCACCAGCCAGGTCGCCAGCCTTCTTGGACGTCGCCGTCGGCCATCGATTTCAACTCTCGTGGTGACTGCTTGAGTCCTCGTGTATTATACTCTAGTTGGATGTCGAGCGCAGTTTGGGTTCAGTGTTGTGGCGAGGAGGGCTACTTGGGGGGCCAGTCCACCTTTTAAGGCCGGCTGAAGAATTCGACTCCGGTTGAGAAAGGCCCGTACGTACGTCGGCGCACCTCGTTCACGAGTCGAGATCGCGTTTAGGTCATATTCAGTCCACGTGGTAGCTGCAAATTAGACTGATGGGAGTGATGGCACATGAGCGGCAGGGGCGTGCTGGAGTCCATGTATGGACAGCAGTGAAGCCTGAGAGGAGGGGAGGGCGTGACTGCGCAGGAACGGCAGGAGGTAGGAGGAGGGTGGCACTGGCACGGGGGAGGAGGTTCGGAAGAGGCACTCCCGCAGGGCTCGCAATCGCCTTCACCGTTGGGCCCGTCCCCGACGGCGACCGGAGCTTCTTCTTTCTTCTCCCTCTGCAAAATTGATGTGCGCTTTGTGTCCTCAATTCATCTCGCGCTGAGTACCAGGATGTGGCACTGCAATGTACGCCGGAGGCGCCAGCGACCTCAGGCGCCCGTCACTCGGCGGTGAGACGTTAGTCTCTCCTTCCCCCCCCCCCCCCCGTCAAACATTACGTGTGCTATGTCCTTATTTTCTTCCCACATCCGTCTGTTTTTTTTTTCTGCCTAAACGCTATCACAATTAAGTGTTGTGAGGAGGGAAGATGGAGCGTTGGCCCGAAGGGGAATAGATGAAGGGATGCTGCTCTAAAGTTCTCTTTTGATTCTCATCCCCAATTTATCCGCACAGTTGTGGTTGTCATACTGGATTTATTTTCTAACTAAAGGAGGTGTTCATACGGATGAGAATGACCTCCACAAACTAATTAATTTTTTTCGTAACCACATGAGATTGTTTTGGTGCTTTGATGCACGTGTTTGTTGTCAAGTGTTGATTTTGCAGGACTGGATCGTCATTTGTGAGACGCCATTTGTAGTATTGCGGTTCAGTCTATTTACCCTTGCTTTGTGTTGTTTTTAACGAAGAAATTTGATGAGGGGACATCTTACACCTCTGCACATTAGATCAGAGCAGAGGGGAGATTAGAGGGAATTGCTCGTCTCAGTTCTGAATGGTACATGTAACTTGTGTGGATGCGTTCCGTATTAGTGTATGTTGGGTTCTGCAACAATAAGACACAACCATATATGATTCCCTGCAAGTTAATTATTCCATGTTCTAGTCATTTAGTTAGTTTCAGTATCACTATCCACGTATGATGAACTAGATAGTATTTTTTTTTGCGGGTGTAATAGTTATAGGATTCAAAGGACACTTGGCATTGGAAACTACATGTTATTGTGTTCTTCAGTATTCAATCCAAGGTGAGTTGAGTAACGGGACAGTCATGCATGTATATGCCATCTTCCGCGCTTCTGACTACCAAAAGGCTTTGCACGCTTATATATAAAGCAAACCGCCTCAAGATAATAAGGGCCCAACACAGGAGCAACAAGCACCACAACACAGAAAGTCATACAAAAAGTAGGTTTCTGAGGGCCACCAGCTCAACAAGCCCTAAAAATAACAAAGCGGGGTAAAGCCGCGCAGGAAGTCCGTGGAGTAATCCGGTCCGGCGTCCTAGGTGGCGGGCCAGAAGCAGAGGTGTCAGACGGAAAGCCAAGGATCTGAAGCGGCGGTGTATCTCGTCGGATGGCAGCTCTCTTCTGGCGGGCTCTAACAGCTGCAAAAAACCACAAAGTTTATAGATCGCTATAGACAAACACCGCAAGGGAGCTCGGATCAATAACAAGCTTGTTGCGGAATGTAATAATGTCCATGCTAGCACCCCGACGCCAACCCGAATGTGGCGAGGAGAGATATGGGGCGGAAGATTGGAGTTCTCTATATAGATTGGGGAAGTAGCAGTAGCACCACCCGCCCCAAGCATTCTGAAGCAACTCCAAAGGATTGAGCACTAGCACATGAGAAAAAAAATGTGGTTGGAGTCCTCTGGTCGACAGAGGGCGAGAAGCCCTCCCCGGACGTTGCGTTTGAGAAACCTCCACGCCGAAGGAAGTCCGCGGAGTCCATTGCCACACATGAAAAATCCTAATTTTCAGGGCAGTCTAATGTCCAGTAGTGGGACAGGGTTCCGGGGTCAGAGATGCCACGATGGCCTGGGAATGGACCCTAAGTTGAATAGACCATTCCCTTCAAGGTTCCAAGGACCTGGTACGGCTCTAGTTGTGGCGTGTGACGGGACAATTACACTTCAGCAAGATCTTCCAAGCAGCCTGATTGGCATGAAACCGAAGGTGGGGACGGAAAGGCGATGCTCCCGAAGTCAATAACGGCAGCCCCGAAGATAAATGGGGGGCAACACAATGGAGAATAATCTTATGGGGAAGCGAACGGGGAGGGGGTCGGTCGCACCCCAGCGATCAAACCAAATAGGGTCGGAGATCTAGACCCAACTTGAGATCGATGATCAATGCGCACGACAGGGGGGGAGAGCTGATAATGATACCAGAACTGGAACACCCCAAAGCGTGACAAAACGCGAGGGGTTAGCCCAAAGGTACTTCGCCTGATAATGTATAGGCCAAAGGGCTGCCATCATAATAGCATCTCCATAGCCATGTGGTAAGGAGGAGCGCGATATCATACGTTGGACGACATGAACCCATGCCTCCCTGGTTCTTAGGCAACAATGTTCAGGCCCAAGAACCAGTTTGGTGTTATGTTTATCGCCTCACAGCCAAAGATTTCGATTGAAACTTGCGATGTATGATGAAAGGGTTTGTGTAGGCTAGAAGATCATGATGAACATGAGCAAGCTTGTCGAGACGAGTTAACTAAGAATCGTCCAAGGCACCAAGAGAGCCAGTGCACCCGCCAAGGCGGGAGATCCTGTGTTGGAACCGTGGTCACCCACCGCCTAAGTCCGACAACAAGACGTCACGAGTCACTAATAGGGAATTACCATGTAGGAACTCGGGAAGACCCATAGCAGCGCAGTTGAGGCGATCGACAATGCTTTGCCTCCATCTAAGGATAAGCCGAGAACACCCCCTTCACCTATTGAGAATTTGATGGTAAGTCCTAAGTCCGACATGTGCGAAAGGAAGGGATCTTAATCATGTTTATATTAACTTGTTCATTTGCTTGTGTGTTAAATCATTCTGCAATCAGTCTTCAGATTAATTGAAGAAAATATTTTTTTTAGTATCATTTATTTTATTCTATCTAGGTGTTTAATTCTGACATTACCAGTCTCACTTCTCAGTTTTTTAGTGTCTTCTTTACAATTTTTAGGTTTAGACTGAAGAAAAGTAATTTTCGAGTCGTCCAGTCGACTCATTTCTCAGAGTCCTTTACGAGCAATCATTCCCTGTTTTATTCATCACTTTCGTGTAGTCATGGGGTGTTCTCCCTTCTCTGTTTATTAGTCCTTCTAATTTTTCTAATTCTGTATTGAAAATTTTCATTTACTTCTTTCTTTTCTTGTCAGTGTTCTCCTTTCATTCTTTTTTTTTTACACTAAATTCTTACCTCTTTATTTCACATGTGATAACACTTATATCTTCAGTATCAGAGGAAGGTAAGCATTTGGAATGCAAAACATCTAACCACTCATTACAAAGCTAAATTAGCCAGCAAGGGCTAGTTCATGTGCAACACCATTTGTCTCTCTAGGACATTGTTCTCCTTTCATTCTTCATCTTCAGTTTTCATTTTCCGTTAGTCCTTATTCATTGTTTCTGGCATTTATTCAGTATCTTTTTAGCCATTTGACTTCTTCATTTGTTATTCAGTTTGTAACTCTTCATTTTTTTTCCTTCGGATTTTGTTTTCGTAGCGATGTTTGTTTTTACGTTAGTAATTTCTATTGCCATTTCGCTGCTTCATTCTATGTCCTTTTAATTACTTGTCATCTTCTGAGTTTTTAGTCAATCTCTCTTTGTTTTCTCATTTTCATGAATTATTCGGTGTTTTCATTGAACTTTCCTTAGCCTTTTCTCCAATTCATACGTTTTCGTCCGTACTTTTATGTGTTAGGTGTCATTTTGTTCAGTATCGTGTCTAGTTTAGTGTTACGTGTTATTTTATGCCAGGTGTTCGGTTATCTTTTCATTAGTACTCCACGATTTAAGCCCCTTGTTGTTTCTTAGTAAATGTTCAGTCAATCATTACATTGTAAAATTGGTTTCCTAGTCATTATTATTTTCGCTTTATTAAAAGTTTATTTCATTATTTGTGTTCTGAAGGCTTTATTCTTGCAGTCCAAGTTTAGAAGACTCTCATTGATAACTTCCTGTTCCTTTTATTCAAAAGCAAACTAGCATGGCCTGGGACGTTTTTAGCTTAAGGTTGTTTATAAAAAAAAAAATTAAGAACATGGGATGGCTGATGGCATTTTTTCTTGGGGTTAGAGAGTATATGTGCAGTCAGTTAGTTTTCAGTGTTAGGTGTCATTTCTTCAGGTTATTTGAAGTGCCACATAGGGTGTTTCCGCTTTTTTGTTCTTTTTCTGATTGGAAGCTAGCAAAGTTTACAACAAACAAAGCCCTCCTGCCGGAGGAAAGCGAAAGGACATTGTCTATATTGAAATCGATGGTTCTGCTTACCTGCCATCCAGGAAATCAGCATGTCATCCGGTGACTTCACGGTCGCCAAAGAAGCCTCAAAAGCATCATCAAACATTCGATGAGATCCATGGAGCTATTCTAAGATAGCAAGCACTAGCTCCCAGTGCGCTTCCATAAAAGGCCAACTCCATACCAAACCCAGGATCAAGGAAATCGTCGAGTTCACTCTCATGTTACCGAGTGGAAAAAACCATATTTGTTAGCATATTAGTTTCAGCGAGTTTTTAGACAATTTTCTTCAGTAGTTTTCAGGTTAGAGGGTTAGGAGTTTTTGGGGTTAGTAATCTAGTTTAGCAAGATTTTAGACAATTTCATTTCATTTTCTTGTAGTCCTCTTTTCGCAGTTTTGTAGTCTTCATTTCGATCAAATAACACGCTAGAAATGGATTGAAGGGGGTGTCACTGGCATCCTCCACTCAATATTATATGTATGCGTTTCAGATTGTGTTTCAGTCTATTCATTTACCATTGTTCAGTAAAAACCACTGACAGCGGTGTCACTTCCAGTGGCTGTAGCAGCCACAAGGAGCTGCCTGTTGCCTGCGGGGCTCAAGCGGTGTTACTGTCTAGTAGCTGTAGCAGCACAAACAAAAGCCGGTATATTCTGATGGCTAAACTGGTAGCATCTCACGAACAAAATACTTTATCACGTACCTCGTCACCATGGTGCGTATGTTGTGTGTTAAGAATGTGAGGATGTCGTATGTGGTGTTTAAGAATGTGAGGCTAAGGTTAACCATCCACCTAAGCTTTGGTATGAGTATAACTTTTTAGTCTTTAGTGCACACTAAGCTTCCTTTGTAGTACCAATTAGCCAACATAAACAACATGCAAGGAGGGGAACGAGAGCATGAATGCATGCATTGCAGCTAACAGTTAACTGTTATACTCTAATTATCATTTGAGTATTCTAGTTTCATTGTCATTTGACAATTGCATTACCAGTATGTGGTAGGTCGGTATCCAAAATTTCTTAGGGCTGGCTGGAAGTTTTTGAAGAAATGGTCAACAAATTATATCGAGTTATGCATGAGATGCATCCTGGAGTTCTTCCGTACTTCATTCTCCTGAGTATTCGTGAACATAGAGAGAAGATCAGTTTTTCTTTTTTTTCAGTTAGTCTATGTCCATTTGTTGACCATTGCTTCAAAAAAAAAGTCTATGTCCATTCAGTCAGCATCAACTCTTCAGTTTCCATTTATATGCTTTTTTGTTGTCAGTCTTAGATCGAGGTGGTGACTGGTGAGGGGTATGGACTCCCTCCCCCTCCGTCGCCCGGCGGGCGAACCGAGGGGCTGCCCTAGCCGCCGGGTCACCGCCCCTCCCTCTCCCTCCCCTGTCGCCCCGGGGTAGGCGGCGGGTTAGCCTGTGAGGCCGTGCGCAGCGCGGCGGAGGTACTCCTCCCTCTCGCGGGTCAAGGGGGACGGGGCTCCCTGACTCGAGGGTGTGATCCCGATTGGTGCGGCGGCGGCGCGATCTGGTTCATGACGGCCCAGATCTGGACTTCAGCAGTGTGGCGGCTGGCCGGCGTCCTATCGGCGGCTGTGGTGGCAGTTGCTGGCGCTCCTCCTCCCGATCTAGGCGAGGGGCCTTGGGATCCGGGGCGGTGGCCCCGATGTGGGCTCCCTGTCCGGTGGCGCGGCAGGGCGGGGGGCTGCCGGGGATCGGGTCGGTTGGCGGCGATCCATCGGCGGGTTGGTTGCCGCTACTTTTGCCCTCGGCGGCCAACGAGTCGGAGCTTCTTCCCCAATACTCACGTTGCACTACGTCGTAACGGACATGGCTGCGCTGCTTGCGGTACCGGATGGGGTGGAGCGGGAGGTGGGATTCAGATTGGGATAACTCCCTGGTCGGCTCCTGCGCCGGCCGCGACGGCGACGAGGCCGAGGGTGCCGTTTTCTTCTAGAGACGTCGTTCGGGTCCGCACACCTTTTCCCACACCACGGTTTCTCGGGTGAAAACTAGGCGGCGACGACGCTCATGGCGTCGTGTCCTCTTGAAGGCGCCGTCGAGAGAACTAAGTGGTCGTGGGCACGACTCGTGTCATGGGCAGTTTGCAGTTGGCGTGCCCCTCTTCCTCCAGGAGGCATCGTTCGGGGGAAACCCTAGATCGGGTCTCCCAGGTCGGATGATGACGGAAACTATGGTGTCGTTCTCCCTCTTGAAGGCATCGTTTTGGAGCACAGGCTGATGGAAGGGCCCAAAGGCGAGGCGGGGTTCATCTTCTGCATCGATGACGGGGGGTCTCGGGCGGCGTGGCGCAGTGGAGGCTGACGTTCCGATGCGGGTCTGAAGGACTCGCGCAGGAGTGGCGACGTGTCTGGCGTCGTGGGTGGCGTCGATGCAGAGAGGCCTATTAAGGTCGTGCATTAGTTTGATCTGAGGATGGATCGATAGAAGATGGAGGTGACGGCCCTTGCAGCGTGCGGTGCTCACTGGGAGTGTGCGGACGGTGGTATGACCCAGTCTAAGGTAGTGGGCTTGGATGGGGCATCCGCTTTAGATGTTAGGCTTTGGTGCGATATCTGTTGGTATTAGGCCGGACATTCGGCACCCCTTCATCAAGGATAGGAGTAGCAACAGGCGTTGCCAAAGATGGTGGCTTCAGCCTTATTGATGTATTACCTTATAAGGCTCTTGGGAATAATAATAATATGGCTGCATGGATCGTCCAGATGCAGAGGCCGGGGGGTAAACCTTCTTTTCTAAAATAAAATAAAAATTATTTCATTCAGTTTTTATCAGAAAGATTTTTTCATTCATTTCAAATGCCAATGATTCCAGTTTGTCCCTCCGGTTCAGTTATTCTAAGGAAGACACATAATTCAGTTATTGGACATTTTTTGTTTCCACACGCCAGTGTAAACCCTTTGACTGTCCATCTGGGAGTCAGCTTCCTTTTTTCCTCATTTTCACTGACCTGCTAAGCTATCAGATAGTGAGCTAAGTCTAGTTCTTAGTATGTCCAGTCTTTCATTCCTCTCTTCTTTAGGGGTTGGCGCTGCGATTCTGATCACCATCAGGAACAACATTCTGAATGAACTAAATATGATGATTGTCTTCGATACCATCTAAGTAGCAGATTGTTGCTGTCTGTGTGGGACGGTAATAGGTTTTTTGCAAAGGCCAGTTTAGGGTACAGGCGCTTAAAGGTCTAAGACGGGAAGAGAATTCGCATGAAACCGGATGGAAAACAGACTTTTTTCAGATTGAGCATTGATTGAAATTACAACATACATGTGTCACAACTGACTGGACATAAAAAACGACCTAAACCAAATGGAAAACACATTTTGATAACTAGACATTCCCAATAATAAGGCCACTCTTTTCTTGACTCATCTGTTCTAGACTGTCTCTACTCAATTTAGTAAATCAAGCGTAAAGTCATGACAAACGAAAATAACAGAGGATCTCCAAATCATTCAGGAGCAGAAGGACGTCAGTTAAGGCTTAGGCTAGTTTCACTGCCAAAAATGACACGAAATCACGTACGCTTTCTTTGCGACAAGAAGGAGATTCTAATTTCACGAACTGTATTTATATGATGTAAGTTGTTACTCCCTTCGTTCTTTATATAAGGTGTATTTGTTTCTGAAGAAAATATACTTTTCGTCCCTCAACTCTTCGCTGAGTTTAGTTTTCGTTCCTCAAACTCTAAAAACCGGACAAAGTGAATCCCGAACTCTCGAAACCGTCACTTTCGTCCCTACTGCTGAGTCAACCGTCCGTGACCATGCGTGAACAGTACAATCCGATGACACGTAAATCAACAAAAATAGCAAAAAAAATCAAAAAATCTGAAATTTTATGGCATCGAAGATACTCAGGTGCGCCACGTGCGTGCAAATTTTTGTCATGTTGGAAGTTCGAGGAGCACGAGCAAAAAACAAAAGTAAATGTACTCTAATGTGAACAGTAAAAATCAAAATATAGAAAAAAAATCAAAAAAATTCTGAAATTTTTTGCATCGAGGATGCTCAGGTGGGCAAGGTGCGTGCAAATTTTGTTTTTTTGGCACGACCTCTCGATGTCATTTTACCACAAAATATGTACGCACCTTGCACACCGAGCATCTCGATACCAAAAAAATTCAGAATTTTTGATTTTTTTGCTATTTTTTTATTTACTGTTCACTTAGAGTAGATTTATATTTTTTTTGCTGCGAGCTCCTCAAACTTCCAAAAAACGAAAATTTACACGCATGTGGCGCACCTGAGTATTTCGATGCCATAAAATTTCAGATTTTTTAAATTTTTTTGCTATTTTTTGAATTTACGTTCATCGGATGTACGGTTCACGCGTGGTCAAAACCGGGTTGACTCAGCAGCAGGGACGAAAAGTGACCGGTTTCGAGAGTTTGGGGTGCACTCTGTCCGGTTTTAGAGGTGAGGGACGAAAAAACTTAAACTCAGCGAAGAGTTGAGGGACGAAAAGTATACTTTTCTCTTGTTTTTTGATAAATTCCATAATATAAGATGCATTTGTTCAAATTCCTTGTAATTCCGATCATTGGCCTCCGAAAAAAAAGAAAGTATCTCTCCCCTGATTGCATGTATTCTTCTTGTGAGAAAGAAAATGAAACTATCTATCTCCCGATTGCGGTGTATCTCTTACCTTTCCTAGCCTAAATGATTTACTGCCGCAATCTATGAAGTAGACAAGGGTAATTTCGTCCTAAATAGTTCATAATTAGTGCCTTGGTTAACGTGCGAAACTAATACACCTAGATAAAGAAATGGAGGAGAGTGTTCTTAAGACAAAACTATATACATGAACGGAAATCAACAATATAAAGTGAATGATCGACTCGACCAAAGAGGAAGCATAACAAAAACAAGTCACAATAATATTCTAGTACTTCAGTTTCTAACAATGGTTAGCTGGATCATTGTACAGATCGTCCTTCACCTCATCAGCTGCTGCGGAGGTGTGGACGGTGGCTTCGCCGCCTATGGTTGCGCCGGGAAGCGGAACTCGGTGCCGACCCCTTGACCGTTGCAGTGTCTGCGCGAAGGCTTGGTACTTCCTGATGTCGGGTCGCTCACGCTCCGCCTCGTGTACTTCATGACTCCTCGAAGTGAGCCGCCTTTATCATCGGCCGCCTCCTCTTCCTGCCCGCCGTCCAACCTCCATGGTGTCTTCCCCCCATCCTCTGCCTCTCCATGTCCTTTTCAATTTCCTCCCTGATGGCCATACTTGCACGCCCTCTGGCAGATCTCCCGTGATGTCGGCACCGTACTGAAGCCGGGCGGTGAACCTGCGAGCGCTCCGAGGTTCGACCCTCCTTGGCCGCCGGGAGACTTCCTGAGGCATGCCTTGAAGATCTGGTGCGCTAGGACCGTCCGCAAGGGGATGTAGATGAGCTGGTCAGGCGGGGGGCCGGGGCGAGCACGCAGAGTCATAATGTCCGGCCCTATTGGTGGCGCCGTGATGAAGACGTATTCTTGGCGTTCAATGCCGTCCATCTCGGTGAGTAGCTGGTTCAGGACCCTGGTCCGCCGCGCCACCGGCGTCGCCCACTCTGCCACCCTTGGGTGCGATGGAGTCGAGCTCGTCAAAGAAAGACGCACGTGCAGACTGGCGCGCCTTGTCGAAGATCTCGCGCATGTTGGCCTCGCTCTCAACCGAACCACATGGTGAGGAGCTCTGGCCCCTTGATGACTTGATGAAGTTGGCCTGGCCATCGTTGGAGATCGCCTTCGCCAGCAAGGTATTTGGCCACAATCCTGGTGGCCGTAGAGAGGACGCCTTGGACGGCGACATGCCGAACTTCTCGAATTTCTCTGGGTGCGCGACCGAGTACTGGACATTCTCTGCAGCTCCCTTGACGCCGTCGAGCCCACCGATATCGTTCCAGTGACGTTGGGCACTCAAACGACGGTTTCACGAAGCGCGGATGGGTTGGTGCAAGGAGAGCCGTCTTAGGTGTCATTGGTGACGGCCATGGAGTTCAAGATCTCGGAGCGTCGATGGTGTCGTCCTCTAAGTCGATCAGTCCATCTTCTCCCTGATGACTGCAGCGCCGCCTCGCGTGCAGAGCGCGCCAAGTCTGTGCCGAGTAGCGTGCTATCCTTGGCAAGACCTCAAGGTTCACGTCCTCGTCCAGCTTCATGTTTTTTGTGTGGATGTGGAGCACTTTGAGACGCCCGACCTCGTCGTTACGCCGATGCCGATTCGCCGATAAACCTCCCGAAGCGCCTCAAGGCAGGGTCGATGCTGTGGGGCGGTTCGTGGCGCCCATGACGATGACGTGCGCGCGGGCCTTCATGCCGTCCATCAGAGTCAGCAGCGGTGAGACGATGCGCCTCCTCGACCTTGCCTTGTCTTTCCCGTGAGGGGCAATTGGAGTCGATCTCGTCGATGAAGATGATGGAGGGCGTGTTCTTCTCGCCTACCTCGACAGGCCTTCCTCAGGTTGCTCTCGCTCTCTTCGGCCATCTTGGACATTATCTCAGGGCCGTTGATAAGGAAGAAGAAGGCCCCGTCTCGTTGGCCCACCGCACGGGCGATAAGGTCTTGCCAGACCCGGGAGGGCCGTAGAGGAGGAGCCCTTGGGAGGCTTGACGCAATGCTCTTGAAGATCTGGATGCCTGAGTGCCAGCTCGACGAGCTCCCATGATCAGAGTCAGCGTTTCCCCATGCCACCCACGTCATCTAGCCGACGTCGTCGAGCCTCTCCTCGGTCCTCCCTCTTGACCGGCTCGCCGGCGCAGAAGATCTCCGTGTCGGCGCCACGATGTAGTAGTCTACGCGGGGTCGATCTCCATGACCTTGAACTCGACGCTCCGCATGCCGCCGCGCACGAGGTAAGGTCGCCCTTGTGTACCGGGGGAAGGCATCCACGAGTAGGGCTTGAGGTAGGCGTCGAAGAGGATGCCCGTGATGACCCTCGACGGTGTCGTCCAGGGGAGGATGTGCACGCGTTTGCCGTAATTGGCGTTCGTGGCACAGGTGCACGGACACGACCGGCGATGCGCAAGCGCAGGTTGGAGGTGGGCCACCTTGTTGATCCTCAGCTTGTGCCCCTCGCACATGTCGTCGACTGTGCCATGCCCAGACCGTGTTGTGTGGGGCGTTTGCCTTGAGCAGCACGATGTGCCGCCCGAACGAATATGGAGAGCATCTCCAGTGGTGGCTCGGGTGGAGGTTGCACACGGAGTTGTTGTCCTTGGTGGTGGGTCCTCCACCACCAGCCGGTTCGCCGCCTTCTTTGACGTCGCCGCGCTCGCCATCGCATTCACTCTCGTTGATCGACTTGCTGCGTGTCTCTGTGTATTACTTTCGATGGATGTTGTCGAGCGCTGATTGCGTTAGTGTTGTGGTGAGGTGAGGTGGAGACGTGGGGGTTCGCCCCTTTATTGAAGGCACAGGCCGACTCCGGTTGGAAGGCCGTGATCTGTTCGCGTCATATTCGTACATACCCGAATCAGCCCCTATGCGACGGCCCAGGCCGTCGCAAGCCCTGATTCCGTAGGGACGGCCTATGCCGACGGCCCCCGTCAGCATAGGGCAGTCGGCAACATAGCTCGGCGTACCCCCGGAGGCCGTCAGCATCGAAAGGCCGTCGGCATAGATTCTATCCCGACGATGTCCGTACACCTATGCCGACGGCCTGGGCCGTCGGCAACGTCCCTAGCCTAACGGTGGCTGTCGGCGGCTGCCGTCAGTGCTGCCAACCGAGGCGCCACGTGGCAAGCCTATGCGACGCCCGTCGGATAGGCTTGCCAACGTGGCGCTCGGTTGCTCTGGAGTAGGCTACGCCCACGGCAGGGCGCGGCATAGATGCAACGTGGCGGCTACTGGGAGCTCCTGGGGCAGGGCTATGCCGACGGCAGCCGTCGGCATAGCCCTGCCCCAGGAGCTCCAGTAGCCGCCACGTGGCATCTATGCCGACGGCCCTGCCGTTGGCGTGTTTAGTTTAAAACTATGCCGAGGCCTTGCCGTCGGCATAGAGCCGTGGCGGCACTGGGAGCTCACGCCATTGCTATGCCGACGGCAAGGCCGTCGGCATAGTTGTGTTGTTTTTTTTTTTGCTTTTTCCTGTTTCTTTTCAGACTCAATCAATTCAATCAATATATACAGACATATGAAAGGATGTAAATAGACAACTGATCATATATAGTATCATCCGACACCAGCACAACATATATGATCATCACACAACATAAGGAGCATTGCAAAGCATAAGCATCTCACAAACAACAATAGCATAACAATAACATAAGACCACAAGGTATCATCACCACCAAGACCGCCACAAGTCACCCAAAGGCTTAAGCACCAGGACGTTGAGCACGAGCGAAGGTCGTCACCGCCAAGTCCGCCGAAGCCCAGGTCGTCACTGCTAGCGACAGCGCTACCGCCAAGACCGCCACCGCCACCGCCCTCTGGCCTCCGCCTCCGGGATCGGAGTGATCGGGCTCCGTGGACTGAAAGTGTGCAAAGACCAGCACCACCACCAACGGATAGATCCACCTGTTCCTGGATGTTGAAAAAGACATGTTAAGGGATATGACGTGGTTGAATAACGATTGCTTTGGGTGAATAGATTGGGGATGAACTAACCGGCGAGGGCCAGAGTTCTGTGCCGCCAAAACTCTCAAAGGTAAGCGCCTTGGTTGTGGTGGAGGAGATGGTGCTGGTTGCAATTGAGATAACCCTGCGGCCGCCATTTCCTCAAGAGCGTGACATGCATCCTGCGATTGTTCGCTCATGGAATGCAAAAAGGCTCTCGTGCCACGCCATGGTCTCTGGCTGTGTACTTCAGTGTAGGCCTACGGTATGACATGATGGAACTCATAAAACTACTCAATGCGGAAAATAAAGTGAGCAATGAAGAATAAGAGGGAAAATACTTACAGATTGCTGCTCTGAAAGAGGGACTGTTACTGCTCACTGTGAGGGCGTGCTCGTGCGCTGTGCTCGGGCTAGGGTCGGTAGCTCGGAGCCGTGTGTAGGAGATAGAAGGATGATCACAGCATCCAAACCGCTCCCGACCGTGCTCCTTGGGCCCATGCCACCACCACCCTCTGTCCAGATCCGCCCAAGGGGTAGGTGTGCCAGGATGTAACCTCAGATACCCATCGGAGTGTAGGCCTTCTTCTTCGCCGCGGTCGGCCGTAGTACTTGGCCTGCCAGGCTTGGGCTTCCTCCGCGGTATGGGCGATCTCCCACGCCTCCATGTGTGAGAGAGCCGCTTAGTTTCTCCTCCTGCACCACCAAACAGAGGTTAGTCATACATAAGAAAGTGACGGTTAAATAGAAGAAGAAGAATGTTTAATGAGGTTAGTCATACATGAAGTGTCTTGTGGAAAAGTGGTTTCGGTTCCCCCATGAGCATTAACCTCCTCTCCGGTGTAGCCTTGTTTTTGATGCTGTAGTCAGCCCAGGCTCCATTCTTATCACACCAAGATCCACAATGCCGCCAGGACTTCTTTTCCATAACACCAATTTGGAACACACCTACATAATGAAAGCATAATGGCATGTCACACGAAACGGTGAAATGTACCACAAACATCGGAATGAAAACTCTTTTATACTTACCGCCAAGTACTCGTGCCTCTCAAGGTAATGCCCATCCTCCACGCTTCTTCCTTGGTCATCTTAACACCAAGAGCGTCGTGATAGTATGTCGAGATGGCCACCCAGCGCACCTCGTATGGAGCTGGGCGGGCCTTCTCTGGCTTGGCGCAGCCAGATCTGGTCGGCAGTGGCCTTGTGCTCCGGAAGAACTCGATAGTATTTCTACAATCATGCATGAAACCAGAATGGAAGAAGCCATGAGTTAAATCATATATGAAACCAGAATGGGCTTGTGCTTCTGAGAGAAACTCACCCAGAAATAGTGATCACGGCCTTGGCATGGGTCTCATGGTCCGCGTGGGGGCCGCTTCTAGTGGCCCCAGCTCGTGGCAAAAACGACGGTCCGGTGCCGACTGGATCGGACAGTACAGCCCCGGCCAGTGTAGCTTCAGCAAGACGGTGATTGAGGCCGTTGGGAATACGTGCCCTTTAGGATATATCCAGTTTCTACAAAAAGAATGTGAAATATAGCATGTGATAAGTAAATAATAAAACTACCGGAATGAGCATGTGACAAGGAAAAGAATGAATTATTATAAAGGGCATACTTACTCTTTCCCCGTGGGCTCAATGAGCCACTTCGCTCCTCGGTAGCAGGAATGCTGCTTGGTGCTTGCGTTAACACGCAGCCAACCCTTGTTGCCAACCCCCTCCTCGCCACCACCATCATCCCCGCCGCCACATCATCCCCGCCACCACCCTCCTCCTCGCCTGCCTCCTCCTTCTCGCCTGCATCCTCCTCCTCCTCTTGTCCCCCTCCCCAACCTCCTCTTCCTCCTCTCGGCCCCATCCCGAACCTATCCTCCTCGTCCTCGTCCTCCTCGTCCTCGTCAGAGGGTACCTCACTAGAGGAGGGCCTCGAAGAAACAACCCCTAAGTCGGTGACGGTGCGCTCTTTTCTGGCCACGACCCCCTGTAGTGGCTCTCCCCCCCCCCCCACCCCCTCGCCTCTAGGGGCTCCCCGCCCCCTCCTCTCTAGGGGCACCTCTCCCTCGACCTCCCTGGGAGGAGTCATCGTCAAGTAGTCGGAGGGGAGGATTCGTGCTCGACCACTCCGACTAGGCAGGCCGACGACCTTGGTAGGAAACCCACGCCGTCGGCCTTCCCTTTGCCCATGTTCCCAAACCTGGCATTGAATGAAAAGAGAATAAACAATTAGTACATTAATAAAATGAAGAAAAAGGCATAATAATAAGGAATAATAAACACATTAATAAAATGCATAAAAAAGGCATATTCCTAAACTATAGAAAAAAAGACTTGAAACGTACATCTGCTAGAACCCATACGAATCATCACTGTGTAACTCTTTCTCGGTCGGTCTCATCATCACTATCAATCATATCATCTTCATTGGACGGAGGTGGAGGCTCTTCCTGTTGTCAGCGTTTCGTTAACTTTTCTAGCATAAGTATGTCATTTCATTGAAAATGGTTTCACCATCATTCCGTGCATCGTCGTCATTTGGATCCACATCTCATCACACAATGGTCTAGGTCATCGTTTCTAACCACATCATCGTCAGGTTGCTCTTGATAGAACACTCCCTCGTATGTCATGGGGGTTAATGTTGTAGTAATCGTCTTCATTCGGGTCGTTAGCTTACCATGTGGCGACACCTTGAACACAACCTCCCAACCCTTTAGGTACTCTTTCTGGCATGGGTAAGGCAGATAATAAAACTTGTGTAGCTTGGGTTAGCCGCAATGAAGAGATCGGCTCCTGCATAGACGGTGTTGATGGTTTAACTTCGAAAAACCAATGGAAGGCTATGTCTCTGCCCCTCTGCAGATCGAACCATCGGCATTTGAACACAGGAAAACTTAGGGTTTCGCGCCCATTGCGGAATGTAATCTCGTTATATATTTTGTACCCTTCCATAGTAGTCTACTGAATTTGACCGGGGTGTGTACACTCCGGTATTTATAGTTTTGGGATCAGGCCGGCTGTTCTGGTGCTCCTCGTTTGGAAGTGATACCCATTCACATCATACTTTTTTACATGTCATGACGGCAGGGTCAAAACCCATGGAAACCCATCTCAATTTCATCCATAGAATATGTTCGGATCTTTTCCCTAGAAGTATAATTGAAATTGCTGGGTGCATTAGTTCGGTTAACTAAT
The DNA here is from genome assembly GCA_011799875.1 of Thinopyrum elongatum. NCBI lineage: Eukaryota > Viridiplantae > Streptophyta > Magnoliopsida > Poales > Poaceae > Thinopyrum > Thinopyrum elongatum. Next base: position 146,878,245 of record CM022299.1, read on the forward strand.
AAATGTTGAACTAGGTATTTAATAGGGGAATGTGAGGAAAATTACTTTCTCCATGAACCAAGCAAACAAAATTTTTCGTCCAGGGTTTCCATGAAGGAGAAGAGTAAGTGCCTCCGCCTCAGTAGGAGGATTCATCCCATCCATTCCTCTGAACGAAATCACTAAAAGAAGAAAAGCGTGTTAGACCGGGACTAAGTGAACATAGAAAATGATGTGTGGAAGACATAAAGGAATGGTGTAGTGGTTTTACCTCATCCACACTTCCTAACTTCCTTGATGTTGTGCAAGATATAGAACAGAGGTTCCTCCCACCTGTCGTGGCATGTTATAAGATTTCGAGGCCCCAGCCCTGCCACCTTGCACGTGAATAGATGGAGCCTGGGTTGATACTTGGGCTCTTTCTATATTGTATCGAGGCACCTTGTAGGCAGATGGGGAACGTGGTCTGGATAGTATGATGTTTGAGGTCTGACACCTCTCTAGATAGGAAACTTGCCTCAGCTATGGAAGCTTCAATCTTAGCTTTGTTTCCACATTTCTGTCGGAGATGCTTGTTCTGTTCTCAGGGCGTACTGCCAACGATTTGCACAGGCCCCCCCAACAATACCTCGTTCGCGAGGTGCAGAATGAGAGTGTTGTACACCCCCAGTGGTTAACTACAGTAATCCCATTTTGATAATGCCATGTCATTATGATCATCCTAAACAAAAGCATTAGGAAATAATCCAACTCATATTTCCAATTTAAGATACAAGTCAAAGTAATATCTTCAAACATTCAAAACTAAAGTGTTCGATAAATAACAAATATTACAAGAGACTATTCTAAAATTGAAACCAACAATTAATAAATTAATTAGGTGGCACTAACATAATTAAAACAGTAAGGAATAATGCATTTTAATTATTATAAAAATTATGTGAACTCAAATTGCCTCCAAAATAATTTTTGGTAGTAGTTGAGGATGCCTAGTATTTATTGGAGCAATTGCCATGTTTTACAAAATTCAATATGTGGCTAAAAATTTGCTAAACTGAGAAAAGAAAAAAAAATAAAAGAAAAAAGGAAAGAAAACAAAACAGAAAAGAATAAAAAAAGGACCCCCCCCAACTGGGTCGTGGCCCAGCTGGACCACAAGGCCGCCCCACCCATCCCCCATAACCCCCCCCCCCTCAGTTGACCTAGCCCATCCACTCACACGCCAACCGACACTCCCCGCCCCCACTCGCCGCCCCCCCCCCCTTCTCTCCTCTGGATCGAGATCCAGGGAGAGGCTCGGCCTCGATCCCGACCGCGCCCTCGACGCCCGACGCCGCCCCGCCTCGTCGCCTGGAGCACCACTCGCCGGACGCCATCACCGTCGCCACCTCGCATCCCCGTCTCCCCTCGCGGCCTCTTCAAGCCTCGCCGCCTCGTCTCGGCAACGGACATGAGGAACCCGTGCCCCCTTCCTCCCTCTGCCGCTACCCCGCACGCGCCCCGCCTACGCTCGCCGTGGCTGGCTGCGCCCGCCGCAGCTGCAGCAAGCCTGCCTGCCGCACCCGGCCACTTCAGCCCGCGCCGCCCTTGCCGCGCCCAGGCGACCGCGCTCCGCCTGCCTGGCCGAGCGCCGCGCGCGACCGAGCCACGCGGTCCGCCCTGTCCCGCCACCACCGCGTCGGACGGTCCACGCTGCCCGCGTCTCCGCCCGCCTGCTCGGACGCTCACGCGAGCGTGCCCGCGTGCTCCCCTCGCTGCCCGTCGCCTCCGGCAGCGCGCCGCTCGCGGCGCGCAGCCCTCGCCGCTTTGCCGCAGTCCTCCGCCCCAGCCGCTCCCACTCTCGCCGCTGCTCCACGCCGGCGCGCCGCCCTGGCCCCCCTGCTCCTTGCGGCCGCCCCCTCGTCCATGGGCGCGGCGCCCCGCAGCACCCAGTTGGGTGCGCCCCACGGCACGCGCCCGTTCGGGCGGGGCCGCCGTCGCCCGCACGCCCGATCCGCTCGCCCCTTGGGCCTATGACCAGGGGCCCCCGCGCCCTGTTATTTAAAAAAATAGTTAATTAAATCTGTTTAATTAAAGTAATAATAATTAGTTAATTAACTAATTAGACTAATTAATTAGTTAAGTAACTAACCCTAATGACTGCTGACATCAGATACTGTCATGCTGATGTCATCAGGTACTATTCTGGATAATGTAATTTAAATAAATAATTAAATTCCAGAAAATTAATAAAAACTTTAGAAAATCATATAAATAATCCGTAACTCAGATCAAAAAACTTGTACATGAAGTCGCTCAGAACGACGAGACGAATCCGGATACGCGGTCCGTTCGTCCGTCACCTGTCCCTAACTACCGAACATTGAACGTTCCCTCCGGTCATCTGTCTGACAAATGTCCGGAACCGGGAAAAACATTCCCGGATGAATCCCACCTTCGCCAGTATCACCGGCACTGCGTTAGATCACCTCCGTCAACGCGTATTGCCATGGTATGCTTTGTGCTGCACTGTTGCTGAGTATTTATTACCGTTTCCTCCCCCTTCTCTCTCGGTAGCCCCCGACACCGACGTCGTCCCCGAGGCCGAGTAGCTCCGGAGCCCGAAGACACCATTGACAACCTTGCCCTTGCCGCCGAGCAACCAGGCGAAAGGCCCCCCCCCCTGAGCATACCGATATGCCCATTATTTATCTCATGCTTGCATTAGAATTGCTGCTGCTGCTTTTACCTATTCTGATGCATAGCCTGTTTATTGTAACCTGTGTTGATAATTACCGCATATCCTAAACTGTTTAGTATAGGCTGGGTAGAGACTATCAGTGACCCCACTTATCCCGACTGTCCCGCTGGATTATCGAAGACCGATCAACGGGATTGAAGACCAGGCCCCGACACGCACATCACCCCCCTTAGTTGTAACGACATGCAGCGTTACCCCGAGTGCCGAGTGTCGGGTGATACCTCGAGTAGACTTCTGTTGTTAACTCTGTAGAGTAGCTATTCGGTCGTGGTCATCGAGGGTGATTCCTCCTTCACCACTTCCGGTAAAGACGCTTGCTGGCAACACATCAGTGTGAACCCATCGAGGGTGATTCCTCTGAGTTCACCTTGACGGATACATCGAGTGGGAATTCATGAGGGTGATACCTCGGATTCCCTGATTATAGACCACAAGGATACTTGGACTTACACTGTTCTTGGATAGGCGGTCGACCCTGAGGGGTACCCGCGTGCGCCTGAGAGGCAGAGTGTTGTGAAGACGGGTGCCTGGTATGGTGCCCGAGTGATGAATACGAGGCGCGGCCGGGCATTCTTAACCCTTAAAGCAAGTCCTCGAGACGGGGCGACGGGGTCACACATCTTTCGTGAGTCTTGCTCGTTACCGCAAGCCCAAGGTATAACGATTTGGATATTGATCCGAGCAGGCCTCTGGCCTGATAGCACTAACCACACGTGGGCATAGTATGGGCGTTCTGCATCGTATGCATCAGCGAAAGCTCTGTCAGATGTCCAGGTCAGAGTGCGGCATGGAGTGATTGGCCCATTCCCGCAGAGGTGGTGCTTGGATCAGAGCCATGTGCGCAATGACCGAGGGAGAGGGGCGATGGCCAAGACCCCCTTGCGCTTAGGATGTAGACGGAGGGGACCTCTCTGCTGAGCTATAGGTAGGGTTGCGATGTGTCGTTTGGCGACGGCCGGGCATGACCCAGGAAAGGTGTCCGGCCGGAGTTAATCGAGCGTGTTGGGTAAGTTGGTGCACCCCTGAGGGAAGAAAACTTCTATCGATAGCCGGTCCTACGGTAAAGGACACTGGAGTTGTATCCCGATCGATACAGCTAGAACATGATATGAGACCTGGATATGTGGCTCTGGGATTGCTTTCGCAGGAGTCGAGAAGGGATCTTAGGACGAGGTGATGACGTATGGCTCTGGGATTGCTTTCTCACAGGGAGTCGAGAAAGGATCTCTGGGTGAGGTTGAGACTTAAGGATATGACTTATATTTGAACTGTTCTACTCTCTTCTACTGCTGCAAGACTGCTGAAGATGCTAGTCTTCGATAGGACTAGGCCTTCTCTCTATTCTAGCATTTCTGCAGTCCCGTCACACTATACAGCCTTCTCTTTGAAAGTTGCATATGTAGTGTAGATCCTTGCTTGCTGAGTACTTCTGAGTACTCGTGGTGCTTGTTTCCTTTTCTCCCATATCAGTTTGTCGTGACCAAGATGGCGGAGTCCTAAGACAGAAGCCCCATCGATCGACTACTACTACTACCCCGAGGATGGATGCTTCTACGAGTTGACTGACAACCGGAGTAGGATCGGAGGGTCAGGCAGGAGGCCTACGCCTTTCGATCGTAGTGTTTTATTTTGCCCCGCCTTTCTAAAGGCCTTTCTGTTTCTTTTTAATATACGTACTCAGATATTGATGCCTCCGCTGCGCTTGTATGCCATCGAGCTATGTATTCGAGCCCTCGAGGGTGGCTTGTAATAAAAGCGTGTATGACTTTATTTATGTTTTAGAGTTGTGTTGTGATATTTCCGTGAGTCCTTAGGCTTGATCTGTGCATTTGCGTGTATGATTAGTGCACGATTAGGCCGGGGGGTCACATGTGTTATCGTAGTAAAGAAGCCTGCGGAAAGATCTTCTCAGCTTGATATCAACTCGGATGCCTTCTTATGCAATTGTTCAATCACGTCTTTACTACTTGTTTAGCACAGAGCGTGCGGAAGAAATGGCTTAGCTCGGCAAGCACTCGCCAGACATGCTCAGGGACATAGCCTCGAACCATACACGGCATTATCCGCTCAATCCATACATGGAGTCATGACCTTGAGCCCGGTCACTTTGCCGTTGAAAGATGACTCCCTTACTTATATTCGATGCATACCATTAGTGAACTTCACTATGAGTTTGAGCCACTTCAGTACCTCTGTCTTTTCTGGCTTTTTAAGGACGAAGTCAGCATCTGGCTTGAACCAGTTTATTCGGCCGCTGTGGGAGGCTTCATGTTTAGACGTGGTCTATCGCAAATTTCTGTTGATCGGCTCTAGCTTTAACGTTATCTTCGTCTTATCAGGAATGTTGAGGATCGTGCGGAAACGGGACTTGGACATTCTTTTCGGTGTGCATCACATCGATGTTGTAAGGAAGTTTGAGGTCCTTGAAATAGGGAAGCTGCAGGAAGGGGGTAATGTGAGTCCAGTTGTGCGTCTCACCATATCCCTCGAAGCCTTTGGCTTTGGCTTTGCCTTGCTTTAGGCTTGAGAGCTTTTAGTGAGCAAGAACATCTGCCCTGAAAACGTTGGAATCTCGGTTACTTCATGGACAACCCGGCCTTTCGTGAAGTTTCTTGTCTTCCCTGTCTGGATGGTCTGGAGGGAGAACTGTCGATGCAGGTCAAAGGCTACATACTTGCCACCCTTACTCAGCCAATCATTGCAAAGCCTGCATGCACATGGGCATGGCATTTCCAACTTGTACCCCATCCGCAGAATAGAGCATAGCCGGGAAAGTCATGCATGCAATAAGTGCAACAAAACTTCATCAAGAAATTTCTCTGCAGATCCCGGTCGTATGTCAACCTCGGAAAGTACCAAGAAGATGGTGCAAATCATCCCACAGCGGCGCATAAAACACACCGAGCTTCCCCGGGTATTCAGGCCCCGGAATGATGAGCGACAAGAACATGGTCTTGCGTTGCATTAGGGACCGGGAGGGAGATTGAGCAGAATTAAAAACACGGGCCAGCAGCTGTATGGATTGGACGACATACCATATGGATTGAACCCATCACCTGATATGGCTATTCTGACATTCAGCCTCGGCTGCTCGGGGTATTCTTCATCGAACGACTTCCTGCTTCGCCTTCCGATGGATGTATGATTTTATTGGATTGTACCTTATACCTTCCGTGCCACTTCATCATTTTGGCAGACTCCTCCGTGATGAAAAGGCGGCAGTCTTTCTATGAAATAGAGATACGAAGAAACCTTAACGGGGATGGCTAGCTACCTTTCTCACCATCCTCACCGACCACCTCAAGGTACCGAGACGAACTGCAATCCGTACAGTACTTGTCATCGCATACTCGGCCTAAACAAAGGCAATTTTCGGACAAACATGTATTTCTCATAATCCATAGAGTGCCTTATGATTCTTTTGTAGCGTACATGCAGTGGCCGGGGCGGGCCGGCCGTGGAGGGTGGGGCGGCGGGGCGGCGGCTGGGGTCCCGGGCGGGGCAGTGGCGGAGCGGGGGGGTAGTGGCGGGGCAGGGGGGGGGAGGGCGGGCCGGCCGTGGAGAGGGTGGTGGGGGGCGGCCGGCGCTGGCGGGGCGGGGCCGGGCGGCGGGGAGGGGACGGGGCAGCGGCGGCGGACGGGGAGGGGCCGGGGCGGGGCGAGACGGCGACGCGGGGATGGGCTGGGACGGGGTCGAGGCGCGGGGGGGGCGGCGGCCGGGAGGGGCGGGGGTGGCGTGGTCGGCGCGGGGGAGGGCGGCGGCGCTAGGGCGGGGAGGCGGCGCGGTCTGGTCGGGGGGCAGGGTCGGGTCGGGAGGAGAGGCGGATAGGGGATGAGTGGAGGAGAGAGGCCGCCGATCGGATGGGGGGGCTATGCCGACGGCCACCGTCGGCATGTCCCTGCCAATGCCACATCATCGATCGAGGGACGTGGGGCCGGAACTATGGACGGTTCTGAAAAAAAAATTATGATTTTATAAAAAAATTAAAACTTAGTTAAATAAAGTGCCTTACTAGACAAAAAACACACACAGATACACCAAGCGTGTCTCTTGGGCTAGTTTGCCGTTCCCCCCCTTCGTGCGACGGCGGCGGCGACGGCGGTGAGGGGGGGTCACCACCACTAAGCACCGTGCCGGGTGCTTGCACCTGCCACCCGCACTTCGGACGTGTTGGAGGGCCCAGCTAAAGATCTGGCGGCATAGCTACCCCCCCAAACTACACCCGTCCCGTCTAACCCAGGAACCGTTGACCGAGCGGTCTACGCCTTTGACTTTCGCGGACGGGGTTTGACGATACGATTTCACCTGGGTGTGATAGCCCAGCACAATGGTACACTTCGGATCAAGGTCCGCACAACCCACCGCAAGATTCCCTGTTACTGCCCGATGTGGCCGTTCCAACCCCACCCCCCCCACGTGCGACGGGCGGGCGACGTGGTGAGGGGGGTCACACCAAATGAGAACCGTGCGGGTGCTTGCACCTGCCACCGCACTCCGGACATGTAGGAGGCCCAGTCAAAGACCTGGGGCATAGCTACCCCCTAAAACTACACCCGCCCCGTCTAACCCAGGAACGTTGACCGGGCGGTCTACGCCTTTGACTTTCGCTGGACGGGGTTTGACGATGGACATTTTCCTGGGTGTGATAGCCCAGCACATAGGTACACTTCGAATCAGGTCCGGGCACAACACACCGCAAGATTCCCTGTTACTGCCCGATGTGGCGTTCCCCATCGTGGACGGTCGACGGCGCGGCGACGTCGGTGACGGGGTCACCACACTGAGCACCGTGCGTGGTCTTGCACCTGCCACCACATTTTGGACGTGGAGGAGGCCCAGATAAAGACCCTGGCGGCATAGCTACACCCCCAAACTACACCTGTCCCGGCTAACCCTGGAACCGTTGACGGGCGGTCTGCCGTCTATGCCTTTGACTTTCGTCGGACGGGGTTTCATCGATGGACATTTTCACCTGGGTGTGATAGCCGAGCACATAGGTACACTTCGGATCAAGGTCCGGGCACAACCCACCGCAAGATTCCCTCCGTTACTGCCCGATGTGGCCGTTCCCCCCTCCGTGCGACGGCGGCGGCGACGTCGGTGAGGGGGGTCACACCACTGAGCACCGTGCCGGGTGCTTGCACCTGCCACCGCACTTCCGGATGTGGAGGAGGGCCCAGCTAAAGACCTGGCGGCATAGCTACCCCCCCCCAAACTACACCCGTCCCGTCTAACCCTGGAACCGTTGACCGGGCGGTCTACGCCTTTGACTTTCGCCGGACGGGGTTTGACCGATGGACATTTTTGTTGGGGAACGTAGCAGAATTTTAAAATTTTCTACGCATCACCAAGATCAATCTATGGAGTCATCTAGCAACGAGTGAGAGGGGAGTGTATCTACATACCCTTGTAGATCGCGAGCGGAAGCGTTCAAGAGAACGGGGTTGATGGAGTCGTACTCGTCGTGATCCAAATCACCGATGACCGAGCGCCGAACGGACGGCACCTCCGCGTTCAACACACGTACGGAGCAGAGACGTCTCCTCCTTCTTGATCCAGCAAGGGGGGAGGAGAGGTTGATGGAGATCCAGCAGCACGACGGTGTGGTGGTGGAAGCAGCGGGATTTCAGCAGGGCTTCGCCAAGCGCTACTGGAGGAGGAAGAGGTGTCACGGGAGGGAGAGGGAGGCGCCAGGGGCTGAGCTGTTTCTCCCATGC
>CM022299.1:148086905-148511905 GCA_011799875.1 Thinopyrum elongatum
AACACTGATGTAACTAGTCCTTCTAAAAAGAAAAATAAGAAGAAAAATGATAGGACTCTGCATACATCTAGTGAACCTGAGATAGAAAAACCTACTGAAGATAACAATGATGTCTCTATTTCTGATGCTAAAACTCAATCTGGTAATGAACATTCACCTAGTGATAATGAAAATGATAATGTTCATGAAGACACTCAAGCAGATAATGATAAACAACTGGATAATGATGTTGAAATAGAACCAGCTGTTCATCTTGATAACCCACAACCTAAAAATAAAATATATGATAAAAGAGACTTTGTTGCTAGGAAACATGGAAGAGAAAGAGAACCATGGGTTCAGAAACCCATGCCCTTTCCACCTAAACCAACTAAGAAAAAATATGATGAAGAATTTGAATGCTTTGCTGAAATGCTTAGGCCAGTCTTTTTGCGCACTCGCTTGACTGATATCTTAAAGATGGCCCCTTATGCAAAATACATGAAAGACATCATCACTAATAAAAGAAAGATACCTGAAGCTGAAATCTCCACCATGCTTGCTAATTATTATTTTAAGGATGGAGTACCTAAAAAACTTGGAGATCCAGGAATACCAACTATACCTTGCTCCATCAAAAGGAATTATGTTAAAACTGCTTTGTGTGATTTAGGAGCTGGTGTTAGTGTTATGCCTTTCTCTTTGTATAAATGACTTGATTTGATTAAACTCACACCTACTGAAATATCTTTGCAAATGACTGACAAATCAACTGCCATACCTGTCGGTATTTGTGAGGATGTGCCCGTTGTTGTTGCAAACGTTACTATCTTAACAGACTTTGTTATACTTAAGATGCCCGAGGACGACAATATGTCGATTATCCTTGGTAGACCCTTTTTGAATACTACAGGGGCTGTTATTGATTGCGATAAAAGCAAGGTTACTTTTCATATCAATGGTAATGAGCATACGGTGCACTTCCCGAAGAAACAATTCCAAGTGAATGGTATTAATGTTATTGAAAAATCTTCGACACTCACTATTTGAAGTTTTCAACTACCTCTACCTACTGCCAAAAAGAAATATGAAATGCTTATTGTTGGGAACATGCATATCCCCGTTGAGGTAACTTAGTGTTTTACGAAAGTTCTTCGGTTTCATGCCAATCGAAGGTGGTTGTTAATAAGACTTGATCAACCTTATTAATGGATCATTTTTGAGAGGTATGAAGTTGATGAATTTAGTAGACACAACCTTCTACTCCCAACTTTTGTTTTCTATTTTTCTTAGTTAAATAAAATAAAATGCCATGTTTTGTCTGTTTTCTGAATTTCCCATGCAATAAAAAATGACCCAAAAATAAAAGTTCTCAGATTGCTCTGAAAATTTAATATGATTTTTTCTGAATATTTCTGTAATTTAGGTGCAAATAACATCAGAGGGGGGGGGGGGTGCACCTGGTGACCACAAGACACCAGGGTGCGCTAGCACCCCCAGGCGCGCCCTGGTGTGTTGTGGTCCCCACATGGGACCCCTCACTTACTCCTTTAGCCCATGTCATCTCCTACCTCCAGAAAAAATCACCATAGCTCTCTCTCTCTCTCTCTCTCTCTCTCTCTCTCGTGTTCTTGCTCTCAAACCCGCGGATTTCGATCTCTTTGCTCGAAGCTCTGTTTCCGAAACTGTTTTGGGGGATTGCTACTTGGTATGTGACTCCTCCATTGCTCCAATTAGTTTTTGTTTTAGTGGTTTATATTTCGAATAATTAGCTACTCTTGGTGCTGCTGTAGATGAGCTTGCATGTTGAATTCTTAGAATTCTAGGTAATTTAAATGCTTAATATAGCCTCTATGCATCCTTATGAGTAGTTGCTATGATTATTACGAAGTTTTGTTGACAAAAAATTTGTGGACTCAAATTTTTAGAATTTTATCTATAGGAATAAGATGAGTTTCTTTAGGAAGTTTTCCTCCAAGAAAAATGCTAAAGGAGTCATTGGGGAATCCTCGGACACTGACCTCAACACTCCTAGAAGAGCGGAGGTGCGGCCGTGTGAATGGCCGCATAATCCCTTCATGGATGGGGCCGGGATCCGTCAAGGGTTCGCCTAACTCGTCACTAATGCAGGGTTGACCGACTTCATCGCAGCTGAGTGTGATCAATACCACCTCCTTACAAATTTGTTTGTGCATAGTTTCCATTTTCTGAGTAGGAATAGTCCTCCTGAGGTGCAGTTTAATTTATATGCTGAAACCCATCAGATACCACTTACTGACTTTTGTGATATATGCTTGATCCCTTCTGACGGGGGAATAAGAGAGCCTAGACCCGCAAAGTTTGAGGAATTTTATCGTACTCTGTCAGTGGGAGATGAGAGAGGTGTGTCGAGTGTCACCGCCACTAGTTTGTAGTTTCCTTCTGTGCATTACTTTGCTCTATTCATTGCTAAGTGTTTAATTGCTAGAGAGAAGGTCGGTGCACTTAGTGCTCCTGACTTCGCCATTTTACGCCGTGCACTACACAATGATCGCACTTATAGCCTATGGGCTATTATTGCACGTCGTCTGCACCTTAACAGAAACAAGGGCAAAATTCATGGTGGGATTTATGCTACTCGCTTAGCGAGTCACTTTAACGTTCAGATACGCGAACATGATTATCCTTTGACCTGAGTCTATCTAGATCACCAGGCGATGGTGGCTCATTAGTTTACTGATAATGTCGACTCTCTTCATAATATTCGTTACAACCTGGTTTTCAGTGTGGATTCCCGTGATGTTATTCCGTTGCCTGCACCTGCTTTGTTTGATTCTATTGCCAGGGGCGGATACACGATCATGCCTGAGGACATTATTGCTTACAGGAACAACCAGGCAGCAACTAAGGGGGAACCTCAGGAGTGGGACGCTCAGGTACCCGCACCACAACACTTCAACGTTGGACCACAGGGCTACTACAGGTGGTGATTACCAAGCTAGGCCAAAAGCCTAAGCTTGGGGGAGTACGTATTTCCACCGGCATTATATTCATGTTCACACATTTCATTCCAGCTGTCGGTGTTCACACTTTTTCATTGTATTATCCATGCTAGATTTATTTTCTCGCTTTCTTCTTGTGTGTTTGAAAAAAAAACTTTGAGAAAAAAAGTTCCTTATTTCTTTTCGGTTTTTCTTTCTAGTTTAATTAGTTGTAGTAAAAGAAAACCCAAAAATATTTCTCAATTCTTCTTTTGTTTGTTGGGAGCTTTCCCGTGTAAATAATTTTTCTCATTTTTTGTTTTCCTTTCTTTAATTTCCTTTCTTCAAGAAAAACTAAAAACTCTAAAAATACTTTAGTGCGTTCTTCTGAATTTCTTTTCTTTTGTTGAGTCTTACCGAGGAGAGGACCACGATGAAAATGTTGAGTGGCTCTCATATGCATTATCGTTGGTCTAACAAAGAGCCCAAATTACTATTATCATTTTCATATCATTCGGTCGTGCAAGTGAAAGGCAATAATCACGATATTTGATGAAGTGACTGTGACAGAGAGAAATGGGTATGAACTCAACTTGTTCTATTTTTGTAAATATGTTTAACCTAGTATCCATGATTCAACATATTATGATCAAACATGTTTGCAATGACAATTAGAGATTATAGTTTCCCATGCCATGCTTAAGTAGATAGGAGGGGATAATGATTTAGCCCTTTGTGCAAAATTTCCACTTTCTGAGTAGGAATAATCCCCCTGAAGTGTAGTTTAATTTATATGATGAACCCTGTCAGATGCCACTTACTGAGTTTTGCGATGTATGCTTGATCCCTTATGACGGGGAAATGAGAGAGCCGAAGCCTGCAGAGTTCGAGGACCTTTATCGTACTTTGTCGATGGGGGATGAGAGAGGGGTATCGAGTGTCACAGCCACTAGCTTGCAGTTTCCTTCTGTGCACTATTTTGCTTTATTTATCGCGAAGTGTTTACTTGCTAGAGAGAAGGTTGGTGTACTCAGTGCCCCTGACTTCGCTGTCTTGCGCCGTGCACTATACGGTGATAACACTTTTAGCCTTGGGGCCATTGTTGCATGCCGCCTACACCTTAATGGGACCAAAGGCAAAATACATGGTGGTATTTATGCTACTCGTTTAGCAAGTCACTTTAATGTTCAGATACGCCAGCATGATTATCCTTTACCCAAGATTTATCTAGATCACCAGGCGATGAGGGACCACCAGTTCATTGATAATTCTATTAATAACATTCCTTATAACCTGGTCTTCAGTGAGAACACCCGTGATATTATTCCATTGCCTGCACCTGCTTTGTTTGACTCTATTGCCAGGGGAGGATACAGGATCATGCCTGAGGACATAATTGCCTACCGGAACGCCCAAGTAGAGGCAGAGGAGCAGCCTCAGGAGTGGGACGCTCAGGTGCCCGCTCCACAGCACTTCGAGATGGGACCGAATGGCTACTACGAGTGGTGATTACCAAGTTAGGCCAAAAGCCTAAGCTTGGGGGAATTTCAGCTTAGTCCACGACACCCTTGCACTATTATTATTTCATATCATTCGGTCATGCAAGTGAAAGGCAATAATGATGATATTTGGTTAAATGGCTGTGGCAGAGAGAAACGGGTATGAACTCAACTTGTTCTGTTTTTTGTAAATATGTTTAACCTAGTATCCATGATTCAGCCTATTATGATCGAACATGTTTGCAATGACAATTAGAGATTATAGTTTCTCATGCCATGCTTAAGTAGCTAGGAGTGGATAATGATTTATCTTGGATGTCAACATGCATTAAAATGATTGTGATGTAGTATGATGATATGGTATCCTCCTCCGAATGTTCGAGTGGCTTGACTTGGCACATGTTCATGCATGTAGTTGAATCAAAACCAACATAGCCTCTATGATATTTATGTTCATGGTGTTCATATCCTACTCATGCTAGTGTCCAATGTTACTTATGCATAATGCATGTTCATGACCGTTTTCGCTCTCTAGCTGGCCGCTTCTCAACCTATTTGCTAGCCTTCGCCTGTACTAAGCGGAAAACTGCTTGTGCATCAAAATCCTAAAACCCAAGGTATTCCAGATGAGTCCACCATACCTACCTATATGCGGTATTACCCTACCATTCTAAGTAAATTTGCATGTGCCACCTCTAAAAACTTCAAATAAACATCCATTTTTGTGTGCCTGGATTGTTCATAGAGTGACAGGAGGTAGTCAATATCTTCCATGTTAAGCGGGTTATTCTCATGATGAGTGTTTATTCACTCGTCCTTGCACGAGAGGGGCGGTAATAGGGATTCCCAGTCCCGAATTAAAAAAATATGCAATTAATTAAACAAAACTCCCCCAGGATTGTTGTTGGTATGGACGGTACCCGTGGATTCGGCTAGCCGTGGAGTGTGTTTGTTGGTGGAGGGGGAGTAAACCTTTACTTTTATCGCTTGGGAACCGCCACTAATGTGTTTAGCATGGAAGATATTGATAACTAATGGTCGCGAAGTAAACAGGAAGGGTGAATTTCTCAAAATTTCATTTATCTCTGTTTTAAAAATCTGAGCTCTGGCACCGCTGCAGATCACTGCTTCCCTCTGCGAAGGGACTATCTATTTACTTTTATGTTGAGTCATCACCTTCTCAAATAAGTGCCAGACCTAAGATCACTATTGTCATCTTCATGCATTGTGTGTAGCTAATGTTGGGTGCATCATGACTGGATCTTTTCTACCATGAATTACAATGTTTAGTCGCTGCTTGAATTTTGGAGGTGCTCTGTATTTATGTTTTGCGGTCTCAGAAAGGGCTAGCGAGATACCACTATTGTCATATTATATCATGGTTGTTTTGACAAAGTGTTGTCATTTGAGATATCTTATTATTGCTCGCTAGTTGATTATGCCATTGATATGAGTTAATATAATTTTTAAGAGTTATTGTTGACATGGTTAGTTATAATCTTTGCTGAAAACCTGGGTGCTACTTAAGCTTATTTATGTAAACAAGAGCAAAAGAGTTCATAAAAGTTTTTCTTTTTCACTTTCAGTTTATCAACTGAATTGCTTGAGGACAAGCAAAGGTTTAAGCTTGGGGGAGTTGATACGTCTCCATCGTATCTACTTTTCCTAACGCTTTTCCTCTTGTTTTGGACTCTAATTTGCATGATTTGAATGAAACTAACCCGGACTGACGATGTTTTCAGCCGATCTACCATGGTGTTGTTTTTGTGTAGAAATAAAAGTTCTCAGAATGGAACAAAACTTTTTGGAGATTTTTTATGGAATAAAAGAAAAATACTGGAGCCAAGAACCACCAAAGGGGGGGGGGGTCCCTGGGAGAGCACAACCCACCAGGGTGCGCCCCCTCCTGGCGCGCTCAGGTGGGTTGTGCCCACCTGGTGGCCCCGCTGACCCAATCTCCGATGCTATAAAATCATATTTTTGGAGAAAAAAACCAGGAAAAAAGAATTATCGTGTTTCACGAGATGAAGCCGCCGCCACCTCCTGTTCTTCATCGGGAGGCCAGATCTGGAGTCCGTTTGTGGCTCCGGAGAGGGGAATCTTTGATCTTCATCATCACCAACCCTTCTCCATCGCCAATTCCATGATGCTCCCCACCGAGAGTGAGTAATTCCTTCGTAGGCTCGCTGGTCGATGAGGGAGTTGGATGAGATTCAACATGTAATCGAGTTAGTTTTGTTAAGGCTTGATCCCTAGTATCCATTATGTTCTGAGATTGATGTTGCTATGACTTTGCCATGCTTAATGCTTGTCACTTTGGGCCTGGGTGACATGATTTCAGATCTGATTCGTTTATGTTATCACCATTATATCTATGTTCTAGATCTGATCTTGCAAGTTATAGTCACCTATTACATGTTATGATCCGCAAACCCCGGAGTGACAATAGTCGGGATACTTTCCGGTGATGACCGTAATTTGAGGAGTTCATGTATTCACTATGTGTTAATGCTTTGTTCTGTTCTCTATTAAAAGGAGGCCTTAATATCCCTTAGTTTCCTTATGGACCCCGCTGCCACGGGAGGGTAGGACAAAAGATGTCATGCAATTTCTTTCCATAAGCATGTATGACTATTTACGGAATACATGCCTACATTATATTTATGAACTAGAGCTAGTTTTGTATCGCCCTAGGTTATGACTATTATATGATGAATATCATCCAACGAATTCACCGATCCAATGCCTACGAGTTTTTCACATATTGTTCTTGCTAAGTTACTATTGCTATTGCTACTGTCACAACTGCTACAAAATCATTGCTATCACTGTTACCGTTACTATTACTACTACTATCAAAATTATCATACTACTTTGCTACTGATCATATTGCTGCAGATAATTAATCTCCAGGTGTGGTTGAATTGACAACTCAGCTGCTAATACTTGCAAATATTCTTTGGCTCCCCTTGTGTCGAATCTATAAATTTGGGTTGAATACTCTACCCTCAAAAATTGTTGCGATCCCCTATACTTGTGGGTTATGAAGAAATGCTGACGAGTTTTCCACATATTGTTTTTGCTAAGTTACTACTGCTACGGTTACTGTTATACTTGCTGCAAAATCATTGCTATCACTGTTACCGTTACTACTACTGTTACCACTGCTATCAAAACTATCATATTACTGTGCTACTGATCACCTTGCTGCAGATATTTAATCTCCAGGTGTGGTTGAATTGACAACTCAACTGCTAATACCTACAAATATTCTTTGGATCCCCTTGTGTCGAATCTATAAATTTGGGTTGAATACTCTACCCTCGAAAACTATTGCGATCCCCTATACTTGTGGGTTATCACTAGACCCAAGCCTGAGACTGAGTGCTTCTACTTCAAGGGTAATGTTCACTGGAATCAGAACTGCCCCAAATATTTGGCGGATAAGAAGGATGGCAAAGTGAACAAAGGTATATTTGATATACATGTTATTGATGTGTTCCTTGCTAGTGCTCGTAGTAGCGCCTGGGTATTTGATACTGGTTCGGTTGCTCATATTTGTAACTCGAAATAGGAGCTGCGGAATAAACGAAGACTGGCTAAGGACGAGGTGACGATGCGCATTGGGAATGGTTCCAAGGTTGATGTGATCGTCGTTGGCACGCTACCTCAACATCTACCTTCGAGATTAGTTTTAGACCTCAATAATTGTTATTTGGTGCCAGCGTTGAGCATGAACATTATATTTGGATATTGTTTAATGCGAAACGGTTATTCATTGAAGTCAGAGAATAATGGTTGTTCTATTTATAACATCTTTTATGGTCATGCACCCTTAGTGAATGGTCTATTCTTGTTGAATCTCGATTGTAGTGATACACATATTCATAATATTGATGCCAAAAGATACAAAGTTGATAATGATAGTGCAACATACTTGTGGCATTGCCGTTTAGGTCATATTGGCGTAAAGCGCATGAAGAAACTCCATGCGGATGGACTTTTGGAATCACTTGATTATGAATCATTTGATACTTGCAAACCATGCCTCATGGGCAAGATGACTAAAACTCCGTTCTCTGGAACAATGGAGCGAGCTAATGACTTATTAGAAATAATACATACCGATGTATGCGGTCCGATGAGTGTTGAAGCACGTGGCGGGTATCGTTATTTTCTAATCTTCATAGATGATTTGAGTAGGTATGGGTATATCTACTTGATGAAACACAAGTCTGAAACATTTGAAAAGTTCAAAGAATTTCAGAGTGAAGTGGAGAATCATCATAACAAGAAAATAAAGTTTCTACGATCTGATCGCGGAGGCGAATATTTGAGTTACGAGTTTGGCCTTCATTTAAGACAATGTGGAATTCTTTCACAACTCACGCCACCTGGAACACCACAGCGTAATGGTGTATCCGAATGTCGTAACTGTACTTTATTAGATATGGTGTGCTCTATGATGTCTCTTACCGATTTACCACTACCGTTTTGGGGTTATGCATTAGAGACAGCCACATTCACGTTAAATAGGGCACCGTCTAAATCTGTTGAGACGACACCGTATGAACTATGGTTTGGCAAGAAACCTAAGCTGTCGTTTCTTAAAGTTTGGGGATGCGACACTTATGTCAAAAGGCTTCAGCCTGATAAGCTCGAACCGAAAGCGGAGAAGTGCGTCTTCATAGGATACCCGAATGAAACTATTGGGTATACCTTCTACCACAGATCCAAAGGCAAAATCTTTGTTGCTAAGAATGGGTCCTTTTTAGAGAAGGAGTTTCTCTCGAAAGAAGTCAGTGGGAGGAAAGTAGAACTTGATGAGGTATTTGTACCTGCTCTCGAATTGGAAAGTAGTACATCAGAGAAAACCGTTCCCGTGATGCCTACACCAACCAGAGAGGAAGCAAATAATGATGATCATGAAACTTCAGATCAAGTTACTACTAGACCTCGTAGGTCGACCAGAACACATTCTGCACCAGAGTGATACTGTAATCCTGTCCTGGAAGTCATGTCGTTGGACAACGGCGAACCTACGAACTATGAAGAAGCTATGACAAGCCCAGATTCCGACAAATGGCTTGAGGCCATGAAATCTGAGATAGGATCCATGTATGAGAGCAAAGTATGGACTTTGGTGGACTTGCCTAATGATCGACAAGCCATTGAGAATAAATGAATTTTTAAGAGGAAAACGGACGCTGACGGTAATATCACTGTCTACAAAGCTCGACTTGTTGCAAAAGGTTTTCGACAAGTTCAAGGGGTTGACTACGATGAGACTTTCACACCCGTAGCGATGCTTAAGTCTATCCGAATCATGTTAGCAATTTCCGCATTTTATGATTATGAAATCTGACAAATGGACGTCAAAACTGCATTCCTTAACGGGTTTCTTAAGGAAGAGTTGTATATGATGCAACCAGAAGGTTTTGTCGATCCTAAAGGTGCTAACAAAGTGTGCAAGCTCCAGCAATCCATTTATGGACTGGTGCAAGCATCTTAGAGTTGGAATAAACGCTTTGATGAGGTGATCAAAGCATTTGGTTTTATACAGACTTATGGTGAAGCCTGTATTTACAAGAAAGTGAGTGGGAGCTCTGTAGCATTTCTAATATTATATGTGGATGACATATTGCTGATTGGAAATGATATAGAATTTCTGGATAGCATAAAAGGATACTTGAATAAGAATTTTTGAATGAAAGACCTCGGTGAAGATGCTTATATATTGGGCATCAAGATCTATAGGGATAGATCAAGACGCTTAATAGGACTTTCACAAAGCACATACCTTGATAAGATTTTGAAGAAGTTCAAAATGGATCAGTCCAAGAAGGGGTTCTTGCCTGTTTTGCAAGGTGTGAAATTGAGTAAGACTCAAAGCCCGACCACGCCAGAAGATAGAGAGAGAATGAAAGACATTCCCTATGCCTCAGCCATAGGTTCTATAATGTATGCCATGCTGTGTACTAGACCTGATGTGTGCCTTGCCATAAGTATGGCAGGGAGGTACCAAAGTAATCCAGGAGTGGATCACTGGACAACGGTCAAGAATATCCTGAAGTACCTGAAAAGGACCAAGGATATGTTTCTCGTTTATGGAGGTGATCAAGAGCTCGTCGTTAAGGGTTACGTTGATGCTAGCTTCGATACAGATCCAGATGACTCTAAGTCGCAAACCGGATACATGTTTATATTAAATGGTGGAGCTGTCAGTTGGTGCAGTTCTAAGCACAGCGTCGTGGCGGGATCTACGTGTGAAGCGGAGTACATAGCTTCTTCGGAAGCAGCGCATGAAGGAGTCTGGATGAAGGAGTTCATATCCGATCTAGGGGTAATACCTAGTGCATCGGGTCCAATGACAATCTTTCGTGACAACACTGGAGCAATTGCCATAGCCAAGGAGCCCAGGTTTCACAAGAGAACCAAACACATCAAGCGACGCTTCAACTCCATTCGCTAATATGTCGAGGATGGAGACATAGAAATTTGTAAAGTACATACAGATCTGAATGTAGCAAACCCGTTGACTAAGCCTCTTCCACGAGCAAAACATGATCAACACCAAGACTCAATGGGTGTTAGATTCATTACAATGTAATCTAGATTATTGACTCTAGTGCAAGTGGGAGACTGATGGAAATATGCCCTAGAGGCAATAATAAAGTTGTTATTATTATATTTCCTTATTCATGATAAAGGTTTATTATTCATGCTATAATTGTATTGACCGAAAACTTAAATACATGTGTGGATACATAAACAAATACCATGTGAGCCTCTACTAGACTAGCTCATTGATCAGAGATGGTTAAGGTTTCCTAACCATAGACATGAGTTGTCATTTGATAACGGGACCACATCATTAGGAGAATGATGTGATGGACAAGACCCAACCGTTAGCATAGCATATGATCGTTCAGTTTATTGCTACTGCTGTCTTAATGTTAAATACATGTTTCTTCGACCATGAGATCATGCAATTCCCGGACTCCAGAGGAATGCCTTGTGTGCCATCAAACGTCACAACGTAACTGGGTGATCATAAAGGTGCTCTACAGGTATCTCTGAAGGTGTTTGTTAGGTTGGCATGGATCGAGACTGGGATTTGTCACTCCATGTGACGGAGAGATATCTCTGGGCCCTCTCGGTAATACAGCATCACAAGAAGCTTGCAAGCAAAGTAACTAAGGAGTTAGTTACAGGATGATGTATTATGGAACGAGTAAAGAGACTTGCCAGTAACGAGACTGAACTAGCTATGGAGATACCGACGATCGAATCTCGGGCAAGTAACATACCGATGGACAAAAGGAACTACGTATGTTGTCATAAAGGTTCGACCGATAAAGATCTTCGTAGAATATGTAGCAACCAATATGGGCATCCAGGTCCCGCTATTGGCTATTGACCAGAGAAGCGTCTCGGTCATGTCTACATCATTCTCGAACCCGTAGGGTCTGCACGCTTAACGCTCATTGATGATATAGTATTATATGAGTTATGTATGTTGGTGATCGAATGTTGTTCGGAGTCCGGGATGAGATCACGGACATGACGAGGAGCTCCAGGATGGTCCAGAGGTAAAAATTGTATATGGGATAATAGTGTTTGGTCTCCGGAAGGGTTCCGAAATTCACCGGAAGGGGTTTCAGATGTTTCCCGAAATGTTCGGGTACGAGAACACTTTATTTGGGCCAAGGGGTAAAGCCCACAAGGCTTTAGGAAGGTGCAAAAGGCAGTTTTACGGAGGCCAAGGGGCCAGACGCCAGGGATCTTGGCGTGTGGGGCCAGACGCCAAGGACCCTGGTGTCTAGTCCTAGAGTCTGAGAAGGACTCTTGCCTTGCGGGCTAAACCAACTTTGAGGAGGCCCTTTCTCCAAGAAACGACCCCAGGGCTCAACATATAAATAGAGGGGTAGGGCTAGCACCCGGAACAAATCAAGATTCACCAAGCCGTGTGCAGGCAACCCCGCCCCCTCTAGTTTATCCTCCATCATAGTTTCCGTTGTGCTTGGCGAAGCCCTGCGGAGATTGTTCTTCACCACCACCGTCACCACGC
This sequence comes from Thinopyrum elongatum, assembly GCA_011799875.1. NCBI lineage: Eukaryota > Viridiplantae > Streptophyta > Magnoliopsida > Poales > Poaceae > Thinopyrum > Thinopyrum elongatum. The sequence goes on from CM022299.1 coordinate 148,099,415, forward strand.
CGTCGTGCTGCCGGAACTCATCTACTACATTGCCTCTCTTGCTGGATCGAGAAGGCGAGGATGTCATCGAACTGAATGTGTGTTGAACACGGAGGTGCCGTACGTTCGGTACTTGATCGGGATAGATCGTTAAGGTGTACGACTACATCAACCGTGTTGATAAACAATTCCGCTTAGCGATCATCAAGGGTATGAAGATGTTCTCCCCCTCTTGTAGCTATGCATCTCCATGGATAGATCTTGCGTGTGCGTAGAATTTTTTTTGTTTTCCATGCAACGTTCCCCAACACCACGAGGCGATCTCTGAAGTACAAGGTTCCATCTTCAGCAAGCGAGAAATCTCTGGCTTTCTCAAGAGCAAGATCCCGTTTCATCTGATCAACTTCAGCGTCTTTTGCTTGCACAGACTTAATAGCCTTCAGGAGAGTTAGTTCCAGGAAAAGGTTATTTAAAGAACCCTGTGGAACAAGGTGAAGGTTCAAATTGCGAAGTTCTTCATGAAGGCGGGGTTTCTAAACCATGTAGTTGTTGCAATAAGACTTGTGACTCAGAGGGCATCGGCCATGACATTAGCCTTGCTAGGGGTATACGAAATACCATAGTCATAATCTGTAATTGCTTCCATCCATCGCTGCTGACAGAGATTCAGATCTGGCTGAGTAAATAGATACTTCAGACTTCGATGATCGGTGAAGATCTCACAACCGTTACCAAGAAGGTAATGTCGCCACAACTTCAGTGCATAGATAACTGCAGTAAGCTCGAGGTCATGAACTGGGTAGTTCTCTTCGTGAGGGCGCAACTGACGAGAGGCATAAGCAATCACCTTGCACTCTTGCATTAGGACACAGCCTAATCCTTAACGAGATGCATCACAATAGATGACGAAGTCCTTGCAAGAATCCAGAGGAGCAAGCACTGGGGCAGATGTCACCTTGTGAAGCAGACTAGTCAACGGCGTTTCAATCTTGGAGAAGTTCTCGACAAAACAGCAACAATAGTTGGTGAGTCCGAGAAACTTCTGACTTGTTTGACACTCTTTGGGGGAGTCCAGTCAAGAATGGCCTGAACTCATTCTGGATTGACGGCAATACCATCTTTGGAGATTACATGACCAAGGTAGGTTACTTCCGGTAACCAGAATTCACACTTAGAATATTTGGCATGTAGCTGATGCTCTCTAAGCTTTTCCAGTACAACACGAAGGTGTTCAGCATGTTCTTCTTTATTCTTGGAATATACAAGGATATCATCTAGATAAACCACGACGAACTTGTAGAGGTATTCCATGAATATATAGTTCATAAGACAAGAGAACATAGCTGGAGCATTGGTTAAGCCAAAAGACATGACGGTGTACTCGTATGAACCATAGCGAGTAACGAATGCGGTGTTTGGAATACCCTCTTCATGAACCCGGATCCGGTGGTAACCCAACCTCAAGTCAAGTTTAGAGAAGACAGATGAACCAGCAAGTTGATCATACAGATCGTTGATCCAAGGAAGAGAGTACTTGTTCTAAATTGTTGCTTGGTTGATAGGTCGGTAGTCTTGGACCAAACGATTCGTTCCATCCTTCTTGACAAAGAGAGAAGGTGCTCCCCAAGCAGAGGAACTTGGACGAATGAAACCTTATGAAGTGAATTGTCGATTTCCTCCTTAAGTCCAAGGAGTTCATGTGGCGGCATCTTGTAGGGTCGCTTGGCAATAGGAGTGGTGACTGGTTTCAAGTCGATGACGAATTTGACAGCTCTAACAGGGGGTATTCCTGGAAGTTCTTCTGGAAAGATATCTTGGAAGTCATGAACGACTAGAATGTTTTCACTTCCCTCAAGAGGTGATGCGTTCAATGCATTCAAGGAATAAAGCCGTGCTTCGGCATTTTGAACGAGATGAACATGGTAGCTTACTATCTCATTCGAAGGATGTAGGATATGGACGGTTTTAGTGGCACAAACGATTGAAGCAATGTGTGTTTTCAACCAATCCATTCCCAGAATGAGGTCAATATTGGAAGACTTCAGAATAATGGGAGAGACATGGAATTCCAACCCTTCAGTTTCAACGGGGACATTGTGACTAACCATGGAGGTTTGACATTGGCCCGCAGGGGTGTGAACCACTAGTGAAGTGCTCATATCCTCACATTTAATGTCGTGCGTGTATGCAAAAGTTTCTGACATGAATGAATGCGATGCTCCTGAATCAAATAAAACAGATGCTGGTACTAAATTAACAAGAAGAGTACCCATCACAATAGCAGGTTGGTCTTGAGCTTCATTCAAATCAATGTGGTTAGCCTGACCACGACCATAAGGTCTTGCATTGTTGTTGCGGGGCTGATTGTTACCACGACAAGTTGGAGGAAGTGCAAGCTAGTACTGATTCTGATTGCATTCTCTGGCACGGTGACCTAGACGACCACACTTGAAGAACAACCCATCATTGGGACGGGGAGCAGCAGCTCGGGGTGGTGCAGCTTGAAGTCTTGGCTGCCTAGGTGGTGGAGGAGGCAGACGAGGTGCAGCATAGGATGACCTTGGTGCAGGTGCAGTTGGACGATACATGCTGTGTGCTACTTCTTGAGCTTGCGTTGGCTTTTTCCTTGAAGAGGAAAGGGTGATGCAGCAAAGTAGAGATAAGTATTTGCCTCAGTTTGAGAACCAAGGTATCAATCTAGTAGGAGGTACAAGCAAGTCTCCAATCTATGCACCTGCACAAACAATCAAACACTTGCACCCAACACGATAAAGGGGTTGTCAATCCCTTCATGGTCACTTGCAAGGATGGGATCTGATAGAGATAGATATAAAAGATTACTAAAATGTAAAACAAAGTAAAAGTAAATAAATTGCAGCAAGGTATTTTTGGGTTTTTTGGTTTATAGATCTGAAAATATATGTTGGAAAATAGACCCGGGGGCCATAGGTTTCACTAGAGGCTTCTCTCTTGAAGATAGCATACGGTGGGTGCAAATTACTATTGAGCAATTGACAAAAAAGCGCAAAGTTATGACGATATCTAAGGAAATGATCATGAATATAGGCATCATGTCTGTGACAAGTAGACCGACTCCTGCCTGCATCTACTACTATTACTCCACACATCGACCGCTATCCAGCATGCATCTAGAGTATTAAGTTCATAAGAATGGAGTAACGCCTTAAGTAAGATGACATGATGTAGAGGGATAAACTCAAGAAATATGATGAAAACCCCATCTTTTTATCCTTGATGGCAAAAATACAATACGTGCCTCGCTAACCCTACTATGTCACTGGGTGAGGACACCGCAAGATTGAACCAAAAACTAAGCACCTCTCCCATTGCAATAAAAACCAATCTAGTTGGCTAAACCAAACCGATAGTTCGAAGAGAAATACAAAGATATCTTAATCATGCATAAGAGTTCAGAGAAGACTCAAATAATATTCATAGATAATCTGCTCATAAATCCACAATTCATCGATCAGAACAAACACACCGCAAAAAAAGTATTACATCGAATAGATCTCCAAGAACATCAAGGAGAACATTGTATTGAAGATCAAAGAGAGAGAAGAAGCAATCTAGCTACTAGCTATGGACCCGTAGGTCTGTGGTAGACTACTCACACATCATCGGAGGGCAATAGGGTTGATGTACAAGCCATGCGTGATCGAATCCCCCTCCGGCAGATCGCCGGAAAAGTCCCCAAGATGGGATCTCACGGGAACAGAAGGTTGCGGCGGCGGAAAAGTATTTTGGTGGACGCTTCTGGTGGTTTGGGAATATTTGAGAATTTATAGCGCAAGAATTAGGGTTAGGAGACCCCCGAGGGGCCCACAAGCTCTCAGGGCGCCCCCCCAGGGGCGCGCCTGGCAGGCTTGTGGCCTCCTCAGCCATCTCCTGCCTTCCTCTCCAAGCTCCGTGGATGTCTTCTGGTCCAAGAAAAATCATCGTAAACTTTTATTCCTTTTGGACTCCGTTTGATATTCCTTTTCTGTAAAACTCAAAAACAAGGAAAAACAGAAACTGGCACTGGGCTTTGGGTTAATAAGTTAGTCCCAAAAATAATATAAAATAGCATATTAATGCATATAAAACATCCACAAACAGATAATGTAATAGCATGGAACAATCAAAAATTATAGATACGTTGGAGACGTATCAAGCATCCCCAAGCTTAATTACTGCTCGTCCTTGATACGTCTCCAACGTATCTATAATTTTTGATTGTTCCATGCTATTATATTATCCATCTTGGATGTTTTATATGCATTCATATGCTATTTTATATGATTTTTGGGACTAACCTATTAACCTAGAGCCCAGTGCCAGTTTCTGTTTTTTTCCCTGTTTTTGAGTTTTACGGAAAAGGAATACCAAACGGAGTCCAAATGAGCTGAAAATTTACGGTGATTTTTTATGGACCAGAAGAAGCCCCCGAAGCAAAAGAGTTGGGCCAGAAGAGCCACGAGGCCTCCACAAGGGTGGAGGGCGCGCCCTACCCCTGGAGACGCCCTCCGGTCTTGTGGGCTCCTCGTGGACCCCCCTGACTTGTTCTCGATGCCAAAAATTCCTATAAATATAGAAACCCCCGAAAAGAAACCTTGATCGGGAGTTTCGCTGCCGCAAGCCTCTGTAGCCATGAAAAACCAATCGGGAGCCCGTTCCGGCACCCTGCCGGAGGGGGAAATCATCAACGGTGGCCATCTTCATCATCCCGACGCTCTCCCTGACGAGGAGGGAGTAGTTCACCCTCGGGGCTGAGGGTATGTACCAGTAGCTATGTGTTTGATCTCTCTCTCTCTCTCTCTCGTGTTCTTGATTTGGCATGATCTTGATGTACCGCGAGCTTTGCTATTATAGTTGGATCTTATGATGTTTCTCCCCTCTACCTTCTTGTAATGGTTGAGTTTTCCCTTTGAAGTTATCTTATCGGATTAAGTCTTTAAGGATTTCAGAACACTTGATGTATGTCTTGCATGTGCTTATCTGTGGTGACAATGGGATATTCGCGTGATCCACTTGATGTATGTTTTGGTGATCAACTTGCGGGTTCTGTGACCTTGTGAACTTATGCATAGGGGTTGGCACACGTTTTCGTCTTGACTCTCTGGTAGAAACTTTGGGGCACTCTTTGAAGTTCTTTGTGTTGGTTTGAATAGATGAATCTGAGATTGTGTGATGCATATCGTATAATCAAACCCGCGGATACTTGTGGTGACATTGGAGTATCTAGGTGACATTAGGGTTTTGGTTGATGTATGTCTTAAGGTGTTATTTTAGTACGAACTCTAGGGCTGTTTGTGACACTTATAGGAATAGCCCAATAGATCGATCAGAAAGAATAACTTTGAGGTGGTTTCATACCCTACAATAATCTCTTCATTTATTCTCCGCTCTTAGTGACTTTGGAGTGACTCTTTGTTGCACGTTGAGGGATTGTTATATGATCCAATTATGTTATCATTGTTGAGAGAACTTGCACTAGTGAAAGTATGAACCCTAGGCCTTGTTTCGAAGCATTGCAATACTGTTTTTGCTCACTTTTGTTACTAGTTACCTTGCTGTTTTTATATTTTCAGATTACAAAAACCTATATCTACCATCCATATTGCACTTGTATCACCATCTCTTCGCCGAACTAGTGCACCTATACAATTTATCATTGTATTGGGTGTGTTGGGGACACAAGAGGCTCTTTGTTATTTGGTTGCAGGGTTGTTTGAGAGAGACCATCTTCATCCAACGCCTCCCACAGATTGATAAACCTTAGGTCATCCACTTGAGGGAAATTTGCTACTGTCCAACAAAACTCTGCGCTTGGAGGCCCAACACGAGTCTACAAGAAGAAGGTTGCGTAGTAGACATCAAGCTCTTTTCTGGCGCCGTTGCCGGGGAGGTTAGTGCTTGAAGGTATATCTTTAGATCTTGCAATTGAATCTTTTAGTTTCTTGTTTTATCACTAGTTTAGTCTATAAAACAAAACTACAAAAAAATGGAATTGAGGTTGCCTCATATGCTTCATCTTTTCAATATCTTTCGTGAAAATGATGGAAAGGAAAATTGTGCTCAATTGCTAGAAGAAGAAGTCAATAAAATGTTTGGCACTAAATATTTAAATGATGAGCATGATTTCATTGTTGTTAGTATGAATTCTTTGAATATCCATTATGCTAATGATATGCAAAACTACAAGCTTGGGGATGCTATATTTGATGAATATGATATTTTTAGTCCCCCAAGTTTTGATGAGAATATTTATTATGATGAAAGCATACCTCCTATTTATATTGATGAAAGTGGGTTTGGAAGAGTGTAAACTTTAGGAAGTAATGATCCCACTATTTTGGAGGGTGTTGAATCTTATTGTGATAATTATGAAAGTGGATTTGGAGAGGTCATGACTTTATTTAATGATGATTCCACTATTTCGGAAGAGGTTCCAATTGATTATGAGAACAAAGTTGCTATCTATGATGATTATTGTGATGACATGTATGCTATAAAGAATAATGATAACCATGAAACTTGTCATCATGATTATAATTTTCAATTGGATTATGCCTCACATGATAGTTATTTTGTTGAGTTTGCTCCCACTACTATTCATGAGAATAAATTTGCTTATGTGGAGAGTAATAAAATTTCTATGCTTATGAATCATGAAAATAATGCTTTATGTGAAGGTTATATTGTTGAATTCATTCATGATGCTACTGAAAATTATTATGAGGGAGGAATATATGCTTGTGGGAATTGCAATAATATCAAGTTTCCTCTCTATGTGTTGAAGGTTTTGAAGTTTTGCTTGTTTTACCTTCCTATGCTAGTTGATTCTTGCTCCCTTAAATTGTTTGCTCACAAAATACCTATGCATAGGAAGTGGGTTAGACTTAAATGTGCTAGTCATATTCTTCATGATGCTTCCATTATGTTTCAATTCTTATCTTTTATGTGAGCATCATTGAAATCATCATGCCTAGCTAAAAGGCATTAAAGAAAAGCGCTTGTTGGGAGACAACCCAATATTTACCCCTACTGTTTTGGGTGTGTTCACATGATTAAGCTACTGTATTAATCATGTTTTATAGCTTTTGTTTTAATAAAGTGCCAAGTAAAGCCTTTGGGATAGTGTGGTTGATAGTTGACTTGATTCTGTGCAAAAACAGAAACTTTTGCGTCCAGTACAGAAATTCCTATATTTGACTGAACATGGAAAACTTCTGAAATTTTTATAGTTGATTTTTATACAAATTTTCTACGTTGTCCTAAATTTTCAGAATTTTTGGAGTAACATAAGTATTACCTTAATTCAGATCTTTACGTACTGTTCTGTTTTTGACAGATTCTGTTTTCGATGCATAGTTTGCTTGTTTTCTAGTTTCTATGGCTTATATTGCTTAATATAAATTGTAGAAATGATAGGGTACAGTAGGAATCATGTGAGAAAAGTTATGAATCTTGTATTGACAGTACCAAAGTGAATGATTTGTTTTATTATACTAACGGATCTCACTAAGGTTTTGTGTGATTGAAGTTTTCAAGTTTTGGGTGAGATATCGATATGAGGAGAATAAGGAGTGACAAGACCCTAAGATTGGGGATTCCCAAGGCACCCCAAGGTAATATTCAAGGAATATCCAAGCAACTAAGCTTGGGGATGCCCCGGAAGGCATCCCCTCTTTCGTCTTCAACATTATCGGTAACCTCACTTGGAGCTATATTTTTATTCATCACATGATATGAGTTTTGCTTGGAGCGTCATTTTATTTTATTAGTATTTGATTTATGTTATTTATATTAATGTTTTTCATCTTTAATTTCAATTAAAGTGTCAATTTTAGCCTTTACCATGCTTATTTTGCAAGTCTATATGTTGCTGTTTTGAAAACAGAAAGTTTTCTATCGTTGTCTGAATTCTTCTGGAAAGTCAGAAAATGACAAAATCTTGAAATTTTGACACAATGAGTAACAACAAATTTTCTACAGTGTGGTAATTTTTCAGAAGTTTTGGAGTTAGTGAAGTATGAGTACAGTTGCACTCTTTACAGACTGTCCTGTTTAGACAGATTGCTGTTATGTTTGCATTGTTTGCATATGTTTGCATGTTTAATGATTCTATTTGAGCATATGAGTATTAAATATGCAGAGGCATTTAGTATGCAATGTCAAATAATAATTTTAGTGATTTTCTACAGTAGAGAATGATAAGGTTTTGCATTTGATTTATACTAACTTTTCTCACAAGTTCCTGTTGAGTTTTGTGTGGATGAAGTGTTTAATAATTAGGGAAACCATCATATAAAAGGAATTAAGGAGACACAAAAGATCAAGCTTGGGGATGCCCAAGGCATCCCTAGTTAATATTTCAAGAAGTCTCAAGCATCTAAGCTTGGGGATGCCCCGGTAGGCATCCCACCTTTCTTCATCAACAATGATCGGTTAGTATCGGTTGAGCCTAAGTTTTTACTTCTTCACATGATGTGTGCTATTTTTAGAAAGTCATTTTATTTTGTTTTGCTCTCTGTTTTAATAAAATACTTAGATCTGAAATTTTTAAATGAGAGAGAATCTTCACATAGCTAATTAATTATTTGACTACTCATTGATTTTCACTTATATCTTTTTGGAGTAGTTTTTCATTTACTCGTGTGCTTCACTTATATCCTATGAGTAAATGGTTGAATGAATTGAATATCATAAATCTGAAATTATATATGCTTCATATGCTTATACCATGGGAGTAGTGACTTCACATATAAGAAGTATAGGTGGTAAATTTATTGAAAGTTAGCAAACATTGTATTGGTCACTTGAACAATTCATGAAAGAATATTGAAGGAAGAGAGATTTCACATATAAATATACTATCTTGGACATCTTCTATGATTGTGAGCCCCATTAATTATTTTCAAACTTGAGCAAATTAGTTGAAGTTGGACAAGGAAGACAACGTAATGAGTTATGCTTGGGTATATTTGTATAGAAGTTATATTGGTATGGATCCTCCAACATGTGGTGCTTTCTATTTAGAATCTTTTGCTATCCAAAATTTCTGTACTAAGCGGGAATACTGCTTGTGCATCCAAACTCCTTGAACCAAGTTTCTTCCATGAGTGTCCACCATATCTACCTATATGCGGTATTTACCTGCCGTTCCAAGTAAATTTGCATGTGCCAAACTCTAAACCTTCAAATAATAATCTGTTTTGTATGCCAGAATCGCTCATGTAGTGACTAGGGGTTGTCAGTATCTTCCATGCTAGGTGGGTTATTCTCACGATGAGTGGACTCCGCTCATCATTCACGAGAAAATGGCTGGTAACCGGGATGCCCAGTTCCATGCTCAAATCAAATCAAATTATAATTGCAAACAAAACTCCCCCAGGATTGTTGATAGTTGGACGGTACCCGTTGTTTCGGACAAGCCGTGGAGTGTGATTGTTGGTGGTGGGGAGTAAAAAACTTTACCTTTCTATTTGGGAACCACCTATAATGTATCTAGTATGGAAGATATTGGGAACTCTTGGTTGTTATGTTGACAATGAAAGCATACCTCTCAAAATTATTTTCATCCCTGTTTTAAAAGCTTCGAGCTCTGGCACCTCTGCAAATCCCTGCTTCCCTCTGCGAAGGGCCTATCTTTTACATTTATTTTTGTTGAGTCAATTTCTTATTCCAACCTATTCTTTAGTTGGCAAGCATCATGTGGTGGGGAAAGATCTAAGCATATATGGCCATTCAAATATATTTGATCATGAATTATTATTGTTGATAATTATCTATATGATAAATAAGTTGGGAGGCGAAAACACTAAGCCCCTATCTTTCTCTGTGTTCGATGGATGCTATTTGTTCTAAAAATATGCTTTGAGTGGTAGCAATCATGGAAGACTATATGATAATTGAGTATGTGGAATTTGCTAAATCAAAGCTCTTACATAGACCCTTCCTGAAAATAAGATGAATTGCAATTGTTTGATGACTGAGAACATAGTTTGCTAGTTTTCAAGAAAGTTTTTGGTCTATGCTTTAACATGTGAATAGTTTGCTACTTGATCATGAGAAGTTTTATGAGATGAGCTAATGTTTATGATATATAATGATGATAGAAAAAGTTATTGAAATTATCATTGATCAAACTTGTGCACTTGCTAGCATTCCACATCAAAAATTCTGTTTTATCATTTACCTACTCGAGGACGAGCAGGAATTAAGCTTGGGGATGCTTGATACGTCTCCAACGTATCTATAATTTTTTATTGTTCCATGCTATTATATTATCCATCTTGGATGTTTTATATGCATTTATATGCTATTTTATATGATTTTTGGGTCTAACATATTAACCTAGAGCCCAGTGCCAGTTTCTGTTTTTTTCCTTGTTTTTGAGTTTTACAGAAAAGGAATACCAAACGGAGTCCAAATGAGCTGAAAATTTATAGTGATTTTTTATGGACCAGAAGAAGCCCCCGAAGCAAAAGAGTTGGGCCAGAAGAGCCATGAGGCCTCCACAAGGGTGGAGGGCGCGCCCTACCCCCCTGGGGGCACCCTCCGGTCTTGTGGGCTCCTCGTGGACCCCCCTGACTTGTTCTCGACGCCAAAAATTCCTATAAATATAGAAACCCCCGAAAAGAAACCTAGATCGGGAGTTTCGCCGCCGCAAGCCTCTGTAGCCACGAAAAACCAATCGGGAGCCCATTCCGGCACCCTGCCGGAGGGGGAAATCATCACCGGTGGCCATCTTCATCATCCCGACGCTCTCCATGACGAGGATGGAGTAGTTCACCCTCGGGGCTGAGGGTATGTACCAGTAGCTATGTGTTTGATCTCTCTCTCTCGTGTTCTTGATTTGGCACGATCTTGATGTACCGTGAGATTTGCTATTATAGTTGGATCTTATGATGTTTCTCCCCTCTACCTTCTTGTAATGGTTGAGTTTTCCCTTTGAAGTTATCTTATCGTATTGAGTCTTTAAGGATTTGAGAACACTTGATGTATGTCTTGCATGTGCTTATCTGTGGTGACAATGGGATATTCACGTGATCCACTTGATGTATGTTTTGGTGATCAACTTGCGGGTTCTGTGACCTTGTGAACTTATGCATAGGGGTTGGCACACGTTTTCGTCTTGACTTTCCGGTAGAAACTTTGGGGCACTCTTTGAAGTTCTTTGTGTTGGTTTGAATAGATGAATCTGAGATTGTGTGATGCATATCGTATAATCAAACCCATGGATACTTGTGGTGACATTGGAGTATCTAGGTGACATTAGGGTTTTTGTTGATGTGTGTCTTAAGGTGTTATTTTAGTACGAACTCTAGGCTGTTTGTGACACTTATAGGAATAGCCCAATAGATCAATTAGAAAGAATAACTTTGAGGTGGTTTCGTACCCTACAATAATCTCTTCGTTTGTTCTCCGCTATTAGTGACTTTGGAGTGACTCTTTGTTGCATGTTGAGGGATTGTTATATGATCCAATTATGTTATCATTGTTGAGAGAACTTGCACTAGTGAAAGTATGAACCCTAGGCCTTGTTTTGAAGCATTGCAATACTGTTTTCGCTCACTTTTGTTACTAGTTACCTTGCTGTTTTTATATTTTCAGATTACAAAAACCTATATCTACCATCCATATTGCACTTGTATCACCATCTCCTCGCCGAACTAGTGCACCTATGCAATTTATCATTGTATTGGGTGTGTTGGGGACACAAGAGACTCTTTGTTATTTGGTTGCAGGGTTGTTTGAGAGAGACCATCTTCATCCTACGCCTCCCATGGATTGATAAACCTTAGGTCATCCACTTGAGGGAAATTTGCTACTGTCCTACAAAACTCTGCGCTTGGAGGCCCAACACGAGTCTACAAGAAGAAGGTTGCGTAGTAGACATCAGTCCTTGAGTTGGTAAATGATAAAAACAGAATTTTTGATGAGGAATGCTACCTAACATATTTATCAATGTAATCTTCTTTATTGTGGCATGAATATTCAGATCCATAAGATTCAAAACAAAAGTTAATATTGACATAAAAACAATAATACTTCAATCATACTAATAAAGCAATCATGTCTTCTCAAAATAACATGGCCAAAGAAAGTTATCCCTACAAATTATATAGTCTGGCTATGCTCCATCTTCATCACACAAAGTATTTCATCATGCACAACCCCGATGACAAGCCAAGCAATTGTTTCATACTTTTGGTGTTCTCAAACCTTTTCAACTTTCACGCAATACATGAGCATGAGCCATGGATATAGCACTATGGGTGGAATAGAATATGCTGGTTGTGGAGAAGACAAAAAGAAGGAGAAAGTCTAACATCAACTAGGCAAATTAATGGGATATGGAGATGCCCATCAATTGATATCGATGCAGGTGAGTAGGGATTGCCATGCAACATATGCGCTAGAGCTATAAGTGTATGAAAGCTCAAAAAGAAACTAAGTGGGTGTGCATCCAACTTGCTTGCTCATGAAGACTTACGGCAATTTGAGGAAGCCCATCATTGGAATATACAAGCCAAGTTCTATAATGAAAAATTCCCACTAGTGTATGAAAGTGACAAAATAGGAGAATCTCTATCATGAAGATCATGGTGCTACTTTGAAGCACAAGTGTGGAAAAAGGATAGTAACATTGTCCCTTCTCTCTTTTCTCTCATTTTTTTCTCTTTTTTTTTGTTTGGGCTTCTTTTGGCCTCTTTTATTTTTTGTAAAGTCCAGAGACCCATCCCAACTTGTGAGGGAATCATAGCTTCCATCATCCTTTCCTCATATGGGACAATGCTCTAATAATGATGATCATCACACTTTTATTTACTTACAACTCAATGCTAGAACAAGATATGACTCTATATGAATGCCTCCAGCGGTGTACCGGGATGTGCTATGATCAAGAGTGACATGTATAAAAAATATGAATGGTGGCCTTGCCACAAATACTATGCCAACTACATGATCATGCAAAGCAATATGACAATCATGGTGCGTGTCATAATAAACGGAACGGTGGAAGTTGCATGGCAATATATCTTGGAATGGCTATGGAAATGCCATAATAGGTAGGTATGGTGGCTGTTTTGAGGAAGGATATATGGTGGGTTCAATGCACCGGCGAAAATTGCGCAGTACTAGAGAGGCTAGCAATGGTGGAAGGGTGAGAGTGCGTATAATCCATGGACTCAACATTAGTCATAAAGAACTCACATACTTATTGCAAAAAATTATTAGCCATCAAAACAAAGTACTACACGCATGCTCCTAGGGGATAGATTAGTAGGAAAAGACCATCGCTCGTCCCCGACCGCCACTCATAAGGAAGACAATCAAAAAATAAATCATGCTCCGACTTCATCACATAACGGTTCACCATACATGCATGCTATGGGAATCATAAACTTTAACACAAGTATTTCTACCAATCCACAATTACTCACTAGCATGACTCTAATATCACCATCTTTATATCTCAAAACAAATGCAAGGAATCAAATTTCTCATCTATTCAATGCTCTTTATATGAAAGTTTTTATTATATCCCTCTTGGATGCCCATCATATTAGGACTAAATTCATAACCTAAGAAAATTACCATGCTATTTAAGACTCTCAAAATAATATAAGTGAAGCATGAGATTTCAATAATTTCTATAAAATAAAGCCACCACCGTGCTCTAAAAAGATATAAGTGAAGCACTAGAGCAAACTGCCTAGCTCAAAAGAAATAAGTGAAGCACATAGAGTATTCTAATAAATTCACGATTAATGTGTGTCCCTCTCAAAAGGTGTGTACAGAAAGGATGATTGTGGCAAACTAAAATGCAAAGACTCATATCATACAAGACGCTCCAAGCAAAACACATATCATGTGGTGAATAAAAATATAGCCTCAAGTAAATTTACCGATGGATTGAAGACAAAAGAGGGGATGCCATCCGGGGCATCCCCAAGCTTAGATGCTTTGGTTATCCTTTAATATTACCTTGGGGTGCCTTGGGCATCCCCAAGCTTAGGCTCTTGCCACTCCTTATTCCGTTGTCCATCAAATCTTTACCCGATACTTGAAAACTACACAACACAAAACTCAACAGAAAACTCATAAGATCCATTAGTATAATAAAATAAATCACCACTTTTGGTACTATTGTGAACTCATTATTTATTTATATTGGTGTTATATCTACTGTATTCCAACTTCTCCATGGTTCATACCCCCCGATACTACCCATAGATTCATCAAAATAAGCAAACAACACATAGAAAACAGAATCTGTCAAAAACAGAATAGTCTGTAGTAATATGGAAACTTCGTATAATTATGTAACTCCAAAAATTCCGAAAAATTAGGAAAACCTGTGAAATTTGTATATCAATCTTGTGTAAAAAATTCAGATCAAAATCACGTTTCTGTGATTTTATAAAATTCTGGCAATGAGGGCAAAAGTTTCTGTTTTTCATCAAGATCAAATCAACTATCACCGTAGACCATCCCAAAGGTCTTACTTGGCTCAAACACTAATTAAAACACCAAAACACAATTAATACAGAGGTACTAATGTGTATTTTCATAAAAACAGAAAATAAAAATATTGGGTTGTCTCCCAATAAGCGCTTTTCTTTAAAGCCTTTTAGCTAGGCATTGATAATTTTAATGATGCTCACATGAAAGATTGCAATTGAAACACGAAGAGAGCATCATGTGGCATGTGAAAGACAATTTTAAGTCTAACATACTTCCTATGCATAGGCATTTTATAAGCAAAAAAATTATCAAGTCAAGCAAAAACTAGCATATGCAAGGAAGAAGAAAGAAACAATAGCAATCTCAACATAATGAGAGGTAATTTAGTGACATGAAAATTTCTACAACCATATTTTCCTCTCTCATAATAATTACATGTAGGATCATAATCAAATTCAACAATATAGCTATCACATAAAATTTTCTCTACATGATCCACATGCATGCAAAGTTGACACTCTTCCAAAATAATGGGATTATCACCAAATAAAGTCATGACCTCTCCAAGCCCACTTTTATAAAAAGTTTCATAAGATTGATCGTTCTCCAAAGTAGAGGGATCATTATTAACTAGAGTTGACACTCTTCCAAATCCACTTTCAATATTATTGCAAACATATTTATCATGAGGCTTAAATAAATTTTCAAGATCATAAGAAAAATCACCCCAATCATGATCATTGCAATAAGTAGTGGACATAGCAAAACTAGCATACCCAAGCTTGGGGTTTTGCATATTATTAGCACAATTGACATTAATAGAATTTATAATAACATCATTGCAATCATGCTTTTTATTCAAGGAGCTATCGTGAATCACTTCATAAATTTCTTGTTTTAACACTTCATCACAATTTTCAGATTCACAAATTTCAAGCAAAACTTCATAAAGATAATCTAGTGCACACAACTCACTAGCAATAGCTTCATCATAATTGGATCTCTTAAAAAGATTAGCAAGTGGAAGAGGATCCATAAACTTTTTGCTTACTGATTTTCAATAAACACACAATTATACCAAACGAACGAGCAAACAAACCAAGTAAGACATAAGGGCAAACGGGAAAACGGCAAATAAAAAGGGCAAATATTTTTGTATTTCTCTAAAAATATTTTAGAAGTGGGGGAGAGGAAAACGAGAGGCAAATGGCAAATAATGTAATGCAAGAGATGAGAGTTTGTGATGGGTACTTGGTAGGCTTGATGTAGAACCTCCCCGGCAACGGCGCCAGAAATTCTTCCTGCTACTTCTTGAGCTTGCGTTGGTTTTTCCCTTGAAGAGGAAAGGCTGATGTAGCAACGTAGAGATAAGTATTTCCCTCAGTTTGAGAACCAAGGTATCAATCCAGTAGGAGGTAAAAGCAAGTCTCCAATCTATGCACCTGCACAAACAATCAAACATTTGCACCCAACACGATAAAGGGGTTGTCAATCCCTTCACGGTCACTTGCAAGGATGAGATCTGATAGAGATCGATATAAAAGATTACTAAAATGTAAAACAAAGTAAAAGTAAATAAATTGCAGCAAGGTATTTTTGGGTTTTTTGGTTTATAGATCTAAAAATATATGACGGAAAATAGACCCAGGGGCCATAGGTTTCACTAGAGGCTTCTCTCTTGAAGATAGCATACGGTGGGTGAACAAATTACTGTTGAGCAATTGACAGAAAAGCACAAAGTTATGACGATATCTAAGGAAATGATCATGAATATAGGCATCACGTCCGTGACAAGTAGACCAACTCCTGCCTGCATCTACTACTATTACTCCACACATCGACCGCTATCCAGCATGCATCTAGAGTATTAAGTTCGTAAGAACGGAGTAACGCCTTAAGTAAGATGACATGATGTAGAGGGATAAACTCAAGCAATATGATGAAAACCCCATCTTTTTATCCTTGATGGCAACAATACAATATGTGCCTCGCTACCCCTACTAAATCACTGGGTGAGGACACCGCAAGATTGAACCAAAACCTAAGCACCTCTCCCATTGCAAGAAAAATCAATCTAGTTGGCCAAACCAAACCGATAGTTTGAAGAGAAATATAAAGATATCTTAATCATGCATAAAAGAGTTCAGAGAAGAGTAAAATAATATTCATAGATAATCTGATCATAAATCCATAATTCATCAATCTCAACAAACACACCGCAAAAAAAGTATTACATCGAATAGATCTCCAAGAACATCGAGGAGAATATTGTATTGAAGATCAAAGAGAGAGAAGAAGCCATCTAGCTACTAGCTATGGATCCGTAGGTCTATGGTAAACTACTCACATATCATCGGAAGGGCAATAGGGTTGATGTAGAAGGCCTCCATGATCAAATCCCCCTCCGAAAGATCATCGGGAAAGGCCCCAAGATGGAATCTCACGGGAACAGAAGGTTGCGGCGGCGGAAAAGTATTTTGGTGGACGCTTTTGGTGGTTTGGTTATATTTGGGAATTTATAGCGCAAGAATTAGGGTTAGGAGACCCCCGAGGGGCCCACAAGCCCTCAGGGCGCACCCCCCAGGGGTGCGCCTGGCAGGCTTGTGGCCTTCTCGACCATCTCCTGCCTTCCTCTCCAAGCTCCGTGGATGTCTTCTGGTCCAAGAAAAATCATCGTAAAGTTTTCTTGCGTTTGGACTCCGTTTGATATTCCTTTTCTGTAAAACTCAAAAATAAGGAAAAAACAGAAACTGGCACTGGGCTCTGGGTTAATAAGTTAGTCCCAAAAATAATATAAAATAGCATATTAATGCATATAAAACATCCAAAACAGATAATATAATAACATGGAACAATCAAAAATTATAGATACGTTGGAGACGTATCACTGTGGGGAATCCATGTCCGACGCTTCTGCGATGACAGGCCCGAAGATGAACCAACATCACGGTTGCGCCTGAGGGATCCCTAGTGTTCCTGCAGACCTGTCTCAACCTGTATGGCCTTGTTCACCAAGGTGGCGAAGTCAGCAAAGTCATGAACAAGGATCACGAGCTTGATCTCAGCTTGAAGTTGTTCACGGAAATTTTCCTGCCTACGAGCATCAGTAGCAATATCCTCTTTAGCATTGCGGGACAAGTCTAGGAACTCCCACTGATAAGCATCCACAGTCTTGTTGCCCTGTGTGAGGTTGCGGAACACTCGCTTCTTCCTATCATGATTCCTTGAGGAATGAAGCGGCCACGAAAGGCAGCTTGGAACTCTGGCCAAGTAATGATTGTTCCAACAGGTAGTGAACACCTGTTTCTGTCCCACCATTGAGCAGCGGGACCCTTCAGAAAATAGGATGCGAAAGTGACATAGCTGGCACGGGCAACACTAGCAGACTCCAACTCATAAGTGATGTCGCGGAGCTAGTCATCAGCATCAAGGGGCTGAGTTGAGCTGCGGTAGATGGCAGGGTTGTGGCGCGCAAAGTCTTGCAGAGTCACTGGGGCTGGCTGCTGATTCATATTCGGCCGAGGGAACTGATCCATGAGCCCTAGCATGAACCGACGATTCAGCTCAAACTGTTGTATCATTCCTGCCATATATTCGGGCAGTGGTGGATAGTTGGCACCACGTCCACGACCAGCACGTCTAACCATCCTGCTAGAAGGTAACAGGGGCATTTTAGCAAAACGAAATTTCAAAGATATGGAATCATTCATGAGCTAACATGCACAAAAAAAGAAGTGCGATAGATACATCATAGTAGTCAAGCACGACATACAGATCCATACATAAAGTCGGTTACAAGCTAGTAGTACATGTTTGGAAAGGTAAATAGTCTAGACCAACTAGGTGGCGCGCAGGCACGCGGTGGAGGGATACAATAACGGGACATAGCGATATGCTACATCAATGTCGGGGGAAAACCTCCGAAGCCAGGCATCTGCAGGTGACGATGAAGAAGATTGCCTCGAGATAAGGGTCCTGCACTCCGTGAATACTCTGGTGCAGGAACTGGTCCCGGACTGGAAGAAGAGGTCCACGTGCAGGAGTACAACCTCCAACAGCAGGCCACTCAAGACCTGGTGGCAACTCTGTCCTGCGCGGGTAAAGGATGTACTCTCGCTGTATCCTCGCGCTGATTGCTGGCAGCATCTATGTCAGAGTGTCGTAGTGACAAGCACGAGTGGCGTACAACTCGACAACAAGAGCTCGAACAATGCGATCCAGAGCCTCAATGTACCGAACCATAACCTGAGGGTCGTAACGACGACTCACGTTGGGGGTACAGACAGTAGTGTGGTGTCCAGTCTCATCCCCAGCTGGAACGTACAGGATGTATCTGAACCTAGTCTCCTACAAGCAAGGGTACTGTCCACGGAGACGGGTGATAGCAACAAAGGCAGCATCGTGGACTGCCATCTCAACAGTCACTCCAACACCCTAAAAGGTGTGCAACTCAGTGATGGAGAGGTTTTGTCGATCAAAGATAATAACCACAACGCGGTACTGCTCCTGGTTGAACTCGTGGTAATCCTCGTAAACAGTGTATAGGGGGTACCAGTGGTATCCCAACCTGGTCAAGAGGTCGACCAGAATGGCCGAGAACCCAGTTGCATCGATAGCCATAGTGTGGTGCACGATCTGTGTTGCGGGACGCATCTGAAACAGAGAAGTTCAAAGATGTCAAATGGCAGTGTGTAACATTCAAAATTCCTTCAGAGAAACAATTGCAGATAATCCAGGTCTCCGGGTGGATGTGATCATGATACCCTAATGTTAGAGTTAGAAATTCATTTAACCCGAATAGGAGAGAGATCAGAATCGCAGACTAAAGACGAGGAATAAAATATCCTAATACCACCCTTTTGTGATGTGGGCCCATAAGCCACACAACAATGTTAGTGAAAGTTTTTCAAAGACTGGACTCAACTTCGGCCAAGGAGTTGGAAAGGGGCTTCCTACAGGCAGTCGGCTCTGATACCAACTTGTGACGCCCCGGCTTAATCGTGCACTAATCATACATGCAAATGCGCACAATCAAGATTAGAGACTCACGGGAAGATATCACAACACAACTCTAAACACAAATTAAAGTCTTACAAGCCAGGGGCCTCGAGAGCTCGAATACATAAGAGTCAGCGGAAGCAACAATATCTGAGTACAGACATAAGTAAACAAGTTTGCCTTAAGAAGGCTAGCAAAACAAAGACAACATGGGTCAAAAAGGCACATGCCTCCTGCCTGGGAACCTCCTATCTACTCCTGGTCGTTGGCGGTCTCCACGTAGTAGTAGGCTCTGCCGGGGTAGTAGTAGTCGTCGGCGGGATCTGCTGGCTCCTAGGCTCCATCATCTGATCGTAGCAATCGGGTATAGGGGAAAAGGTAGCGAAGTAACCATGAGTACTCATCCAAAGTACTCACAAGACTTACATCATATCTATACTAAGTATGCATCAGTATCAAAGGAATGGGGCTATATCTTTGGACTAAACTGCAGAAATGCCAAAAGAGAAGGGAAAGCCTAGCCTATCGAAGACTAGCATCTTGAAGCATCTTGCAGCATTTGAAGAGTGTAGATTAGCATATTATGAAGTAGCAAGTATATTGTAGTAATGCCCAGAATCCTTCCTCGACTCCCTGCGAGAAAATAATCCCGAAGCCATCATATCCATTTAATGTCTCTAGTATCCAGTTCTAGTTGTATAGATCGGGATACAACTCCGAGCGTCCGTTACCGTGGACACGGCTATTCGAATAGATTAACTTCCCTGCAGGGGTGCACAAGCTTACCCAACACGCTCGATTAACTCTGACCGAACACACTATCCTGGCCTCCTGGGTCATGCCCTGCCTCGGCTGATCGACACACCGAGTGCTACGTAGGCTCAACAAAGGGGCTAGCACGCCAGTCTACATCCTAAGCGGTCAGGGGTCTTGGGCCCATCGCCGTTTGCACTCCTGCATGTTGCGTAGGTGACCTGGAACAGACCCACCCCCTTATACAAGCGCAGGTGGTTATCGTCCAACCGGGTGCTGCCCAATCACTGACGTCTGAAGAGATTTCGGAGAATCGTACGACGCCGAGTGCCCATACTCATTCCCGCATGGTGGTTAGTGCGAAAAGGCCAAATGCCTACTCATAGCACATATCCAAACCCATAGTGTCTTGGGAGCGCGCGGAGACGATGAATGATACACGATCTGTGGTCCCGTCGCCCTGTCTCGTGGACTTACGGCAAGGGCTAAGAATGCCCGGCTGTGCCGCGTAATTATCTCACGGGTACTCTCACGGTTAACCCGACTCCACATCACTCCTGGGTACCCTCACGGTCAACCCGACTTCACATTTCTCGCTGGTACCCCTCGGGGCTAACCCGACTTCAACAAGGTTCTGGGGGGGGGGGGGTAAGGTCAAAGTAATCGTGTGTCCAAAACATCAAGGGGAAATCCGAGGAATCACCCTCGATGGATTCCTACTCGATGTAACCTTCATGGTGACCTTGGAGGAATCACCCTCGAAGAGTTCACACTTGAGTAGTTGCACTCCAGAGTCATTATCGGGAGTGGTGAAGGAGGAATCACCCTCCGTAGACCACGACTGATTAGCTACACTACAGAGATATCATCAGAAGTGCGTTATGAGGTATCACCCTCGGCACTTGATAGTAACTCCACAGAGTCGTACAACTAAGGGGGTGTTTGTGATGTGTCGGGCTTTGGACGCCGATCACGTTGATCGAGTCATCGGTGATAAAGCGAGGGCAACAGGGACAATGTGAGGGGTCACTGATGGATCACTAACCAACCTACACTAAGCATATAGGATAACAGGTAAAGTAACAATAACAGGTTACAAAAGCAGGCTATGCATCAGAATAGGAGCTATTTAACAACAGTAGCAAATTCTAATGAAAGCATGAGAGAGAAAGAAATGGGCGATATAGGAATGATCAAGGAGGGTTTACTTGCCTGGAAGCTCTGCTGCAAGTGGCTGGACGTCAGCGGTGTAGTCGTACACGGGAGCAGCGTCAGTCTCGGTGTCTACCAGAGAGAAGAGGGGGAAGAAATAATAAATATAATGCAAACAAATGCATCATGATGCATGACATGACAATATGAAGTGCTAGGGGTGGCCTAATGCATTGCTACATGTTGCAGACAAAGCGGGAAAACATCTGGGAATGTTTTTCCGCCGTTTGGCAGTTTGCGGATAGATGAATCAGAGGGGTAGGATCCATGTTCATCATGTTAGAGGCATGTGACAGATGAATAGATAGCATATTCGGATTCATCACATTTTTCTCAGAAACTTTCATATATAAATAATTTTCATTCGAGTTATAGATTATTTTATATGATTTTTCAAAGTTTTAAACATTTTCTGAAATTTACTGGATTTAATTTAATTCAAAAAATAACTTTATTAGGTCAACAGTACGCCAGGATGATGTTAGCAGTCAACCCAGCCGGTCCAGGTCAAACCTGACCGCTGGGTCCCACATGTTAGTGACTGAATTGATTAACAGAGGTTAATTTCAACTAATTTAGGTTAATTAGCCACTAGGGCCCACATGTCAGTGTCATTCATATTTAACTAATTAAATTAATTAACTTTTGTTAATTTAGGGGGGTGGCTCAGCGGTCAGCGATTGTGCTGCCCAGTCAGCACAGTTGACCGGGGTCAACGGGTCAGCTGGGCCCCTGGCACCCAATAGCAGTGACCTAGGAGTGGGCCCCAGCAGTGTCATGTCGGCGGTGGCGGCGTCTCGCTGCCGGTGCCACGAAAACATGCCGGAGGCGCTCGGGCACTCGCCGGAAAACGGCCACGGGTGCCCATTCGGAGCGTGGCTAGGTGCGTTCGACTGCGCGGGGTACGACACGTTGGACGGGGGTCATGTGAGTTGCTGAGGTGGCCGGGAACGTCGCCGGTGTCGAGCGTCGATGGTGGCCGGAGTCGAGCGACAATGGAACCGGGGCTAGGGGGCATGGTTTTGGGCCCGGCCAGGTGCGTTCGAACGCATGCGACGGTGTCGTGGAGTGGTGGTTGTGGCTGCTCCGGAGATGGCCGGAGTCGAGCGCAGTATCAACGGCAGGCGGTGGCCGGAGTTCAGGCGCCACGGTAATTGGTGCTAGGGGATATGGGAGGAGGAGCTGGAGATGGCATTGGCATCCTGGGAGATCCAGGACCCCGTCTGTGGGCTCAGATGCAAGCGGCAGCAGCGGTGCGCGCGGCGGCGAAGCTAGCGGCGACGACGGGCTCGTCCATGGCGGGTACGGTGGCTAAAGGGTACGCAGCAAGGGGAATATCTGGAGGGGAGGTGCGGTGCTCACCGAGGGAGCACAAGGAGGCCCGACGGTGGCTTAGGAGCAGCGTGGCGGCCAGATTTGAGGGAGCTCGCCGGTGAGGTCCGAGGTGGAAGAAGAGGCCGCAGGCGTTGACGTGGGGCGCCCCGTCGAGTGTGCGTTGGCGTGGAGGAAGGCGACGTCGAGGCGGAGTCGTGGGACAGCTCGACGAGGCTGAAGGGGCTCGGTGGCCGCGTGGACGACGACGGTCGGCGACAGAGGCGCTCGGGCGCGGGGCGGATCTGGCGAGGAGAGGGCGAGGGGGTGGGAGAGGAGGCGTCCGAGGGGAGGAGTGAGGCCAGGGGAGGCAGGGCGTCCTTATCCCCCGCGGCGGAGCCGGCGAGGAGGTTCGACGGCAACGCACGGGCGCGCGCCCTCGGTCGCCCCACTGTAGCGAGGTGGCGGACGACCGGGGGGAGGGGGCTGCTAAGCTGGGCCGGCTAGGTCTGTCCCTGTGGCCTAAGGCCTAAGGGCAGTTTTTTCTTTTTCTTTTTATTTCTTTTATTTATCCTATTTTTTAATTATTTTAAAGAGCAAAATAGTTTTATAAAATATGAAACTTGCACCTTAATTAGTATTGCAATTTAGGCCACTGCCACAAAAAGTTTGGGATTTATTTAAAGTAGTTTGGAATTTTTATAATTTAAAAAGCAATTAAAATATTGTTTTGGCCCGTGTTTAATTGTTTAAGGGCATTTAAACACTTTATAAAATGTTGGTTTCACCATGAAAATTATCCAGTGATTATTTGCCATTGCATGAACTTTTCAGTTTTCATATTTGTGAATTTCTTAATTTCACTTATAATTTGAGTTTGATTTCAAAGTGGAATTTGAAATGAGATATGGATCAAAGATGAACAAGACTAGTTAACCAAGGTATCTTAGCTTAATGATGATGTGATCACTGTAGCTCATTACATAGGGGTGTTACACATACTAACGTCACAACGGCAGGAGAGAATAAAGGAAACCGAGAGAGATACCTGTGGATGATAGCATCAACGGTGATCTTGATTGAGTTGGCATCGGTGAGGTGGATGATCTCCATGGTGTGCTTGATGATGCGCACGGCCATAATCTTCTTGTTGTTGCATCCGTGCACTTGATGATGGGGTACCAATGCCTCCAAATAGAACAAAATCACCATCATTAACCCATAGCTTCAAGTACATGCTAAGTATATATCAAGTGATAGTGAAAGAAGTTGACAAAAACACTGAAAATAATTATTTCATGTAATGCAGACTTCAAACAGAATAAACATGTGCATGCTGCTGCTCTGAATCATTCATGGAGGATGTCTGCTGCTCCGAATCGAACAAATAGGTAAGAGCTAGTGCTCTTGAGATACTATGGAACTAGAAGTGTGATATGCGCATTTGCGCGGCTAGATTTGTTATGTTTGTTTATATATTACTTATATTTTATTCCAATTTCCGGTTTGTTGATGTATTAGATAGACATTAAGCATTAATGACAAATGTGTAGACAAAATAGTTGTTGTGAAAAACTTTAGTAATAGGACAATATTAATCTGGTGCCTCAATCAATGCATTTTTATATACATTAATAATGGTCAAGAGTTTAAAATATCGACCATAGAGAAATGAACAAACTTTTAAATAGATTTGTACTTTTTTCAGCTAATACAAATTTGCCCCACATAAGTACTAATGTTTTTTTATTTAACATTTTCTTTATAAAAGTAAATACTGGGAATTAGTGACATAGCAATCATTTATCAATTTTCATGACATAATATTCAATAACACTCGAGTGTTTCTGACTTCCATTAAATTATGAAAAAAACAGATTGGCATTATATCTCATGATAGTGCCATCGATACTCAATATGCACATACGGGGCTTAGGTTAAACCGGAATAAACCATGATTATTAGTATTAATAATTTGAAAGGAAGCTCGCTGTTTCCATGTCCTATCTATCCATGATTTCCTTTTTCTTAAGCAAGCATCATCAAACAGCACAATCACAATCGAATTGCACACATAAACTGAACCAATACTTGCTGTTATGTTATGTCCATAACAATTGCAATTTATGTCCACTTCAGATCAGATGTGCAAGGGGTGGAAAGAGAGGTTGGAGCTCACCATGTATGGGGGTAGGAGGAGGGGAGGAGGAAATCCTGCAGCAGCAGTTTCTCCTCATGAGAGCAGCAACCTGCACAAAACAGAGCCTTCAACATGTCTAGATTGGGAAGAGAAATAGAAAAATTAAAAAGACAGAACAAGAAAGGACAACATTTCATGGCGTCCTGTACTAGGAGTAGCTCCTCTCTCTCCGGCCATGGCCTTGAATTCCTTTCCTTGACACAATACGAGCATGCATCAAGAGGAGATGAAGGGAAGTTGTAGAGGAATGAGAAAGCGGGAGGAGAGATTCGTACCCTCTAGGGTTTCGGGCGCTAGGAGGAGGCTCCATGCGTGATGGGGATAAGGAGCTCAGTCTCAATGGGGTAGTGGTGCAGATGCGTCGTTCATGGCATCAGGACAGGGGAGGAAGATGCATTCCCTTCCATAGCGTCCCAGTGCTTGAGCGGCGATGGCGTGCTGGATCTACGAGTGAGACGAGATGATGTGACAAAGAGAGGGAGGGACATGACGAGGAGGAGTGGAGGGACTCACCTGAGTCACCGGAGCAACGCCGGCGACATGGTGGCCCAAACTCTAGCTGCTGGGCAGGGTCGCGCTTGGCCGCTAGAAGACACGCGCGTCGGATCTGGCCCGATGGGAGGAAGGCATGTTGGGAGGGTGCACGAGAGTGTACTGGGCACGGTCGAAGGACGCCAGAATCAAGCGGGATCGGGCACCATAGGTGGTGGCGGCGGCGAGGAGTGGTGCGGGGGAGAGGGAGAGACGAGCGAGACAGGATCTCACGATGGGTGGGGGTGGGATTTCTGTTGGAAATATGCCCTAGAGGCAATAATATTTGTATTATTATATTTCCATATTCATAATTAAAGAGTTTATATTCTATACTATAACTGCTATGATCCTGAAATATGCGATTAAGTGGAAAACTCATATGCACGTGTGGAACGATAAACGATAAATAAAAGGTTCCTAGTCTCGCCTCTAAGACTAGCTCAAGTGTTTTTGGTGATCACATTTTCCAGTTCTTAGGATATCGTTAAGTGTAATGATAGTCCTAAAACAACATTAAGATTATGACGTTGGAAAAACGATTGTATTGAACCGACCGAATCTTGTTTGTTATGAATTGAATTAATATCATTTGCATTCAATTGTAATAACATAGAGTGTTAACTGTGAAATTAGTCCTTAGACCATGAGAGTATCTTGGTCACTTCTTACTGTACGATGGGCTTTGGGGTTGCTCAAACCTCACCTGTAACACAGTGATCATAACGACAACTTACATGTTCATCAGAAAGTTTGGCAAGTGACCGGATAGCTCAAGAGTGGGATTTGCTCCTCCGACGATGGAGAGATATTCTTAGGGCCCTCTTGGTGTAACAACATGAATCATCGTATGGCCAGACACACGTGACTTTGTCATGGGCATGCCAGAACACAATAACGAGAAAGAAAAACAAAATCTATAATGAGGATTTTGGTATAATGAGCATAGTGATGACTCAGGAGGATACCGATGCATCCAGGTTTTATGAATTATCACGAAGCAAAGGAAACATCACATGATAACCAAAGGTTCACTCAAATCATTCATGTGCTCATAGGGACCGATACAGACATCCACGGTCCTGCTGCCGGTCATTGAACGAACAGTTTCGTTCATGTCTATGGGTTGCCGAACCTACGGGGTCACAAGCTTAACGCAATCAAGATCTTTTGAGTATTAGTAGGACGGGAGTCATGAGAATATATTTGTGGAATCGTTTCATGAATATTCAGAATAGTTCCGAGAGGATCCGGAAACGTTCGGGGTCACCGGAAGGGTTTCGGAGAGTATCGGGTATTACCGATAAATTATATATAGGTGGAAAATGTTTCCAGAGATGTTAAAAAATATATATAATGGTATAAAGGTATTTATAACATTTTATATTTAATTTAAATATCAATGGGCCTTAAAAGGCCAAGAGGTGTGGAAGGCAACTTGGGCCACAAGGGCCCAAGTAGGGAAGGCGCCCCCTTTCCTTGGGGGGGGGGGGCGAATTGGACAAGGGGAGGAGTCCTACTCCCTCCCCATGGGCGGCGCCCCAAAGGGGGACTTTCCCCCCTTGGTGGCTGCCCTCTCCTCCTCCTCCAACCTATATATACTAGGGTTTTGTGCTCTATTGTATACGCAGTTTTTGGAGCCTCCTCCAGTTCTTCTAGTTCATGTTCTAGTTGGTCCTAGTTGACTAATTAGAGCGTGGCTAATCCCCTTGTCCTCATAATTAGAAGCCCAGTGTGGTTTTAATCTCCTCCCTCTAATTCTCTGACGATGATTAACTCTGGATAGTGAAGTGCTGCCGGATCATGAAGGCTGCACGCTTGTAACCAAGTAGAGAGGTCGTGCTTTTGGTCTTCGGTTCGAGGGACTGTTTGTGGGTGGTACGGGTGATCGTTCATTGATGATTCAAGGGACTCCAAGTACGATCTACACCGACATGTTCTTGTTTCGCTGCAACTCGGTGACGGTAACAATCGTGATCCCAACCCGTTATGCATCTTCATATTTATCTTGGGTGATGCTACTTCTTGAGCTTGCGTTGGTTTTTCCCTTGAAGAGGAGAGGGTGATGCAGCAAAGTAGAGATAAGTATTTCCCTCAGTTAGAGAACCAAGGTATCAATCCAGTAGGAGGTACAAGCAAGTCCCCAATCTATACACACGCACAAACAATCAAACACTTGCACCAACGCGATAAAGGGGTTGTCAATCCCTTCACCGTCAATTGCAATAGTGAGATCTGATAGAGATAGATATAAAAGATTACTAAAACGTAAAACAAAATAAAAGTAAATAAATTGCAAGAAGGTATTTTTGTGTTTCTGGTTTATAGATCTGAAAATATATGGTGGAAAATAGACCCAGGGGCCATAGGTTTCACTAGAGGCTTCTCTCAAGATAGCAAATAATACGGTGGGTGAACAAATTACTGTCGAGCAATTGATAGAAAAGCACAAAGTTATGCCAATATCCAAGGCAATGATTATGAATATAGGCATCATGTCCGTGTCAAGTAGACCGAAACGATTATGCATCTACTACTATTACTCCACACATCGACCGCTATCCAGCATGCATCTAGAGTAATAAGTTCACAAGAACAGAGTAACGCCTTAAGTAAGATGACATGATGTAGAGGGATAAACTCAAGCAATATGATGAAAAACCCCATCTTTTTATCCTTGATGGCAACAATACAATACATGCCTCGCTACCCCTACTATGTCACTGGGTGAGGACACCGCAAGATTGAACCCAAAACTAAGCACCTCTCCTATTGCAAGAAATACTAATCTAGTTGGCCAACCCAAACCGATAATTCGAAGAGAAATACAAAGATATCAAATCATGCATAGAAGAATTCAGAGAAGATTCAAATAATATTCATAGATAATCTGATCATAAATCCACAATTCATCGGATCTCGACAAACACACCCCAAAAGAATATTACATCGGATAGATCTCCAAGAACATCGAGGAGAACATGGTATTGAGGATCAAAGAGAGAGAAGAAGCCATCTAGATACTAGCTATGGACCCGTAGGTCTGTGGTAAACTACTCATGCTTCATCGGAAGGGCAATAGGGTTGATGTAGATGCCCTCCGTGATCGAATCCCCCTCCGGCAGGATGCCAGAAAAGTCCCCAAGATGGTGTTGGAAATATGCCCTAGAGGCAATAATAAAATGGTTATTATTATATTTCCTTGTTCATGATAATTGTCTGTTATTCATGCTATAATTGTGTTATCCGGAAATCGTAATACATGTGTGAATACATAGACCACAACATGTCCCTAGTAAGCCTCTAGTTGACTAGCTCGTTGATCAATAGATGGTTACGGTTTCCTGACCATGGACATTGGATGTCATTGATAACGGGATCACATCATTAGGAGAATGATGTGATGGACAAGACCCAATCCTAAGCCTAGCACTAGATCGTGTAGTTTGTTTGCTAAAGCTTTTCCAATGTCAAGTAACTTTTCCTTAGACCATGAGATTGTGCAACTCCCGGATACCGTAGGAGTGCTTTGGGTGTACCAAACGTCACAACGTAACTGGGTGGCTATAAAGGTGCACTACGAGTATCTCCGAAAGTGTCTGTTGGGTTGGCACGAATCGAGACTGGGATTTGTCACTCCGTGTGACGGAGAGGTACCTCTGGGCCCACTCGGTAGGACATCATCATAATGAGCTCAATGTGATCAAGGAGTTGTTCACAGGATGATGTGTTACGGAAACGAGTAAAGAGACTTGCCGGTAACGAGATTGAACAAGGTATCGGTATACCGACGATCGAATCTCGGGCAAGTATCGTACCGATAGACAAAGGGAATTGCGTACGGGATTGATTGAATCCTCGACATCGTGGTTCATCCGATGAGATCATCGAGGAGCATGTGGGAGCCAACATGGGTATCCAGATCCCGCTGTTGGTTATTGACCGGAGAGTCGTCTCGGTCATGTCTACGTGTCTCCCGAACCCGTAGGGTCTACACACTTAAGGTTCGATGACGCTAGGGTTGTAGGGAAAGTTTGTACGTGGTTACCGAATGTTGTTCGGAGTCCCGGATGAGATCCCGGACGTCATGAGGAGTTCCGGAATGGTCCGGAGGTGAAGATTTATATATGGGAAGTTGTCATACAGTCACCGGAATAGTTTCGGGGGTTATCGGTATTGTACCGGGACCACCGAAAGGTGTCCGGAGGTCCACCGGGTGGGGCTGATTTACCCGGGAGGCCTAATGGGCTGTATATGGGAGGGAACCAGCCCCCTAGTGGGCTGGTGCGCCCCCCCCAAGGGCCCATGGCGCCTAGGGTTGGGAAACCCTAGGGGAGGGAGCCTTCCACCTTGCTTGGGGGGCAAGTTTCCCTCCCCTGGCCGCCTCCCCTCCCCTCAGATTGGATCTGAGGGGGCCGGCCCCCTCTCCTCTTCCCCCTATAAATAGTGGAGGGGTGGGAGGGAGGCCATACCTCATCCCTGGCGCAGCCCCTCCCCTCTCCAACACCTCCTCCTCCTCCCGCGGTGCTTGGCGAAGCCCTGCAGGAATACCACGCAGCTCCAACTCCACCACGCCGTCGTGCTGCTGCTGGAGCTGTCCTCCCCAACCTCTCCTCCCCCCTTGCTGGATCAAGAAGGAGGAGACGTCTCCGCTCCGTACGTGTGTTGTACACGGAGGTGCTGTCCGTTCGGCGCTCGGTCATCGGTGATTTGGATCACGACGAGTACGACTCCATCAACCCCGTTCTCTTGAACGCTTCCGCTCGCGATCTACAAAGGTATGTAGATGCACTCCCCTCTCTCTCGTTGCTAGATGACTCCATAGATTGATCTTGGTGATGCGTAGAAAATTTTAAAATTCTGCTACGATCCCCAACAGTGGCATCATGAGCTAGGTCTATGCGTAGTATCTTGCACGAGTAGAACACAAAGTAGTTGTGGGCGTCGATTTGTCAATCTTCTTGCCGTTACTAGTCTTATCTTGATTCGGCGGCACTGTGGGATGAAGCGGCCCGGACCGACCTTACACGTACGCTTACGTGAGACAGGTTCCACCGACTGACATGCACTAGTTGCATAAGGTGGCTGGCGGGTGTCTGTCGCTCCCACTTTAGTCGGATCGGATTCGATGAACAGGGTCCTTATGAAGGGTAAATAGAAATTGGCATATCACGTTGTGGTTTTGGCGTAGGTAAGAAACGTTCTTGCTAGAAACCTATAGCAGCCACATAAAAACTTGCAACAACAATTAGAGGACGTCTAACTTGTTTTTGCAGCAAGTGCTTTGTGATGTGATATGGCCAAAGGATGTGATGAATGATATATGTGATGTATGAGATGATCATGTTCTTGTAATAGGAATCACGACTTGCATGTCGATGAGTATGACAACCGGCAGGAGCCATAGGAGTTGTCTTAATTTATTATATGACCTGCGTGTCATTGAAATTCGCCATGTAATTACTTTACTTTATTGCTAACCGTTAGCCGTAGTAGTAGAAGTAATAGTTGGCGAGACAACTTCATGAAGACACGATGATGGAGATCATGGTGTCATGCCGGTGACGATGATGATCATGGAGCCCCGAAGATGGAGATCAAAAGGAGCGAAGTGATAATGGCCATATCATATCACTATTTTGATTGCATGAGATGTTTATCATGTTTTTGCATCTTATTTGCTTAGAACGACGGTAGCATATAAGATGATCCCTTACTAAAATTTCAAGAAAGTGTTCCCCCTAACTGTGCACCGTTGCGAAGGTTCGTGGTTTCGAAGCACTACGTGTTGATCGGGTGTGATAGATTCTAACGTTCGAATACAACGGGTGTAAGCCAGATTTACACAGCAATACACTTAGGTTGACTTGACGAGCCTAGCATGTACAGACATGGCCTCGGAACACAAGAGACCGAAAGGTCGAACATGAGTCGTATAGAAGATACGATCAACATGGAGATGTTCACCGTTGATGACTAGTCCGTCTCACGTGATGATCGGACACGGCCTAGTCGATTCGGATCATGTATCACTTAGATGACGAGAGGGATGTCTATCTGAGTGGGAGTTCATTACATAATTTGATTAGATGAACTTAATTGTCATGAACTTAGTCTAAATGTTACATATCTATCTTGTAGATCAAATGGCCAACGCTAATGTTACCCTCAACTTCAACGCGTTCCTAGAGAAAAACAAGCTGAAAGACGATGGTAGCAACTATGCGGATTGGGTCCGTAACCTGAGGATTATCCTCATAGCTGCCAAGAAATCATATGTCCTTGAAGCACCGTTAGGTGACCCACCTGCTCTCCCAGCACTGCCAGACGATTTGAACGTTTGGCAGACACGCACCGATGATTACTCCTTCGTTCAGTGCGGCATGCTCTTCAGCTTAGAACCGGGGCTCCAAAAGCGTTTTGAGCATCACGGAGCATATGAGATGTTCGAAGAGCTGAAAATGGTTTTCCAAGCTCATGCCCGGATCGAGAGATATGAAGTCTCCGATAAGTTCTACAGCTGTAAGATGGAGGAAAATAGTTCTGTCAGCGAGCACATACTCAAAATGTCTGGGTTGCACAGCCGCTTGTCTCAGCTGGGAGTTAATCTCCCGGATGACGCGGTCGTTGACAGAATCCTTCAGTCGCTTCCACCTAGCTACAAGAGCTTCATGATGAACTTCAACATGCAGGCGATGGAAAAGACCATTCCTGAGGTATATGCGATGCTGAAGTCAGCGGAGGCAGATATCAGAAAGGAACATCAAGTGTTGATGGTGAATAAAACCACTAAGTTCAAGAAGGGCAAGGGTAAGAAGAACTTCAAGAAGGACGGCAAGGGAGTTGCCGCGCCCGGTAAGCCAGCTGCCGGGAAGAAGTCGAAGAATGGACCCAAGCCTGAGACTGAGTGCTTTTATTGCAAGGGAAACGGTCACTGGAAGCGAAACTGCCCCAAGTACTTGGCGGACAAGAAGGCCGGCAATACCAAAGGTATATATGATATACATGTAATTGATGTGTACCTTACCAGCACTCGTAGTAGTTCCTGGGTATTTGATACCGGTGCGGTTGCTCATATTTGTAACTCAAAGCAGGAACTGCGGAATCAGCGTAGACTGGCAAAGGACGAGGTGACGATGCGCGTCGGGAATGGTTCCAAGGTCGATGTGATCGCCGTCGGCACGCTACCTCTGCATCTACCTACGGGACTAGTTTTAAACCTCAATAATTGTTATTTAGTACCAGCTTTGAGCATGAACATTGTATCTGGATCTCGCTTAATGCGAGATGGCTACTCATTTAAATCTGAGAATAATGGTTGTTCTATTTATATGAGAGATATGTTTTATGGTCATGCCCCGCTGGTGAATGGTTTATTTTTATTGAATCTCGAACGTGATGTTACACATGTTTATAATGTGAATGCCAAAAAATGCAAGGTTGATAACGATAGTCCCACATACTTGTGGCACTGCCGCCTTGGTCATATCGGTGTTAAACGCATGAAGAAACTCCATGCAGATGGACTTTTGGAGTCTCTTGATTATGAATCATTTGACAGATGCGAACCATGCCTCTTGGGCAAGATGACCAAGACTCCGTTCTCCGGAACAATGGAGCGAGCAACCAACTTATTGGAGATCATACATACTAATGTGTGTGGTCCAATGAGTGTTGAGGCTCGCGGTGGTTATCGTTATGTTCTCACCCTCACCGATGATTTGAGTAGATATGGGTATGTCTACTTGATGAAGCACAAGTCTGAGACCTTTGAAAAGTTCAAGGAATTTCAGAATGAGGTTGAGAATCAACGTGACAAGAAAATAAAGTTCTTACGATCAGATCGTGGAGGAGAATATTTGAGTCATGAATTTGGCACGCACTTAAGGAAATGTGGAATTGTTTCACAACTCACGCCGCCTGGAACACCTCAGCGTAATGGTGTGTCCGAACGTCGTAATCGCACTCTATTGGATATGGTGCGATCTATGATGTCTCTTACTGATCTACCGCTATCTTTTTGGGGTTATGCTTTAGAGACTGCCGCATTCACTTTAAATAGGGCACCGTCAAAATCCGTTGAGACGACACCGTATGAATTATGGTTTGGGAAGAAACATAAGCTATCGTTTCTGAAAGTTTGGGGATGCGATGCTTATGTGAAGAAACTTCAACCAGAGAAGCTCGAACCCAAGTCGGAAAAATGCGTATTCATAGGATACCCTAAGGAAACTATTGGGTATACCTTCTACCTAAGATCCGAGGGCAAGATCTTTGTTGCCAGGAATGGATCCTTTCTAGAGAAAGAGTTTCTCTCGAAAGAAGTAAGTGGGAGGAAAGTGGAGCTTGATGAGATGACCCTCGAACCGGAGAGTAGCGCAGCACAGGAAAATGTTTCTGTGGTGCCTGCACCGGCTAGAGAGGAAGTTAATGATAATGATCATGATCAAGCTACCACTGAACTTCGAAGGTCCACAAGGACACGTTCCGCACCAGAGTGGTACGGCAATCCTGTCCTGGAAATCATGTTGTTAGACAACAGTGAACCTTCGAACTATGAAGAAGCGATGGCGGGCCCGGATTCCGACAAATGGCTTGAAGCCATGAAATCCGAGATAGGATCCATGTATGAAAACGAAGTATGGACTTTGACTGACTTGCCCGATGATCGGCAAGCCATAGAAAATAAATGGATCTTTAAGAAGAAGACTGACGCGGATGGTAATGTGACCATCTATAAGGCTCGGCTTGTCGCTAAGGGTTATCGACAAGTTCAAGGGGTTGACTACGATGAGACTTTCTCACCCGTAGCGAAGCTGAAATCCGTCAGAATCATGTTAGCAATTGCCGCATACTATGATTATGAGATATGGCAAATGGACATCAAAACGGCATTCCTTAATGGTTTTCTTAAGGAAGAATTGTATATGATACAACCGGAAGGTTTTGTCGACCCTGAGAATGCTGACAAGGTATGCAAGCTCCAGCGCTCAATCTATGGGCTGGTGCAAGCATCTCGGAGTTGGAACATTCGCTTTGACGAGATGATCAAAGCGTTTGGGTTCACACAGACTTATGGAGAAGCCTGTGTTTACAAGAAAGTGAGTGGGAGCTCTGTAGCATTTCTCATATTATATGTGGATGACATACTGCTGATGGGAAATGATATAGAATTCTTGGAAAGTATAAAGGCCTACTTGAATAAGTGTTTTTCAATGAAGGACCTTGGAGAAGCTGCTTATATATTAGGCATCAAGATCTATAGAGATAGATCGAGACGCCTCATAGGTCTTTCGCAAAGCACATACCTTGATAAGATATTGAAGAAGTTCAATACGGATCAGTCCAAGAAGGGGTTCTTGCCTGTATTGCAAGGTGTGAAATTGAGCTCGGCTCAATGCCCGACCACGGCAAAAGATATAGAAGAGATGAGTGTCATCCCCTATGCCTCAGCCATAGGGTCTATTATGTATGCCATGCTGTGTACCAGACCTGATGTAAACCTTGCTGTAAGTTTGGTAGGTAGGTACCAAAGTAATCCTGGCAAGGAACACTGGACAGCGGTCAAGAACATCCTGAAGTACCTGAAAAGGACTAAGGATATGTTTCTCGTATATGGAGGTGACGAAGAGCTCGTCGTAAAGGGTTACGTCGACGCTAGCTTCGACACAGATCCGGATGACTCCAAGTCACAAACCGGATACGTGTATATTTTGAATGGTGGAGCGGTAAGCTGGTGCAGTTGCAAGCAAAGCGTCGTGGCGGGTTCTACATGTGAAGCGGAGTACATAGCAGCCTCGGAGGCAGCACACGAAGCAGTATGGATGAAGGAGTTCATCACCGACCTAGGAGTCATTCCAAATGCGTCGGGTCCAATGGCTCTCTTCTGTGACAACACTGGAGCTATTGCCCTTGCCAAGGAGCCCAGGTTTCACAAGAAGACCAGGCATATCAAGCGTCGCTTCAACTCCATACATGAACATGTTCAAGATGGAGACATAGATATTTGTAAAGTGCACACGGATTTGAATATAGAAGATCCGTTGACTAAACCTCTTCCACGAGCAAAACATGATCAACACCAGAACTCTATGGGTGTTCGATTCATCACAATGTAACTAGATTATTGACTCTAGTGCAAGTGGGAGACTGTTGGAAATATGCCCTAGAGGCAATAATAAAATGGTTATTATTATATTTCCTTGTTCATGATAATTGTCTGTTATTCATGCTATAATTGTGTTATCCGGAAATCGTAATACATGTGTGAATACATAGACCACAACATGTCCCTAGTAAGCCTCTAGTTGACTAGCTCGTTGATCAATAGATGGTTACGGTTTCCTGACCATGGACATTGGATGTCATTGATAACGGGATCACATCATTAGGAGAATGATGTGATGGACAAGACCCAATCCTAAGCCTAGCACTAGATCGTGTAGTTCGTTTGCTAAAGCTTTTCCAATGTCAAGTAACTTTTCCTTAGACCATGAGGTTGTGCAACTCCCGGATACCGTAGGAGTGCTTTGGGTGTACCAAACGTCACAACGTAACTGGGTGGCTATAAAGGTGCACTACGGGTATCTTCGAAAGTGTCTGTTGGGTTGGCACGAATCGAGACTGGGATTTGTCACTCCGTGTGACGGAGAGGTACCTCTGGGCCCACTCGGTAGGACATCATCATAATGAGCTCAATGTGATCAAGGAGTTGTTCACAGGATGATGTGTTACGGAAACGAGTAAAGAGACTTGCCGGTAACGAGATTGAACAAGGTATCGAGATACCGACGATCGAATCTCGGGCAAGTATCGTACCGATAGACAAAGGGAATTGCGTACGGGATTGATTGAATCCTCGACATCGTGGTTCATCCGATGAGATCATCGAGGAGCATGTGGGAGCCAACATGGGTATCCAGATCCCGCTGTTGGTTATTGACCGGAGAGTTGTCTCGGTCATGCCTACGTGTCTCCCGAACCCGTAGGGTCTACACACTTAAGGTTCGGTGACGCTAGGGTTGTAGGGAAAGTTTGTACGTGGTTACCGAATGTTGTTCGGAGTCCCGGATGAGATCCCGGACATCACGAGGAGTTCCGGAATGGTCCGGAGGTGAAGATTTATATATGGGAAGTTGTCATACGGTCACCGGAATAGTTTCGGGGGTTATCGGTATTGTACCGGGACCACCGAAAGGTGTCCGGAGGTCCACCGGGTGGGGCTGATTTACCCGGGAGGCCTAATGGGCTGTATATGGGAGGGAACCAGCCCCCTAGTGGGCTGGTGCGCCCCCCCAAGGGCCCATGGCGCCTAGGGTTGGGAAACCCTAGGGGAGGGAGCCTTCCACCTTGCTTGGGGGGCAAGTTTCCCTCCCCTGGCCGCCTCCCCTCCCCTCAGATTGGATCTGGGGGGGCCGGCCCCCTCTCCTCTTCCCCCTATAAATAGTGGAGGGGTGGGAGGGAGGCCATACCTCATCCCTGGCGCAGCCCCTCCCCTCTCCAACACCTCCTCCTCCTCCCGCGGTGCTTGGCGAAGCCCTGCAGGAATACCACGCAGCTCCAACTCCACCACGCCGTCGTGCTGCTGCTGGAGCTGTCCTCCCCAACCTCTCCTCCCCCCTTGCTGGATCAAGAAGGAGGAGACGTCTCCGCTCTGTACGTGTGTTGAACACGGAGGTGCCGTCCGTTCGGCGCTCGGTCATCGGTGATTTGGATCACGACGAGTACGACTCCATCAACCCCGTTCTCTTGAACGCTTCCGCTCGCGATCTACAAGGGTATGTAGATGCACTCCCCTCTCTCTCGTTGCTAGATGACTCCATAGATTGATCTTGGTGATGCGTAGAAAATTTTAAAATTCTGCTACGATCCCCAACAGTACTGTTGGAAATATGCCCTAGAGGCAATAATAAAATGGTTATTATTATATTTCCTTGTTCATGATAATTGTCTGTTATTCATGCTATAATTGTGTTATCCGGAAATCGTAATACATGTGTGAATACATAGACCACAACATGTCCCTAGTAAGCCTCTAGTTGACTAGCTCGTTGATCAATAGATGGTTACGGTTTCCTGACCATGGACATTGGATGTCATTGATAACGGGATCACATCATTAGGAGAATGATGTGATGGACAAGACGCAATCCTAAGCCTAGCACTAGATCGTGTAGTTCGTTTGCTAAAGCTTTTCCAATGTCAAGTAACTTTTCCTTAGACCATGAGATTGTGCAACTCCCGGATACCGTAGGAGTGCTTTGGGTGTACCAAACGTCACAACGTAACTGGGTGGCTATAAAGGTGCACTACGGGTATCTCCGAAAGTGTCTGTTGGGTTGGCACGAATCGAGACTGGGATTTGTCACTCCGTGTGACGGAGAGGTACCTCTGGGCCCACTCGGTAGGACATCATCATAATGAGCTCAATGTGATCAAGGAGTTGTTCACAGGATGATGTGTTATGGAAACGAGTAAAGAGACTTGCCGGTAACGAGATTGAACAAGGTATCGGTATACCGACGATCGAATCTCGGGCAAGTATCGTACCGATAGACAAAGGGAATTGCGTACGGGATTGATTGAATCCTCGACATCGTGGTTCATCCGATGAGATCATCAAGGAGCATGTGGGAGCCATCATGGGTATCCAGATCCCGCTGTTGGTTATTGACCGGAGAGTCGTCTCGGTCATGTCTACGTGTCTCCCGAACCCGTAGGGTCTACACACTTAAGGTTCGATGACGCTAGGGTTGTAGGGAAAGTTTGTACGTGGTTACCGAATGTTGTTCGGAGTCCCGGATGAGATCCCGGACATCACGAGGAGTTCCGGAATGGTCCGGAGGTGAAGATTTATATATGGGAAGTTGTCATACAGTCACCGGAATAGTTTCGGGGGTTATCGGTATTGTACCGGGACCACCGAAAGGTGTCCGGAGGTCCACCGGGTGGGGCTGATTTACCCGGGAGGCCTAATGGGCTGTATATGGGAGGGAACCAGCCCCCTAGTGGGCTGGTGCGCCCCCCCCAAGGGCCCATGGCGCCTAGGGTTGGGAAACCCTAGGGGAGGGAGCCTTCCACCTTGCTTGGGGGGCAAGTTTCCCTCCCCTGGCCGCCTCCCCTCCCCTCAGATTGGATCTGAGGGGGCCGGCCCCCTCTCCTCTTCCCCCTATAAATAGTGGAGGGGTGGGAGGGAGGCCATACCTCATCCCTGGCGCAGCCCCTCCCCTCTCCAACACCTCCTCCTCCTCCCGCGGTGCTTGGCGAAGCCCTGCAGGAATACCACGCAGCTCCAACTCCACCACGTCGTCGTGCTGCTGCTGGAGCTGTCCTCCCCAACCTCTCCTCCCCCCTTGCTGGATCGAGAAGGAGGAGACGTCTCCGCTCCGTACGTGTGTTGAACACGGAGGTGCCGTCCGTTCGGCGCTCGGTCATCGGTGATTTGGATCACGACAAGTACGACTCCATCAACCCCGTTCTCTTGAACGCTTCCGCTCGCGATCTACAAGGGTATGTAGATGCACTCCCCTCTCTCTCATTGCTAGATGACTCCATAGATTGATCTTGGTGATGCGTAGAAAATTTTAAAATTCTGCTACGATCCCCAACAGATGGGATCTCACGGGAACAGAGGCTTGTGGCGGTGGAAAAGTATTTTCGTGGATGCCTCTGATGGTTTGGGAATATTTGGGAATACATAGGCCAAAGATTAGGGTTAGGAGACCTCCGAGGGGGCCACAAGCCCAGGGGGCGCGCCCCTACGGCTTGTCGTCGTCTCGTGGGTCTTCTGACTTCATCTCCAAATCTCGTAGGTGTCTTCTAGTCCAAGAAAAATCATCGCGAAAGTTTATTCCGTTTGGACTCCATTTGATATTCCTTTTCTGTAAAACTCAAAAACAAGGAAAAAACAGAAACTGGCACTGGGCTCTAGGTTAATAGGTTAGTCCCCAAAATAATATAAAATAGCATATTAATGCATATAAAACATCCAAAACAGATAATATAATAGCATGGAACAATAAAAAATTATAGATACGTTGGAGACATATCAGGTGATCGTAGGCGCAATTATTTTTTGTTTTCTAGTACATTTCCCAACAGTAGAATCAAGAGCAGGATTATGAGTAGGTGGAGGTTGCGATCTAGATCACATGTGATTGTGAGGCTTGATGTTCTTGCTATGCTTCCCTTGAGTGTTGCTTTGGTTCAATCCATCAACGGCATGGTGTAGCTTTTCAGAAGGTTCCGACAATCGATTGGCTCTGGATGTCGACGATCTGCTAACAGTAACTTAGGATTCACCATAGTTGAGAACAATGAGCCGTCGCGTACACAAGAAGCACTACTGCAGGATGCTGCTAACGCGACACTACGATCAGAGACCCTTTGACAAAACTGTGTGCGACGCATTAATCGCAAACGGGGATGTAAAAAACCCGTAAAAAAAGATGCAAAACTTTTGCGATGGTGGAGACATCAAACACGGTTCAGATTTTAGTTACGTGTGCGATGCGGGGCATACAGTTGATCCATACGAACTGTTTGCCATTAAACCGAACAACAGAAACGAGCAGCCATATCAATGTGTGTGCGATATACGGCATACAGTTTGCTCCGATGAACTATTTGCTATTAGGGAATGCAACAGAAACGGTCAGCCAGATCAAGGTGTGTGTGATATACGGCATACAGTTCACTCGGACGAACTGTTTTCGATTAGGGAACACAACAGAAACGGTTCAACTTAACAAGATGTGTGTGATATGCGGCAGACAGTTCACATAGATGAACTGTTTGCGATGAGCCAAAAAAACACAAACGATTCATGTAAACAAGATGTGTGTGATACGCGGCAAACATCCCACTCGGATGAACTATTTGTGATGAAAAAATATAACACACACGGTTACTAGAGTTAATTCGTGTGCGATTATGTGTGTACTAAAAACTTTGAAACTGCATACTAGTTGCTTGCGATGGCTAGGAGTATCGCACATGATGCGTGTGCGAGTACTCGTGTGCGATGATTAGTAGTTTACACATACGTTTCCTTATGTTAACACGTGTACGGTAACACGTGACAACGCATATGGTTGTCGGGTTGTGTGCTCAAGTCTTCCCGCGCTCCAGTGAAGGCTTCCCGCGCTCCACAGGGGTGAATTGTAAAATTGCCAATCCCCTAGCCAGCTGCTAGCTATAAATAACCACAGCAATGGCCGCCGGTGGCGACTCGCTACTGATCCACTTGCTAGCTAGTTAATTACCCACACATACCAGCATACCCCCAATGGCCGACAACAGGATGGAGTTGCGCGACAGGAACGGGCGCCGGAGATCATAATTTAGGTTAACTAATTATACCTCCAGAGCCGGATGATTCCAACTCTGGAGGTATAATTAATTAACATAATCTAAGATCAAATAACTAAAGCTTCCCCAACCGCTAGCAAAGCGCGCGCGGAGGGACGATGCGACCCGAGTGAGACTTGGTGCCTAAATGGCGAGTAGAGCGCGCAGAGGGACGCGACTCGAGGGCGCTTAAACGGCGAGTAGAGCGCGCGGAGGCACATGATCAGAGCGCGCCGCGGCCGCCTAAACGGCGAGCAAGCACATGCATAATTATTGCATATAGCAGATGAACATAGCCGGGAATAGCCGTCCAACAATATTATTTTCGATGACATGCATTAATATATTCTTAGTTAAATCTAAGGTCAAAGTTTGGTACTACAAAATACGAAGCGGGCCAACAAAGAATAAACCATGACAGAGGTAGTACCTATAGGAACACAGACACCCAGTATGAAAGAAAATGTGGGTCAAACCCTAGTTGAAAAGGGCAACAATGTCTAACTCCAGCTTACAAAAGGTAAAAAAGCACGAGGATTAATTATTCATCAGGTTTACACATAACCCGGATTGAACAGGGCAATAACATCTAACTCAACCAAAGTTTTTGGCATTCACAATCAAATGGATCGGTCCGATCCATAAAATCAAGATCCTAGTACAATAATTCTACTGCTCCATGATGACGACAAGTTGTTGTAAATATAAGTCGAGCACGATTAGAAGCCCTTAGGTCCACCTGAAACTTCTTTTTATGCCGTTCCACATACAAATCCGTGAGAAATTTCTTGTTGAAAAACTTAATCCTCACGGACAATAGCACCCTCGCATTCAACCTGAAGAAGGTGACAAAGCTAGTGTTTGCACTGTTGGATGCATATCCTTCCAGCGTTACTGTCTTCAAACGAATGTCATGAGATATGAGAAAATCTTGGTGCTTCTTGAACCATCGATTTGTTATACCTTTTTCTCCATGTGTTAGTGCCTAAATAGAGATGAAGATTGAAAATAGTTAATGTCTAAAAAATATTATGTTGAAAGAGCGATAGCTGAACGATTAATTATAGTACATTATATATGGGCTTTCAATGTGCGTGAAATCGTCACCTTTATATACAAATTCTCCAGACATGGAAAGCATTGCAGCAAGGCAATAATGATGTTGAGATCAAAACACCACATACTGATATATAAGATCTTGACAGAATCCACCACCACTGATAGGATGGACAAGCGCTTCATTGAGCATAGAACATAATATTAGCATTGAAAGTGTACTCCAAGATGATATTTAACTTATGCGCACAAACAAAAAATGCAAATTACAAAAGTGTACATGAATAATATATAGTACCTCAATAGGTGTGGAGTCAAACACCATCTCGAACCATTCAAACAGATCACTAATTGCACCCAAGGTCTCCAGTTTAGGCGCAGAGACCACAGTTATTTGCGAAGGTTTATAACAACAATCAAGGAGCAACCTTTGAAGTGAAGCGGCATCTTCGATGATGAGCTCATGTCCTTCAAAATGAATTCCAATGCTCACAAGGTGAGGTGACTTTATTTTGAGACAAGGGATATGGATTCCTAGTCCAAAAACAAGCACCAAACGCTCCAGTGCAGGGAAACTGGAGTGGATGATGCAGTGAAGTGAGGCCACCGACAGATCAACCAACACAAGCACAAGTTTTTTCAGCAATGGCAGTCGAAGCATTTGTACCAGATTGTCTGCTAGATGGCACTGGGTCAAGGTGGCGGTGTGGAGAGAGGAGGAAAACCATGAGATGGGCATCGGTGGTGAGGGCACAGATGCAGCTCTTGGTGGTAACCTATCGCTGTAGTAATGGTAGAACTCAAGCTGCTGGAGTTTATCGAATTGACGGGATGTCAGCCAGGCAGCCACCATGCAGGGTATGTCCAGCAGGTAGCATGCCGGGATGCAGATGCGTTGAACGGAGCCCTGGTGGGAGGAGATGATGGCTCCGGGGAGTTCAAAATCATCATCGACAGATAGCTGACGACAGTTGAGATTAAGAGGCGCGGCGCGCCACAAAGTGTGCCACCGAGATGTGAGGACTTGTGTGCGGCAGCCATCCTTGGTGGGGAGAAGGGAGATGATCTCCTCAGGGATGCCGTCCGGGAGATCGCTGATGCGGTCCGCCGGAGATTCTACTGGTTCCTCAGGTACAGGGGGCGTGGCCGCTTCTGGCCTCGCAGCCGGGTCCAAGATCTACATCCGGCGGCGGTGCTGGCCGGAGCCTCATCTATGTACATACCAATCTGAAAGAAAAAAATGGCAGAAACATACATGTAGGACATTCAAAATCAATTCTCAAGATCTGGAAGAAAAAAGGCACAAACATATATGTGGGACATTCAAAATCAATTATCAAGATCTGGCCACGAATTATTAGCACGCAAGCTAACCCTAGTCGGATTATTAGCAAAAATCATTTGTACAGAACAAACAATTAATCACTAACTCTATACGGATAACATTCAAACAATCAATACACTACGTGCGTCTAACGGATCTTAATTACTCTGATTTCATGGACTCATAGAACATAACCATAGGGTTTGTATTCCAAAAAAATTATAGAGGGGGGGGAGTAACCAGAGAAAACACATGATATGTTTGCCGCACAAATGGGTATATAGATGACTAACCGGTTTTCCGTCGGAGTCGCAGTCATTTCCGGAGTTGCTGTTGACCTCCGGCTTTGGCTGGGGGGAGGGGGGGCATGACGGCGCCGACGAAGTCAAGGTTGTGCTGCTGCCTGTGCGAGACCTCGTCGGTGGCGACGGCAACCTCTGTGCCCAGCTTCACGCGTTGCGCGGGTGCTTCACCAGCCCCGGCGTTGCCACTCCCTCCGATGGTGCACTTCGGCGGCATCCTCATACACTCCAGAGTCCAGACGTTGGTGACCACTGTGGACCGGGGGTGCGGCCGCCTATTATGGCCGGCGGCTCGGGCACGCAATTAATACGGACCAGTGGGAGCGAGGCGGGCGGCGGTCAAAGGCCGTCTCGCCTCCCGGTGAGCCTGCGCGGTGGACTTTTGCCATTCCTTGCATCATTTCACACAGCTACTCGCACGCCTCCCGTCAATACGCACACCTGCATGCACACCTCCCGGTATGCCTGCGCGGCGGACTGCTCGCATGCGTCCCATCAACTCACGCCTGCTCGCATGGCACGGTCTAACGCGCACGGTCCGAATAAATAATCCATATGAGATATTGGTTGCCAGTTTTT
This sequence comes from Thinopyrum elongatum, assembly GCA_011799875.1. Lineage (NCBI taxonomy): Eukaryota > Viridiplantae > Streptophyta > Magnoliopsida > Poales > Poaceae > Thinopyrum > Thinopyrum elongatum. The sequence goes on from CM022299.1 coordinate 148,143,486, forward strand.
AATAATCTCCCGTTTGTAAGAAGATTATATCAAAACGGGTCTCAAATTTGACGAAAAAATACAATATCACCACGATAAGTTTCACGAATTTCAACTAAGTTTTGGATTTACTGAATTTTCAGTTTCCACGATATGTCAATATCAGCGACGTGCCCATTCGTTAGCCCGCAAAGGTTTTCAGTTTCCACCGACAACGAGAGAGGCATTTGACCAAAAGGTGGATTCATCTTGGCATGTGTGTGGTGTGGATCATGGTGAGATTCCATATCAAAGTTCGAGCACATGCGTACACACCCTCCCACCGGCTTGAAGTGAGGGGGCTACACGCATCATGGTGTAGTGCGTTTCCGGTTTGCGAAGCATGTGCCACGTCAAAGTTGTGCATTGGGTAGTATTCAAACATATCACATAACACACGACCGCATGCACGCGGTGGTTTTGTCCTATGACATCACTCGCGTGTGCCTCTCTCTGTGGGCCCACGAGGTCGTCGTCGACCAGTTGAACGTACAACGAGAGAGAGGTTAATTTGACCAACAAGGATGGTTCTTTTTTGGTTTGTGTTACGTATATGCACGGTAGGAGTATGTACATGTCAAAGAGGGGGCAACATGAATACTATATATATATGCGTGTCATAACCTCGCTCCATGTGGGGACTTTCCGGTTCCCGAGGCAGGTGCCACATCAAAGTTGTACATTGTATTGGTATTCAAACATCACGCAATACCATGCAGGCGGTGGTTGCCCTATAGGAACTCATTCGCGTGTGGCGCTTCCATCCGTGGGCATGCGAGGTTGTCCTCCACATCACTTTGACCCAACGAGAGAGAGGTTAATTTGACCATCAAGGAATGATTCTTTTTTGGTTTGTGCTATACAGTAGAAGTACATATATACCATGCATCGAATGGGGGCGTACATATAGCACATACCACGCATCATGAACCTCGCGCTCTCTTTGGGGACTTTTTGGTTTCCTATATATGTGGTGCCACATCAAAGTTGTGCATTGCGTATTCAAACATCACACAAACACCTCTTTGGGCCACATGCAGACGGTGGTACGTAGTCCTATATAGGATGATCACTCGCGTGCGACGTACGCATCGCTTCTGTGCTGGGCCCACGAGTTCGTCGTCCATCACTTTGACCCAGCGAGAGAGAGGTACGTTTGACGGACAAGGAGGATTAATTCTTTTAGGGTTGTGTTACTAGGTGTATAGTACGTGTCGAAGGGGGGGTGACCAGCATATATATATATATATATATATATATATATATATATATATATATATATATACATACATACTAGGTGTCACATGAACCTCACTCTGTGTGGGGACCTTGCGGTTTTTGAGGCAAATGCCACATAAAATTTGTGCATTAACTAGGTATTCAAAACATCACAACACACCACTTCATATATATGTTCTGGCACACGTGCAATCGTGATGGTTGTTGTCCTATATATGGCACTCACTCACGCGGTTATCGGCGATGCTTCCATCTGTCGGCCCGCTTGGTCCATCACTTTCACCAACAGCGCGAGAGAGGTTAACTAATTTGACTTAGGAGGGGATTAATTTTTTGTTTGTCTCGTGATATAGATCATGATGTGAGATTACATATATATAATAGCGCATGTGTACACATGAATCCATCCCGCTGGATCGAAAGGGGGGGGGGGGCGAGCACACGACATGTCATGAACAACCCTCTGCTCTGTGTGGGGGACCTCTGCGATTTTCAACGCATCACCACATCAATGGTGTGCATTGGGTCGGGTATTAATTCAACACATATGCATGCATCACACACCTCCATAAATATGTTCGGGACACACGCATGCAATGGTTGTCTTTGGACACACTCTCACTCGCTTGGTTATGGGCGGCAAGCCTATATATATTTGTGGGCCCGCGTGGACGTCCATCATTTCGACCAACGACGAGAAAGGTTACCAGGGTGGATTCTTCTTCTTTGCTTCGAGTTACCGTATAGTAGGTCGACCATTCCAAGCCTAATTAAGTTTGAGCGCATGCTACCCGTCGTGAACCCTTGCTCAGTGTGGGGATTTTACGGTTCCAAAGCATGGTGCCACATCAAATTTACGCATTGGGTATTCAAACACCACACACACCACTTCCATATACATACTTTGGGCCACATGCACAGAGTGGGTTTGTCTTCATACAGTACTCCCTCGCGAGGTTATCGGCGACAAGCTAGCCCATTTTGCGGGGCTGTGTGGACGTCCATCACTTTGATCAACAACGAGCGGGGGAGGTTGTACGACCAAGTTGGATTCTGCTTGGTCCGTGTTACAGTACGTCTTGGTGAGATACCCTCCCCCCGACGTGTGTGTGTGGGGGGGGGGGGGCTACTTCACGCTACCTGCAACCTCCGTGTGGTCGGGGAAGTCCGGTTAATTTGCGAGGCACACGTGCCACATCAAAGTTGTGAATGGTAGTTAAATATCACACCACACCCTTTTCATACATATAGTAGGGCCACCTGCATGTGGTTCGTATGTGGTCTCACCCATCTCGCGGCACAAGCACACATTTGTGGGTCGGCACACGGTCCACCTTTGTTGGGAAGCGAAAGGGGAAGTTTGACCATTTATATGATGGACTCTTATAGGTTTTGTGTTACGGTAGGGTGAGATTTCAGACCTAGCTATTTGGGGGCATGCATTCATAGCTAGGATTCCCTTACCGCCGACACGAAGTGGGGTTCGTAGGGGGTGGCTCACTAGCAATACTGTGCTTTTGTGCGACAGGTGCCACATCAAAGTTGTGCATTGGGTATTCGAACATCAAACCACCCTTTTCATACATATATTTGGTCCACATGCAAGTGTGTTCATGTGACCCTCTCCCGCGTTATTATTTTTGCCAAATTTATAAACATCACACGAGTTGGATGTAGAAACCGTCTGCGATTAGGTACGCAACAGACACGGTTCGGTCAGACTACCCGCGTTCCACGCCCGTGCCCTTCAGTCCCTCACATCAGCACTGTTAGATTAGGCTCCACAAGGCTTGCCTCCCTGTCTCGAAAATATCTACTGCCTCGTAATCTCGAAAATATCTACCGCCTGGAAGGTTTTAATGTTTGATAGCACACGATTAGTATGTGCGGACCATGTGCAATGTCTGTTCTCTCGCTCTGCTTCAGTCCCTTGATTCAAATTTTCAGTAGCCCCGGCATTTTACTCCTGCCTCTGCATCCCTCGCAATCTAAAAAATATCTACTCGCCCTTGACTCAAATTTTCAGTAGCCCCGCCTTGTTACTCCCGCCTCTGCATCCCTCGCAATCTATACAATATCTGCTCGCCCTTGATTCAAATTTTCAGTTGCCCCGGCATTTTACTCCCGCCTCTGCATCCCTTGCAATCTCAAAAATATCTGCTCGCCCTTGATCTAAATTTTTAGTAGCCCCGCCTTGTTACTCCCGCCTAGTAAAATTTTCAGTTGCCGCGGTATTTCCTCAAACACCACCTTGCCCCCCACCCCCTCCACACACACCACACACTCCCCAAAACCTTCGCTCATACAGACACACACCACCCCTCCCTCGCTCGCTGCCGCTGCCGCCTCCATCCTCAACCTCTGCCTGTGTGCCGGGGATCTTGAGGAGCCAATGGCCAAAAAGAGGTTTATCATGGCCTCTTCGCCCGACGCCGGCGAGGTGGCCACCGAGGTGTCCCCGTCGTCCTCCGCGGGCTCTTTATCGATCCGCCATCGCCGGTTGCGCGATCCGCCCACTGCCACGCCCCTACGCCAGTTCGAGGACTTCCCCGTCCTTCCTCGGCCCCAGCTACCGACGAGGTCCTACCTCGGGGTCCGGAAGTCGCGGTGGGGGACGTGAGTCACCGAGATTACGGATCGGGAGACACACACCCGCCGGTGGCTCGGTAGCTTCCACATGGCCGAGCTCGCGGCCATGGAGTACGACCTCTGGCAGGTCCGCTACCACGGCGCGGCGGCTAGGCTCAATTTCCTTTTCGGCACATGTCCGATCGACCTCGTTCCTCCGGAGCCAAGGGTGGTGAGCTCGGCTATGGCGCGGGAGGACCGTGAGACGTGGGAGCGCCTCAAGGCCGAGGCCGCCGACGAGGCCTACATGCAAGAGCTCCGCCGGCAGCACCTGGAGCTCATGGAGGCAGAGCGGGTGATCTTTGCTGGCGCGGAGGGCGGCGAGGTTATCGTGCTCTCCTCCGACGATGAGGTCGAAGGAGGCGACGACGGCGGCGCGAAGGGCGTCGAGGTGGGCAGCGAGGACGAGGAGATCGACGTCGATGAGTGGAGCAGTGTCTTCCCCAACGACTCCGATGACGGCACCGGCCCGGACCTGGCTCGCGGCACACCGTACCTGACGAGGAAGGATTGGCTCGACCTCCACTTCGACTGAAAGTAGTTTATCTTAGTTTAAATTTATGTTTTATGTTCGGTTATGCAAAACTATCTATGTTTATGTTTGAATGCATGCTACTTTTGGTTGAACCTGCTTTGAACTTGATCAAATTGAAGTTTACAACATTAAGTTTAGGGGATCGACTAGAAACGGCCAAAAATTGCTGGAGTATATATATATATATATCCACTAAGGGTTTTAGTCCGTTAACTTTTAAAGGATCGGCTAGAGATGGCCTTATGCCTTGTTTATTTCAGTTCTTCAAAATGTGATGCTCTATATGTGCAACTATTTGCCGTGGAGTTCAATTTCATCAATAACAGTTTCAACAATACCACTATGAATTACGATATTTGGTTGCTGTTAAGGATGTTGCAGTTAACATGCCTTTTCGTTTTTTTAACAATAACTAGTGTACTTTAGACCTGCACAATACCAGTTTGAATGACTATTTGCTTGTTTTTAAATGTTATGCCTGATGCAGTTAACACGCCTTTCCACTTCTTGTTTTGCTTAACTAGCGTGCTTAAACCTGCACACTGAAGCTACCATTTGTAGATTATGTTGTCTACCATGGATATATTTGGTTGATGTTTAGCCTGTTGTGCTTAACATGCCTTTATATGTACTCATACAGGACAATATTGAGAACAGTGTTGTTTTCCATCGAGGTTAGTTTCATCGCATTGCTTATATGTACTCACTGTTCAGGATATCGGTAGCTGGTACCATATAGCCTGGGGGCTGATAAGGGATTAATCATCGAATCAGACATTTCACTGAATATATCTATAACCCATTTATCAGTAGGTTAACTAGGGCCATATTTAATATATCTGAGGCTACATAGCAACATGCATTGTACTGAATGACTAAATATGCAATGCCAGGCTACATAGCAACAAGGAAGAGTGTTACCTTAATGTTCTGATGATGTCTAGATATACATGTAATAAAATCTTATATAATGGGATGGAGGGAGTGTTGTACTACATCATTTTGCAATTGTTGTTTAGCTTCTAATATTAACATGGTGCTTTTAGGTACATATGTCATTGCCAAAGATCCACACTTCCACCCTTTCTGCATATGGGGCAATGAGATATTCATGAACCAGCATCAAGTGAGGATACTGATAAAGATTGTTATTAAAATGGGTCAAAAGATGTCAATCAAATTATTTGTTTACACTTTATGCAAGACAACAGTGAACTGCAGGATGGTAAGTAAGAAATATGTAGCCTTCTTTTTACTGCCCGTAATGAGTTGTGTTAGATGACAATGTCTGAATCTTTTTTCCTTTGCAGTGGATCCTGAAGCAGTTTACTCAAGATCACCTCTCAAACTACATGATTGGCGGCCGGCCATCACAAGGGGTTGGACTAGAGTCGTGCGTGCCTTCTGCATTCAGGAGAGCACAATAGGGCCATTCCGCTTCACCTTGTTCAGCAACCAGAATGTCTATCGCCTCTTTCTTTACCATCTGTAATAGTACAAGTATAGAACCCTGGTTCATCATTCTTTATTTGGTGCTTATGTAATTCTTAAACATATGTACCCATGAATCGAATAATGCATTGATTGTTTGAACCTTATGGATATGAATAAAGCTATAGCCTACTTTCAAGTTCAAATTAGGTACAATTTTAAATAGCAGCAATTAAATTAGGGTGAAATTACGGTGTGCAGGTCATTACGGCGCACACGGTCTATAAAGCACAGCGTGTGCGATATACATCATGTCAGACACTATCACAAACGGTGCGGGAAAACTAAATGTGTGTGATTGTCTACCTATCGTACACGGTTTACAATCATGAACTGTTTGTGATGTGCCAGGCATCGTAAACGTAGAGCCAGTTTGGTACGTGCCTGGAATGTGCCTGGTTTTAGGTAAAACCACAAAACTCCGACTGCGATGGCAATGCGAGCACAAACGAGTAGCAAGGATGAAGCGTTTGGGATATTCGAGATATCGAAAACGGTTATATAGGGACAACTGTATGCATCAAGGCTCCCTATCCCCGATGGTTTCTGGGTTGTGTGGGAAGGACCCCCCTATCACCCACACTCACTAGGCGACAGCTCCAAATGCCGTCGCGGAAAGGGGTTAAAAACCGTTTGTATAGCACCTCGCTGTACTAGTGAGGGTGTCGAAGATGGATGATTGCTACTTATGAGCTGCTTTGGGATTTCCTCGAAGAGAAGAGGATGAAGCAGTACAGTAGAGATAAGTATTTCTCTCAGTTAAGAACCAAGGTTATCAATCCAGTAGGAGAACCACGCAGAACCTCTTTAGCAGCACCTACACACACAAAAGCAAATACTTGCACCCAATGGAAACAAGGGAATTTTCAATCCCCTCGGCAGTTAACTGCAAGCATCAAATCTAGTAGTGATAGATAAAGTAAAATAAAATAATAGTAAATAAATTGCAGCAAGGTATTTTTTGATTTTATATATGATAAAAGTAGACCCCGGGGCCATAGTTTCCACTAGAGGCTTCTCTCTTGAACAAAAGCATACGATGGATAAACAAATTACTGTGAGGCAATTGATAGAAAAGCGCATAGTTATGACGACTCAAGGCAATGATCATTTATATAAGCATCACACCCCAGACAAGTAGACTGACTCCTGCCTGCATCTACTACTATTACTCCACCCATCGACCGCTATCCAACATGAATCTAGGGTATTAAGTTAATAAAAACAGGGTAACGCCTTAAGCAAGATGATACGATGTAGACAAAGTAAACCCAATCAATATGAATAAACCCCATCTTTTAATCCTTAATGGTGACGATACAAATACGTGTCATGTCCCTTTCTGTCACTGGGATTGAGCACCACAAGATCGAACCCATCACGAAGCACCTCTCCCATTGCAAGATAAATCAATCTAGTTGGCCAAACCAAATGGATAAATCGGAGACAAATACAAAGCTATAACAATTATGCATAAAATAATTCAGAAAGGATTCAAATATTTCTCATGAATAATCTGATCATAAACCCACAATTTACTAGATTCGAACAAACACAACGCAAAAGAAGATTACATCGAATAGATCCCCAAGAACATCAAGGAGAACATTCTATTGAAGATCAAAGAGAGAGAAGAAGCCATCTAGCTACTAGCTATGAACCCGTAGGTCTTGGTAAACTACTCACACATCATCGGAAGGGTAGCAAGGTTGATGTAGAAGCCCTCCGTGATTGATTCCCCCTCCGGCAGAGTACCGAAGAAGGCCTCCAGATGGGATCTCAAAGGAGAAGAGGCTTGCGGCGGCGGAAAAAGAGTTTCGGGTAGCTCTTTGATGTATTGGGAATATTTGGGGATTTATAGAAGTGGAATTAGGTCAAGAGGTGCCACAAGGGGCCCACAAGCTTGGGGGGCCCCCCTGGGGCACGCTTGGCAGGCTTGTCGCTCCCTTGTGACTCTTCAGGTCTTCTCCTGAAGCTTCTAGGGCCTCTTATAGTAAAAAAAAGATCAAAAAGTTTTGTAGCGTTTGGACTCCGTTTGGTACTGATTTCCTGAGCCAAAAACAAGCAAAAAACAGCAACTGGCATAGGTCACTAGGTTAATAAGTTAGTCCCAAAAAAGATATATAATTGCATATAAAACATCCAAGATTGATACTATAATAGCATGGAACAATAAAAAAATATAGATACGTTGGAGACGTATCAGCATCCCCAAGCTTAATTCCTCGTCCTCGAGTAGGTAAATAATAAGAACATAAATTTTGATGTGGAATGCTACCTATCATGTTCATCATGTAATTTCTCTTTCGTGGTATGAATATTAAGATCTAAATGATTCAAAGCAATAGTCTATAATTTGATATAAATGCATCAATACTCAGGCATACTAACAAACAATCATGCCTTTCAAAATAAAAATGCTAAAGAAAGTTATCCCTACAAAATCATGATGTCTACATCAATGGCTGAGAACTAGATTTGGATCTTGAATCACTTACTATCAATTATGAGATATTGATTTAAGTGGGAGTGCACTTTATATTATTAATTAACAACTTAGTGCAAGGTTTAATTATCAAAATGTCTAAATGAATCTTGTGTCTATCGTTGTAGATCAATGGCTCGCAATATGTTCAACTTAGCCCCTATCTTAGGGAAAGAAAAGTTGGCTGGTAATGGTGGAAACTATGCGGATTGGATCCGAAACCTGAGATTTGTTCTCAGGAGTGCTAAGAAGGAGTATGTGCTGGATCAGCCCCTAGGTGATGCTCCTGGAAAGCATGCAACATCAGAAGAAGTTACTGCTTACACTACTCGTAGTGATGACTATGATTCAGTCCAGTGCCTCATGTTAACTTGCATAGATCCTGAACTACAGAAGCGTTTTGAATGATCCACTACTCAATTCATAATTGGGTCACTGGAAGTTCTGTACAAGAAGCAGGTAAGGACTAAACATTTTGAATTAACCAAGGCCTTGATTGAATGCAAGATAAAAGAGGGTTCCTCAATGAGTGAGCATATAGCGAAGCTTGTTGGCTATGTTGATAGACTGGCTTCTTTGGAATTTGGAATTCCGCTGACACTTAGTACAGATATTGTGCTTGCTTCACTCCCCCCCATCTTACAATGGCTTTATCATGAATTACAACATGAATGGGATGGAGAAAAGTGCAAATGAGTTGTTTGCTATGCTCGAAACTGCAAAAGCTAGAATGTAGAAGAACAAGACAATGTTGATGGTCAACAAGACCACCAGTTTCAAGAATAAGGGCAAGTCCAAGAACAAGAAATCTACTGAAACCGCTAAGACCGAGTCTTAGAAGAAGAACAAGGGCGGAGCCTCTAAAGAGACTGAATGTTTCTACTACAAGCAGAAGGGACACTGGAAGAGTAATTGCAAGAAGTATTTGGCAGATAAGAAGAACGGTTCTTCCGGTAAAGGTATAATAGTTATACAAACTTAATGTTATTCTACTTGTAAATTTCGGTATGTCATGGGTATTTGATACTAATCGGTTGCTCATGTTTTGCAAACCGATACATGGACTACAAACAGCTCACAAGAAGAGAAAAAATGAAGTTGTGATATAAGTCGGGAGTGGTGATGGGATCGCTACTCGGAGACCGTCCAAGTCATGTCTTTAGTTTATCTTCGAGATTTATCTTAGAACTAAAATAATAGTTATTTTACTTCAGAATTATGTAATGCATTATCCTATGGATTATGCAATGGATATTCTTATAAGTTTTAAACAATAGTTGTTCGAATTATTATGAGAATAGGTTTTTTATTAAACCTTTATTTTGAGATGGTTTATTCATGATAAATCTTGAAGTCTATGATCTATAACATTAAAGCTAAACGTCTTGAGAAGACTGATGAAACCACTTGTGTATGACACTACAAGGTTATATCGGATAATTGATCTTCATATAGATGAAGCATAAAAGTCTTTTATGTGAATTTACTAAATACACTGCGATGTATAATATCTGAAAGATATAACAGGGTGTGGTAGAAAATTATACTTCATCAAAAGTTATGAGTAAATATGATTTACTTGATAAAACATAAGGACTGGAATATTTGAAATAGTTCAGAGAATTTCAGGATGAAGATATAATATCATTATGATAAAAGATAAATGGATTCTTCTACCATGGAGAAACATATCTAAGTCATAAGTGTAGCAAACAACTAAATATTTATGGAATTATTATTACCGATCTATTTTTGTACGATCTTGGGGATTTGTATATGAAACAACATTATATTCACTAAATAGATGCACCATCTAAAGAGTCTGATAAAACTATAAAGAGTTATAAAACATTTCAGACCATTGCTTGATTGTAGGTTTTGTACTTCTCACATAAATTCTAAGGACAAAAGTGTTTGTCAAGAGAATGAATATTATCGAGAAATGGTTTACTCGTTAAAAGGATAAGTGGGAGGATGATACAACTTATAGAGATTATTGAATCTCCAGCTTAAGTTGCAACAAAACTAAACCAAAAATGTTCTGGAATAATTCTGTCTGCAAAATTAGGCAATAGAATCAACTACACATGATGTAGAAGTTTCAGTTAATACTGTAACAAAATGCAAAGGCCACAAAAGATTATCGAATCTACTGAATATTTCATCTTAGAAGAAGATGAAACATGTGCACTACAAGGAAGCAGTGATGGCGCCTAGCTAAGATAGGTATTACTCAAACCATTTAAAATCCAAAGTGAATACCAGATGCAAGGAACAAGTTTTGAACTTGAAGAAACCTTCAGAAAGTGTATAAATGGATCTTCAATTTTTCATGGATAACGATCCGGAAAGTAAAATCTTACAAAAGAGTTTTGTAGGATTGGAGGAGTTGATCTTGTCAAATCTTCTTATTTAATAGCAATACTAAAAGGCATAAATGGATTACAATGGTGAGTGTTGTATATTGATATGTGACAAATGAGTAACAAAACTAAATTTTAAAAGGATTTCAAAACATGATGTATATGAGATGCAGTCAAAAGGTTTTGTTGGGAATACCTAAATGATATAAATATTTCAAAACCATGTGTATGATTTGAAATAGAGTATCAAGTAGCTGGAAATTTGATAAAGTAATTGGAGAATTTGAAATTTATCAAAAGACTTGTGGATACAAGAAGTTTAGTGGGAGCTCCATGGAATTTATGATCCTAAATATGCATGACACATCACTTGATCAAAATAAAATAAAGCATTTTAGCACTAAGAGCATGTTTCCTAAAAACTTAGTATTACTGGATGAACATCTATATAGATAGATTGAAACATCTAATTATATTAAGACTTGTACAGTGGCAAAAGTTTTAAAGAAATTTAAAAAGGAGAAAAAAGGTTTTCTCTAAATGTCACATAGCATAACACTATGCAGAAATTAATAGTTGATAAGCATGTATGGATGAATAAGATTCATTAGGTGTGTTATCAAACATACAAAGCCATATGTTTTTGTTAGTAGTAAGTACCATAGTGATATCTATTAGATTCACTAGGGTAATTACTTAAAGTTTTAAAGTACCTCAGTTAGACGAAATCCTAGCTTCTTGTCTTTAGAGGAGATGAAGAGGTTGTTGTAAGAGTTACACAAAATACTTGTTGTAAAAGTTTACACAAGACAATTTCATGACTGATAAACTATCGGGTTATAATTTTTTTGAAGAAAAGTTTTTCAGAAATGAACATAAATTGTGGATATATAAATGATATAGCTTGAAACTTGAAAAGAATTTCAAATAGTATATAATCTGGATCAATAAAAGTTGTTTGATAAATTATGATGTACTTCCAAATAGAAATTGACAATATGGAGATATAGCAATAGGACTATATGGAGATATAGTGTTACTATAGAATGGATTATATAGAGATATAGTGTCACCATTAATGTAATAAATGAATTACACAACAAAACCAGATATTACCGACACAAATAACATTGGGATTTGAAGAGTGTCAGATCCAGAGACGAAGGCTCTACCACTAGCAAAGCATGAGAAACATTGGGAAGCCATATGAAGTTAAGAAAGCATGAAACTATATTATTAACTCTAGAGAAAGTGGGAGACTATTGGAAATATGCCCTAGAGGCAATAATATTTGTATTATTATATTTCATTCATAATTAAAGAGTTTATATTCTATGCTATAACTGCTATGATTCTAGAATATGCGATTCAGTGGAAAACCCATATGCACGTGTGGAATGATAAACGGTAAAATAAAAGGTTCCTAGTCTCGCCTCTAAGACTAGCTCAAGTGTTGTTAGTGATCACATTTTCCAAATCTTAGGATATCGTTAAGTGTAATGATAGTCCTAAAACAACATTAAGATTATGGCGTTGGAAGAATGATCATATTGAACCGACCCAATCTTGTTTGTTACAAATTGAATTAATATCTTCTGCATTCAATTGTAACAACACAGAGTGTTAACTTGTGAAATTACTCCTTAAATCATGAGAGTATCATGGTCACTTCTTACCGTACAATGGGCTTTGGGGTTGCTCAAACGTCACCTGTAACACAGTGATCATAACGACAACTTATAGTTTCATCGAAAAGTTTGACAAGTGAGCGGATAGCTCGAGAGTGGGATTTGCTCCTCCGATGATGGAGAGATATTATAAGGGCCCACTTGGTGTAACAGCATCAATCATCGTCTAGCCAGACACACGTGACTTCGTCATGGGGATGCTAGAACACAATAACGAGAAAGAAGAACAAAACCAGAAACAAGAATTTTGGTATAACGAGCATAGTGATGACTTGGGAGGGTAACGATGCATCACGGGTTTTGTGAAATATCGCAAAGCAAAGGTAATATGACATGATAACCAAAGGTTCACTCGAATATCATTCGTGTGCTCATAGGACCAATACAGACGTCAACGGTCCCGCTGCCCGTCATTGAACAAACGGTTTCGTTCATGTCTATGGGTTACCGAACCTATGGTGTCGCTAGCTTAAGGCAATCATGATATTCTGAGCGTTAGTAGGACGGGAGTCATGAGAATATATTTGTGGAATTGTTTCATGAATATTCGGAATACTTCCGAGAGGATCCGGAAGCGTTTCAGGGTCACCGGAAGGGTTTCATAGAGTATCAGGTAATACCGTGTATTACCGATAAATTATATATAGGTGGAAAATGTTTTTGTAGATGTTAAAAAATATATATAATGGTCTATAGGTATTTAGAACATTTTATATTTAATTTAAATATCAATGTGCCTTAAAAGACCAAGAGGTGGAAGGCAACTTGGGCCACAAGGGCCCAAGTAGGGAAGGCGCCCCCTTTCCTTGTGTGTGTGTGTGGGGCGGGGGGGGGGGGCGAATTGGACAAGGGGAGGGGACTCCCTCCCCATGGCTGGGGCGCCTTCCCCCCTTGGTGGCTGCCCTCTCCTCCTCCTCCAACGTATATATACCAGGTTTTTTTTCTCTATTATATACACAGTTTTTGGGGCCTCCTCTAGTTCTTCTAGTTCATGTTCTAGTTGGTCCTAGTTGACCAATTAGAGCGTGGCTAATCCTATTTTACTCATAATTAGAAGTCCAGTTTGGTTCTAATACCCTCCCTCTAATTCTCTGGCGACAATTAGCTCTGGACGTTGAAGCGCTGTCGGATCGTGAAGGCTGCACGCTTGCAACAAAGTAGAGAAGTCATGCTTTCGGTCTTTGGTTCGAGGGACTATTCATGGGCGGTACGAGGGATCTTTCATCGACGGTTCGAGAGGCTCCAAGTACAATCTACACCGACACGTTCTTCTTTCGCTGCAACCCGGTGATGGTAACGATCGTGATCCCAACCCGTTATGCATCTTCATATTTATCTTGGGAGATCGTAGGCGCGATTTTTTTTGTTTTCTACTACGTTTCCCAACAATTTTGCTTTCGCGGGCTGGGTCTTCTTTATTTATTATTCGTGGGTATGAGATTGAAAACTAAACGAAATTGTTCGTGGGCTGACACAAAACTCTAGGCGTCAAAGTGTGGGTCCGACTTTACCTCATACTTTTTCCTTTATTATTAATTCTTTCTTTCTTTTTTTTCCTCAAAAAACTACTATGCCGACCTATACTTAAAAAAAACAACTTTTCCCAACACATCAAAATGGAAAAGAAACTTAATTCCTGTCTCCATAAAAAAAACTTCCCTTCCTGGGCATGTATGGCCGGCTCGCTCCCATCGTTCCCGGTCGGCCTAGCCCCCCACACAAAACCCTTCCACGAACCATCTCTCCAGCTTGCCCTGTCACCCACGATGGTATCTGTGGCGTCCTTCACCATTAAACGGCGGCATGCATGGTCGGGATTGGACCACTCACCCCTGCTACTATTACTTCAGTAGGCACTAAATGACGATCTCGGGTGGAAGCACGTTGTTGCAACCAGTTACATGTTTGTGTCGTATGCCGTTCTCTTGACAGCGACACACACAATGTCCCTCACGATTAGACGTCCAACAAAAGGGGACACGGACTTCCATGACACTACAGGGGTCCCGAGCCATCAGAAGCATGCCACCATGGCTCCCGCGTCGGTGCCGGCGTCATCTTGGAATGGCAAACAATGTTACCAAAGAGAGTTTTCATTTCCTTTGCACACAAAAATCATTTTCTATTTTCGGATTGCCAAATATGATTTTTTTTTTTTTGTGAAGAACCTACGAAATATTTGTTGCAAAATTTCACCACTTCATCTTTGAAAAATATCATACCATATTTTATGTACAATAGACCAAATGTTTGTATGTCAAAAGCTTTCCATCCATCGTCTTAGTTGGAACTGGGTCAAATTTGAACTACATCTGCTTCATAGTTTGTCATTTATTTTTCGTAAAAATCATTTTTAGATACACAAGTATCTATTTCATCAGAGATTGGCCAAGATTTTCGCAAGATTCCACCTCTAGCTAACAACGGTCTTGCTCGCCGTTTTTATCGCATTTTGAAATCAACATGAAAAAAAAAATGGAAACCTTCGCATCGTGTCATTATATGCGACATAGTTTCTAGGAAAAATAAAAAACTTGGAATACAAAAGATACCTAAAAAAATTGTTATCAGAAATGAGCTACCATGTATGAAGATTCATGACTTTCAAGTCAAATGACCAATGTTATGGCCACATTCATGACATAGTTTGTTCAAATGACCCAATATTGTGCACTTTTTTGTATATTAGGATGGAAAACAATGTTGGTTTGGGAGTTTTCATTTTCTTTGCAAAAAATCATTTTTCTATTTCGGAGTACCAAAAATAGGTTTTTTGTTGTGAAGGACCTACTAAATATTTGTTGCAAAATGGCACCACTTCATTTTTCAAAAATATTAGACCATATTTTATGTACAATCGACCAAATGTTTGTATGAAAAATGCTTTCGACCGACCTCTTATCAAAAAGATAAATTCCCGCGATTCATCAGGAATTGGGTCAAATTTGAACTACATCTGCTTTATAGTTTGCTCTTTATTTTTTAAAAACAATTTCTAGGTACACAAGTAGTCATTTCATCAAAGATTCAACAAAAGTTTCACGAGATTCCACCCCTAACTACGTACGGTCATGCACGCCGTTTTAACGACATAAGAAATTTAAAAAATAAAAAACCTTAACTATTGTGTCATTATATGTGACCTTAAAAAAACAATCTTTGAATACTGCAAATATCTAAAAAAGTACTCTCAGAAATGAACATTCTTTGAACTCATGAACATTTTTTGTATCATTTTCTGGAATTTGGGACCAAATTTTGAAATTTGTGAACAAATTTTAGAAATTCATGATTTTTTTGAATTTACAAACATTTTGTTCAAACTCATGAACATATTTTGAATTTACGAACTATTTTCCAAATCATGAACAGTTTTTTATTTTCCAAATAGTTTTCTAAAATCATGAAGATTTGTTTAATTAGCGATTTGTTTTCAAGATCATGAACGTTTTTTCAAAATCACGAATGTTTTTTTAATCCAGGAATATTTATGATTTCTCGAATGAAATCATGAACATTTTTTGAAGGACTTTGCGAACTTCTGAATGATCGGAATTTAACAACATATCCGAACTCCATCTAGTACTAGTAGTCTGTTGTTCTTTTTTTAATACATAACCGAAGCGCATTGAGTCCATTCTTTTCTTTAATAGTTGCATGCATTGATATAAGGCAAACTGCTGATGTCAGCGGAGATTCCATCGAATTTAAAACTTTAAAATGTTTTGTAGCTCAAACCGTAGCTCCGATTGAAAATTCATTTTCACGTAAAAAATTTGTTGCGACGAGGTCTTTGAAACTAGATCTCATATTGATATGTTTCAACGACTTTTTTTCAGGTCAAAAGTTACCACGCCTAGACTACGTAAGCTATCACCCCTAGAGTACGTAACTTATCATGGTGTTTACACTGAAGTTACCAGAGATATGTTTAGACTACTTTTTGCCAAGGTATAAAATTATCATGATATTTGTAAGTTAATTATTAGGTCTGCAATACCATCTTCTAGCCGTAAGGTGAGGTCCACAAGCAAACACGACATGACCTACTTATAAACAGAAAATAGCGGCTCGTGTCGGGCCAGGCCCGTTTAGGCTGTGCCAAGCCTGGCCGATCCCAGTCCGCCCCGTTGGACGCCTATGATGAGGCATGTGGTGCATAATATACTATGTTATTTATGTAGAAGTTATCGGGGGTATTTTTTTCAACTACTTCTTTTCGCGCAGGTCAAAGTTACCATGATTTTTGGACGTAAGTTATCAGCTATACGGTTGAATATTACCATGCCATTTATGCAAAATTTATATTATTATGTTTTTCAAAGAAAAAAAAATACCAATGTCAAAGTTATCATGGTGTGTGTACGTGAGTTACCAACTCGGTTCTACATATATTACCATGCTATTTGCACAGAAGTTACCGGGGGTATGATTTTCAACGAACTTTTATCCCGGGGTTAGAAGTTACAATGTTATTTACACAGAAATTATTGAGGGTATGTTTTCAACAACTTTTTTTTCTGGGTTGAAAGTTATCACAATTATGGATGTGAGTTATTAGGTATGCGGTGCATAAAATCATCATGATATTTACGTAAAAATTATTGGGTGTGGTTTCGACAACTATTTTTCCTCGAGTCAAGGTTACCATGGTGTTTGTGCATAAGTTATCAGGTTTGCGATGCATATATTACCATGCTATTTGCATAGAAGTTACCGGTGAAATTTTAAGAACATTTTCTTTGAGTGAAAGTTATCGCGGTGTTTGTACGTGAGTTATCAGGTTTGTGGTGCCTATATTATTGACCTATTTACACATAATTATCAGGAGTATTTTTCAACATATTTTTTTCTGGATAAAAGTTATCGTGATTTTTGTATATAAGTTTCACGTCTGTGGTGCCTATATTATTGACCTATTTACACATAATTATCAGGAGTATTTTTCAACAAAATTTTTGTGGGTAAAAGTTATCATGATTTTTGTATAAGTTATCAGGTCTGTGGTGCCTATATTATCAACCTATTTACACATAATTATCAAGATTATTTTTTCAACTTTTTTTCTAGGTAAAAGTTATCGTGATTTTCATATTTAAATTATCAGGTCTGTGGTGCCTATATTATCGACCTATTTACACATAATTATCAGGAGTATTTTTCCAACTCTTTTTTTTCTGGGTAAAAGTTATCATGATTTTTGTATCTAAATTATTAGGTCTGTGGTGCCTATATTATCGACCTATTTACACATAATTATCAGGAGTATTTTTCAATAAATGTTTTCTAGGTAAAAGTTATCGTGATTTTTGTATAAGTTATCAGGTCTGTGACGAAAATGGCCATTGGTGGCCGAGCACCCTGCAGGCCGGAATCAGACCCGTCAGTGCTCGGCGCGGTCGGTGCCTAGCGTGCGTGACGCTACCGTATATCGACTGTATTCATAGAAGAGTCCGCTGTACAGCGCCCGTATTTGCTTACTAAATAATCAGTGCGAGCTCACGTACACTAGCCGGCACACGAGTGCAGCAGAGCTGCATATCGCGGTCACGCGCGCAGCACTTCTGACTCATGTACACGGCCCCGAACTGATTAGTAAAAGATTTCCAAGCAGAGAAGAAGAACTCTGACTCATGTACACGGCCCCGAACTGATTAGTAAAAGATTTCCAAGCAGAGAAGAAGAACTCTGACTCATGTACACGGCACCAATCATTATGTAACTTCATCTAAAAAAATCATCATGTAACTTCTGACTCATGAGCGATTTCGTCATGGATGGGATGAAATTCTTCTTCGACGATTCATGTAATCATTTGGCACATCTGTCAAAATTTGTGCTTTTTCTAGTTTTGGGATTCGGTTGGGCGTGCGGGGAATCTCAGCTACTGTGATGCAACAAACTAAAAAACGGTTCTTCGTACAAGTTAATGCAGTGCTAGTTAGAAAATGAAAATAAAACTGGTGACGAACCTCGCGCACAATTCATTTAAAAATAGAATATGACCGCACCACATCTTCTTTTAGCTGGTTAAGAAATAAGAAATATTATTTAAAAAAACACAATTTTTTTCTAGCTTCCTCTGGAAAAAATGTCGCCATAAAAAATGGTAGAGAGCATCTTAATTGAAATGATGAGGAACACTGGGTAACATCTGTGGTTGGCTAAAAATTGAAGAGCGTGAATAGTCGAACGGTTTCCATCCTTTGCTAAAGGGGCCGGCAATAAATATTATTCCGTATGTGTGATTTATCTTGTGCCCATGTTAGTATAAGATATGAGGATTTCTTAGAATTTTCACACCTGGAAAATATTGATTAGTACACTTGGAGTGCCATGGGGTCGACGTGAGCCGCAATTATGGTTTGACATCGAAGAACTAAAGGGGGGTGTAAGTCGAATTGGTAACAAAATTATTAGTGCTAGGGGAGCTTGTTTTTAAAATACCGCTAATATAAAATGACAAACAATCCGAATGCATTTTTGTTGATAGCGTGTGAAAATTGATCATAAACTGAATGAGTTACAATATCCGTGCGAGGTTGGCCCGCGTACACTTATTTATGTGTCACATGAGGGGTGGTTGTGTCTTATACGTGTTAAAAAAGAAATTTGTCACCGGAAGTTTCTACCCAAAAATTGTGATGCAAAAAGTAATTTGGAAAATGCATCTAGACAATTAATGCATGTGAAGGAAAAATGTCATTTGGAGATGTGACAGTCAAAACAATATGATTTCTCTTTTCTTTAAACCCGTCAAGCAAGAAATGATGTTTTCACGACTCGAAAAAAAGAAAGAAATGATGTTTTCAGGTGATTTCATGAACTAAAATGGGCATATTATGTTGCTGGTTATACAATGACGATTTGCCCTAGAAATTTGATACACCAAGTTGGACGAAGTGGCGCAGCTGGTTTGTTAACTGGCCGGAGGGGCCATGCGATGTGATCTTTCCAAGTACTCGCTTGCCAGCTAGAGTCCTATGTGAAGCGTAGCTGCGTGTAAGATTTGATGAGGCGTAGACATTGACCAAGCTGCACGCGAACATGTGCTACGGCTTCGCGCATTCTACTTCCTCAAAGAAAAACTCGAGGCCATCCATGGCGAATCGCAGCTCCGCACAGCTACCACCGGAAGCGGATGAGTGGCCTGACCAGGGGAAGAAAAAGCAGCGGGGAGTTAAGCTACCTGCGGCGTCAGATGGGCCCAGAATCAATACCGCACCAGCCCACCCCCACCAGCTAGATGTGCTATTTTTAAATCAGCCCAGCAGCACATGACGTGCTTGCGTATGCCGCTTACACACGAGTCCCACGTACAAAGCTAGCACACCAGCGCGAGAAATCACTGTTCTGATCTTATACCGAAAGAATTGTATAAAATGAACTCGTCTGGAAAGTATTTCACGATCTGACCCTTTTAGCAACGCCAGAACCTGTGACGTTTCTTCACAACCTAGAAACGTCAAGCTAGACTGCGTTGCATCGCCACATGGAAACGCCAAGCTAGATTGCGTTTCTGCCCATACGTGAAACGCCATGACCGTTGGCGTTGCTGGACTAATACAGTACTGTCGAATTGCTTTATGCTGTGCTATGCAAGCCAGCAACGCCATGCATCATGGCGTTTTCATGAAGTTTAGCAACGCCATGTCTCTTGGCGTTTCTGGCCAACATGCGAATATTTTTCTTTGATTGTTTCCTTGCAATTTATTTAGACCAGAAACGCCATAGTCCCTGGCGTTTCCAGAAACGCTAGCTAGCTTGGCGTTTCTGACCTGCCACGTCAGCGAGCAGCGCGTGCTCGGTCTAGGGCAGCAACGCTAGCTAGCTCGGCGTTTCTACGTTGGAATGAAACGCCACGGGTTCTGGCGTTGCTAAAAGGGTCAGATCGTGAAATACTTTCCAGACGAGTTCATTTTGTGCAATTCTTTCGGTATAAGGTCAGAACAGTGATTTCGTCCCCCACCAGCCACGGCACCCTTGTATTTCAACTTTAGCAGTTCCCGTATAGCCGCGAGAAAATAATCGCGCACACATCACGGCGCTATACTGAACGGCGCGAGATTCCGGCCTGCAGGGTGCTCGGCCACCAAAATGCCACTCTCAGTCTGTGGTGCCTATATTATTGACCTATTTACACATAATTATCAAGAGTATTTTTCAACAATTTTTTCTAGGTAAAAGTTATCGTGATTTTTGTATCTAAGTTATCAGGTGCGCTGTGCATAAAATACCATGTTATTCACATAGGAATTACCGGAGGGATATTTCAACAACTTTTTTTTCTTGAATCAGAGTACATGTAGATACAAAGTCTCGATTACGAAAATAATAACATAATCATTGTTTTTTAGTTTGGTTGTTGAAATATTTTACTCACATTGTTTATCGACTTTGTTTTGTCTAGTTTCAATGTGATTTCGTACTAAAAGAGTTTTAACTACTAAACTCTCACAAGAACTACTTTACTGAGTTGGTTACCGCGGTACACCTCAATTCATCTGATTGTGGGATCGAATCCCCACTTCTTCTTTTTTTAGCGAATTTAGCGCTCATGTGGGATTAATGGATCCAGATTATACGGGAGGAAAAAACTGACCTAGCGATCCAGAAAATAAATAATCCATGCGATGCGGGATCGAGCGTCAGAAGATGTGAAAAAATAGCGTTGACAGTTCGGGAGAACGGAACAAGCGAATGCAACGCTGCGATGCGGATGGAACGGCGATCGAATCGTTCGCACCTGTCGCTAACTTCCGATAAGTTAGCTTTCTCGTTTTTTGAATTCTTGAATATTTTTTTCGAAATTGACAACTTTTTTATATTTGGAACTTTCTAAAATCCAGAATTATTTTAAAGTAGAAAAAAGGAAACACAAAAAAAAAAGGGTTGTCCGATCCGGCACTTGGGTCGGCCGAAAAGGTCGCGTTCGGAAAGGAGGTCCCGTAGCCACGTCGCTAAAAAAACAACGAGGCCAAGCCCACTTGCTGCCACACCTTAAATAGAACAAACGCGTAGTCGCATTAGTAACTTTGTGTTGGCGTGGTGGTTTGACCTGCTAGTGGAGATTGAGAAGGTTTCGGATTCGAGTCCACACGGCGGCTCTTTTTTGCTGCTTTAATCGCCAATTTGGAAAGGGCCCCGCTTGTTTGCAAGGCAAGTCTCACCTGTCTGATCGGCATGGCCTACATGTCAGGTCGGTGAGTCCACATGACATGTTGTTGGGATGGGTTCCCTGCTTTAATCGCCAATTTGGTCCGTGCCCCGCTTTTCCGCAAGGCAAGTCCCACCTGTCTGGTCGGCATGGCCTACAAGTCAGGTCGGTGAATCCACATGACAGGATGTTGGGATGGGTCCCACATGTCATTGGCATTATGTTAGTTGGTCCCACGTATGAATGGTAGGCCTTACTTGTCAGTTTAGTCAACACGTGGATGGTCAAATCAACCGGTAGAAGTGACACATAACCAAAATGTAACGACACTTAGGAAAGACCGATGATGTGGATGTCCAGCCATATCAATGCAAATGTAACGACACTTAGGTGAAATTGATGATGTGGTTGTCCAATCATATCAATGCATCCATGTTTTGAAACGTTATGATCATCTAGATTGGTCGTAATCAGCTAAAATAAGGTTGTGGGCCACTACTATCTGCTTTATGACCATTTCATCTAAGACATTTACGACCTTTTTGACTAAAGTGGTCGTTATGGTTTAGTGTTTGGACCCTCTCAAACAACTTACGACCAATTGGTTCGAAATGGTCATAGATTTATGACCATTTCTTCCATGGACACTAACAGAAGGTCACTGTTTAGCATATTTCTTGTAGTGGGTTTGGAGAGAATGTCAATATTATGTTGGGAACATAGCAATGACTATCAAAGACAAAAGAAATCATGCATCAACGATCGCTTCAAAAACACCAATCTGAGGCATACTAGGTACAATAGCAAGATCGTCTATCTGCGTTAATCAACCACTCAACTACCTATGCAGAGCTGAGCGCAAGGCTATGCCTCACACTTAAAGGGAAAATATATTAATGATTGGGATTTAAGAAGGCAAAAACAAAGAAAGTCTTGCATCAATGCAGATGACCATTAGGCAATGGAGCAGGCCTTAGGATCGATGTTAACGCAATGAGTAGTGATCACCATGCAACTAGGATGCACATAGAGCTATGACTATGTGAAAGCTCTTCTATGGACTAAGTGGGGTGCATCCAACTTGCTTGCTCACGAAGACCTTGAGCTTTTGAGGATGCTCGTCATCAGAATGTACAAGCCAAGATCTATAGTGTAATTTCCCCACAAGCATAAAACATGATGTGGTCACCCCAGGTACTCTTGTTGTTCCACCATTATCGCCAATTAAAGTATTTTCCAAGCAAGAGTCTGGTTATGAAAATAAGATGCAAAAGTATGTGGTTCCCGCTCTGCGTCATAAGAAGATAATGTGTGCTACAAAACCTAAAGAAATCTTAGGTGTGATGCTTGTTCCATATGCTACTAAAGTTGCTCCTCGGATCGTGCCTTGGGAGGAAGTGAAGCCCATGTTCAGAACACCTAGCCAATACTTGTATGTAGGCCAAGTAAGAATGAAAGTTTGCTTGCTAACATACGGCACCATCAACTTAATTTTTAGTTTTGGCCTAGCAACCATACATGCAAGGATACATACGGAGTCCTCGGATGAATCAAGCCTACAAGAAAGCCATGGCAGAGAAGGAGATGTGTCCTTTTTATTTGTTTTCTAGTTAATCAGTTTTTGAAGTTTCTCTTTAGTTTCTATGTACAACTTGTAACGTGAGGACACTACTGCAGGATGCTGCTAACGCGACACTACGATCAGAGACCCTTTGACGAAACTGTGTGTGATGCATTAATCGCAAACGGTGATGTAAAAAACCCGTCAAAAAAGATGCAAAACGTTTGCGATGGAGGATACATCAAACACGGTTCGGATTTTAGTTGCGGGTGCGATGCGGGGCATACGGTTGATCCATACGAACTGTTTGCGATGAGACAGAACAACAGAAACGGGCAGCCAGATCATGGTGTGTGCGATATACGGCATACAGTTCACCCCAATGAACTGTTTGTGATGAGGCGGAACAACAGAAACGGGCAGCTAGATGAAGGTGTGTGCGATATACGACATATAGTTCACTCAGATGAACTGTTTGTGATTAGGCAACACAAAAGAAACGGTCAGCCATGTGAAGATGTGTGTGATATACGGCATACAGTTCACTCGGATGAACTGTTTGCGTTGAGCCAAGAGAACAGAAACGGTTCAACTTAACAAGATGTGTGTGATACGCGGCAAACAAGTATGTAATCGGAAATATGTGGGAAGGCCGATAACAACACAGACGATTCCTGTTAGCAAGCCCTGTGTGTTGTGAGCAAATGATTGCTGGTGTACAATTGTGAGTGATTGATAAAATCATCACCGACGGGTTCCATTGTTTAGTCCGTGTGTGATGTGATTTGCTCTGTCTACAGAACATCAACATATATACTTATAAGAACAACATCGCATAACCAAATTAAGCATACAATTACATAAATGACTACACACATAACATTTCCACACACCAAAGTAAGCAATTACATGCATACTAAACTAGGAGAAACGAGCATCTAATCATCTACATCTTGTTGCGACGACGCTTGCCATTGCTCTGCTTCCGGCTGGATCCCTGGTCATGAATGGTTAATAAAATCTAAGTCTAGTGCATATTAAGGTCAAAATAGTACTACCAATATACGAGTCTCATACGATGCCATTTCAACGATTGTACCACAAAAGCCCGAAATATTACAAGGTTCAAATTCTAGAGTTACATGGCTCAAATTCGAAGATTACAAGGTTCAAACTGATATTAGAAATGAAGTTCAGCTCATTCAGCTGCAAACGCCCATGCTGATCAGCTGAACATGGATATAAGAGAGGTTCAAACTAAAAATACCAATAGTAAGGCTGGTTTTGAAACCTCGTCATTTCTGCAAAGGGATCAGCCGCTGGCAAGTCATGTATGGGGTTGACACAATGACTTTCGATTACTCTGTCATATGCAGTTCCAATACGAAATTTAGCTTTTTTGGAGCCTTTGCCATTCTGTAGTAGCTGTCGGCGCTGATCAACAAACCATTCATTTTTTCGATATAAATGCATGTCCAACCTCATTACCTTCAGCACCCTTGCTTTGACAACAAAGAACCTGGCGAATATAATCTCCGGTAAGGTCCCTCGGTAGGAGTTAAAAGTAATTTCTGAGAGATGCAGATCTAGGCATTCGATGTGATTGTTATATTGTATCACATTATCCACCACCGGACCTATTATTATCTGCAAAAGAAGAGAACGTGTTAGTGCCTACATGCAGTTTTGAACACTACTACAGGCCTATTTGGTTTGCAGGATTTGTAAAATGCACCAACGTGCCATCTTTGATCTGACATGATTAACATGGGCATTTGATTACAACCTAGAAAAATGTAGCCTTCTTTACAAGAGGTTGGAGTGGATGAAAAATTCCCTAAGAAAACTAGTACAGATGAATCCAAAGGAGAAATGCTTATGGATTGTAACCATATGAATCAAGCAACCAATATGGGGTGGAGGATGTATGTCCTGAAATCCTCCAAAATTCCTTCAGAAATTGTAGTACATTGTCATTGTAAACTTGGGAAAAGGTGCCAAAAATTGAACTCCCTTATGGTTAACATTTAACAGGAAAGGAACATCACCTCAATATACAGCTTCTCCAGGCACGGAAAGCATCTCAGGAAACTAACAACTTCATGCAGGTTGGGGCCGATAGATTCTAGTGCCAAGACCTTCACTGTGCGCAGAATCTGGGTCAAGCTTTTCTGCATGACAGACGAACATACATCTTCAAAATTAGAAATAATGTTGATATCAAGAATGAGAGGTAGAAGGCGACTGTTGTACCTGAACGGGTGTGGATCCAATAACAAGTTCGGAGTATTTGATAGACGAGTAGCCCACCACTATCAATTTTGGCGCAGAAATGACAATGATTCTTGTTGGAATTTGTTGATCAACTACAAGTAATCTCTCAAGTGAAGGTGTGTCCTCAATGACCATATTGTGGTCCACCTTTTGTGATCTCTTGTTGCCGCACCAGCAACACACATAAATAGTCCGAAGAGTCATGGAGGTGATGTGGAAGCTACTCGACCAATTCATCGCCTGAAGACGAAGTAACTCAAGTGCAGTACAGCCGCGAAGCAGGCGCTCCATGTCATCCTTTGGGATGCAGACGGCAATGAGCTCGAGGTGCTTCAGTCGTGGTAGAAAAAGAGCAGGCGCGTCATTAGGGGGGGATGGCAGTTCATGAACTTGGCGAGGCGCAGCATGGGCGCGAGGCGGAGCGCGGACGTTGGCAGCGAGCGCATATGACCATCATTAGAACTGAGCTCCTCGAGCTGATCTAGGGTGGGGGATCGAAACCACTCGTCAAGCTTGGCTTGGTCCTTGCCGTTGGAACGGAACTTTCCCATGATAAGGCCTCTGATTGGGCCATGGTGACTGCCGAGGATCCTGGAGAACGCATCCAAGCTTTTGCGATAGCCATGGCAGAGCTCGTGGATGTCGATGAGATCAAGAGGGGTGGAAAGCCATAGGGGCGCCACCGTCGGGAAAGGACAGTTGTCCTTGCCCCATATTTGATTGGAGGAGGGATATGATGACTGTCAACATATCATTGGGGAGGCTGCTGATGAAGTCTAGGCCTGCTGGAGTCGCTTGCGGTTCTTTCTCGACCCGCCTCCGCTTGTTGGCAGCCTCGTTCTCCACCTCGTCGGCGGCAACGGCAACCTCTATCTCCATATTCATGTCGTGCTCTGGTGCTTCAGCAGCCCCGAAGTCGCCACTCCCTCCAATGGGGCGCTTCGGCGGCCTCCTCATACACTGATGACTTTGAGGACTGAGAGCGGCGTCGAGGATGCGGGCGGAGAGAGAGGATTGTGTGTGTGGCGAGGATGGGGAGTGCAGCCGCTCGGGCGCGCCATTAATACGGACCAGTGGGAGCGAGGCGGGCGGCGGTCAACGCGGCGGACTTCTGGCATTCCTATACCATCATTTCACACAGCTACTCGCACGCCTCCCGGTGACACTGCGCAGCGAAAATGCCTCCCGTCAATTCACACACCTACACGCACGCCTCCCGGTCTGCTTGCGCGGTGGATTGCTCGCATGCGTCTCGTCAACTCTCGCCTGCTCGCACGCCACACGGGGCGCGTGGCGGCATGCATATTTTTTTGTTTTTTGGTGATTCATTTTGCCGCTTTACTGCTTAACCGAAGCATGGCACGGTCTAACGCACATGGTCCGAATAAATATTCCGTATGAGATATTGGTTGCCAGTTATTAACAATCTCCCGTTTGTAAGTAGATTATATCAAAACTTGTCTCAAATTTGACGAAAAAATACAATATCGTAGTCTACTGGTGTCCATATATGACACCACGATAAGTTTCATGAATTTCAACTAAGTTTTGGATTTACTGAATTTTAAAAATCAATATTCTCAATGTTTTGAAATTTCTTTCATGGGGAAACATGCACCCAGGGACACACATATGATTTTGCAATCCATTTTGGTGCACATGTAGCTCAAATTTGATTTTTCCACATTAAATCCCTAGGAAATCAATCAATGTATAAAACGGGTCAAATGATCTCTGTTTTTTTTCAAACTTTAACACGACACTCCTTTGGTCACATGTTCACTGCAGAAAAAGTTTGACATGCCTCAGAGTGGAGGTGGTGGTGCTGGATGTGTGTCTCTGTGTGTGTGTGTGTGGGGGGGGGGGGGGTTCCATCAGTACACTACTAGTCGCGGGCCTTCGTGACGTGGGATTATTGATCATTTTGTGAGTCATGTATATATGCCACATCAAAGTCATGAATTGATTATTTAAAGCATTACACAATCCTTCCATACATACATGTTCGGGCCACATGCATGCATTGATGGTCCTCTCGGACACTCCCTCGTGCGGTTAGCAGCGACGTGCCCATTCGTTAGCCCGCAAAGGTTTTCAGTTTCCACCTCCAATGAGAGGCATCAGACCGAAGGTGGATTCATCTTGGCTGTTTTACGGTGTGGATCATGGTGAGATTCCATATCAAAGTTCGGGCATGTGCGTACACATGAGTCCCTCCCACCGGCTCGAAGTGAGGGGGCTACGCATCGTGAGCCTCTATGTAGTGCATTTCTGGTTTGCGAAGCATGTGCCACGTCAAAGTTGTGCATTGGGTATTCAAACATCACACAACACACGACAACATGCACGCGGTGGTTGTCCTATGACACTCGCTCGCGTGTGACTCTCTGTGGGCCCGCGAGGTCTTCATATATCAATTGAATGTACAATGAGAGAGAGAGAGAGAGAGAGGTTAATTTGACCAACAAGGATGGTTCTTTTTTTGTTTGTGTTATGTACATGCACGGTAGGAGTATGTAGTACATGTCAAAGAGGGGGCAACATGTATACTCTCTCTCTCTATGTGGGGAATTTTTGGTTCCCGAGGCAGGTGCCACATCAAAGTTGTGCATTGGTATTCAAACATCACGCAATACCATGCAGGCGATGGTTGCCCTATAGGAACTCACTCGCGTGCGGCACTTCCATCTGTGGGCCCGCGAGGTCGTCCTCCATCAGTTTGACCCAACGAGAGAGAGGCACATTTGACGAACAAGGAGGATTAATTCTTTTAGGGCTGTGTTAGTGTAGGAGTATATATATATATATAGTACGTGTCGAAGGGGGGATGGGACCAACATATACTAGGTGTCACACATGAACCTCACTCTGTGTGGGTACTTTGCAGTTTTTGAGGCAAATGCCACATCAAAGATTGTGCATTAGGTATTCAAAACATCACAACCACACACCTCTCGATATATATGTTTTGGCACACATGCAAGCAATGGTGGTTGTCCTGTGGCACTCACTCATGTGGTTATCGGCGATGCTTCCATCTGTCAGCCCGCTTGGTCCATCACTCTCACCGACAATGAGAGCGGCTAATTATTTTGACTTATGAGGGGATTGATTTTTTGTTTGTCTCGCGATATAGGTCATGATGTGAGATTACATATATAATAGCGCATGTGTACACATGAATCCAGCCCGCTGGATCGAAGAGGGGTGGGGGGTGGGCGGCACAGACACGTCATGAACCTCTTGCAATTTGTGGGGACTGTGCGATTTTGAACGCACGCACCACATCAATGTTGTGCATTAGGTATTCAACACATATGCATGCATCACGCACCTCTATAAATATGTTTGGGACACATGCATGCAATGGTTGTCTTTGGACACTCTCACTCGCTTGGCTATGGGCGGCAAGCCTATATATATTTGTGGGCTCGCGTGGACGTCCATCATTTCGATCGACAACGAGAAAGGTTACCAGGGTGGATTCTTCTTCTTTGGTTCGTGTTACCGTATAGTAGGTCGATGAAAGCACAAGTGCTCCCTGGGTGATTTTGGTAATTAATGTGAACATATCTCTTGTTGGACTAATGGTTTTATCTAGTGTATTTCAGACAAGTTCAACAATGGCGTGGAAAGGACAAGAGGATGTGGAACCCCTTCAAAATGCTAAGGACACATATTGGCAAAAAGCTCAGGACTCTTCATTTATATTTTAGTGATCCAAGATCACATTGAGTCCATAGGAAAGCCAATACTATTAAAAGGGGATGAGGTGTTGCTAAATGGTCTACTTGCTCAAAGTGCTTAGTGATATTGCTCCAAAGCCCTCAACCAATTTCTCATTCCAAATATGTCCAAAACCCAAAGTCAAACTCGGCCCCACCGAAATGTCCTATCCGGCGCCACCGAGTTCATATGACATAGCCATTGCCAGAAACCCTAACAGTTCGGTCACACCGATACGGATCTCGGTCTCACCGAGATGGCCTTGCAAACTCTCTATTGCCTGTTGTAATTATTTCAGTCTCACCGAAAATGCGATCGGTCTCACCGAGTTGGCTTGACATCTTCTCTATTGCCTTATTGCCTCATTTCGGTCTCACCGAGTTGATGCAATCGGTGCCACCGAGTTGATGTTTGCCCTAAGCCCTAGCACATCGGTCCCACCGAGATTCCTAACATTCACATTTTGAACTGAATCAGTCTCACCGAGTTCTTCTGTTCGGTCTGACTGAGTTGGGTCAAATGTGTGTAACGGTTGGATTTTGTGTGGAGGCTATTTATACCCCTCCACCCCCATCTCCATTTGTGAGAGAGCCATCAGAACGTGCCTACACTTCCAGCATACATTTTCTGAGAGAGAACCACCTACTCATGTGTTGAGATCAAGATATACCAATCCTACCACAAGAATCTTGATTTCTAGCCTTCCCCAAGTTGCTTTCCACTCAAATCATCTTTCCACCATATCCAAATCTGTGAGAGAGAGTTGAGTGTTGGAGAGACTATCATTTGAAGCACAAGAGCAAGGAGTTCATCATCAACACATCATCTATTACCTTTTGGAGAGTGGTGTCTCCGAGATTGGTTAGGTGTCGCTTGGGAGCTATCGGCGTTCTGGGAACCAGGGTACCCAGACTTGCCTGCCTGCGGCCCACGGCGTGGCTCCCTCGATGGCCTGGTATGGCCCATCTACAAGATCGCCAAGACAAGACCCTCGCGAGGGCCCCCTGGCCTCGCGAGGTGGACGACACCAAGACCTCCGGAGGGAGCGGCCTCCCCAGGCTACCTCTTGAGGAGCGAAGATTTCTATGCAGGTACCCAGCCTCACGAGGCTACAATGATGCAAGCCATGATGACCAGGGCCAGGCGGGCACCAGCGGGCGCAGAGGAGGCGGTTTCCTCTTTGGTGCGAAGGAGGCAAGGACACGCGTGGGTTCCCGAGGAATCTACCAAAGGTTTCCATTCCGGTGCTACAAGGCCAAGACCACTGGTTCGGCAGGACGGATGTCATCGCCGAGCCCACCGCTGTGTCACGACCATAAGCTTTGCAGGCGAAGACCACCTTTCGTCAGGATAAGATGTACTACTTGTCCCCTTTCAAACTGGCCACTGTGGGATTCCTTCCCGCCTACGTTTTGGGGGAAGAGGACCAAGGCCACTATAAATATAGGTTAGCCACCACCACGGAGGGGGATTCCGACCCTCACCACTTGAGCCCTCACAAGGCAGCTCAGCCACTATACTAGTTCATCCTCAAACCTCCTTGGGAGGCCAATCCACCACAAAGCAGGAGTAGGGTTTTACACCGCAAGGTGGCCCGAACCTGGGTAAACTACTGTGTTCATCTTGTTCTCCGCTCCCGTGAGTCCGGCAAGGCTAGGCTGTAAGGCGAACGAGTTGGTAGGCTTGAGAGGTTGAGTTCTTCGCACACGCCCTAGTGTTCGAACCTTTGTGGGTCTGCGAAGCCCCGAATCCAACATTTGGCGCGCCAGGTAGGAGGGTGTCGAAGCCCTGCCTCCTTACCAACCATGCTCCATCCTAGCCCAGCCATGACAAGAGCTAGCCGAGACCGCACCGAGCGGTGGGCCGTGCACTCCGATCGGGAGGTGCCCTCCCGCCGCGGTGTTCCTCGACGTGCCCCGCCTCCCTCGGCGCACCATCACCGACGACAGGATTCATCGCCGTCGCCCCTCGCGCGGCACAACGGACGAGCCGTCGCGCACTCAGTCGGCACTTCCACGGCTCCGTTCCTCCGCACCCGTCGGGGGCTAATGAGCACGCAAGCCACACTCCTTACGGCGCGCGAATTACTATGCTACTGCCCTGCAGAGGGCGACCACGCCGCTTGGCTTGACCGGGTTGCCGAGCTGCTCGACGTCGCTTGCGGGGGTACGGATCCCCTCTATCCCCCGCCCATGTCTCAACCCTTGCTACAGGCTCGAACCTGTCCTTGCTGCGTCTGCACCAGGAGGCGACCCGGAAAGCCGAGCGGTGGAAAGGAGACGAACGAGATCTCCCCCCAGGTTCAGGAGACGCCCCCCGAGCTTCAGGCAGGGTAGATGGCCCCCGGTGGGTGACGCTACAGCGGGCTGCCTCCTGGCCATCATGACACACCGGCGGGGGCGAGGACCGGCAAGTCTGAAGAACCCATAGGTTGGCACAAGGCAGGCCCCTGCTGGCGTAGCCCTCGGGATCGGCAAGGCCTCTCGAAGCCCGGGGCTGCAAGCAGGGCCTCGACTGCTAGAACAAATATTTTCAGAACATGATTTTGCTAACCTTGGAGCGCAGGAGACCTACGTTCTGTAGCACGCCCCATGAGGCAGCAGCCAGGCTGAGCGTGCCGGGGCATGCCAGGTGTGAGGCGGCGACCCGGACCGGGATAGGGCCCTGGGGGCTTGAGCAGCCCGAAGGCCAGGGAGCCTCACGAGGTCCCGCGGCCACCTGGGCCGCGACCGCTCGATGCCGGAGGCCCCGGGGCCAAAAAGGGCTCAGGAGGAGCCTGGAAGCTGGCGTCGCGAGCCGATCGAGCGACCTGCAGCCAACATGGTGGCGCATCGCACCGCGCGCCGGTGGTCGCCGGTCCGGAGGCCCCACCCAGGGCGGCCAGCGCCTCGGGCTTGCCGGTGCGCGACCGAGGGCAAGGGGTGGGGTCCCCGCCCGGGAAGCAGGCGACCGCCTTGCGCCTTTCCAAGTCTCCGCCTGTGACACTCTCACATAATAATGAGTGGAGCTTTACACGCCCCGAAGTCTCCTGAGTGCTGCCCCTGAGCCTCACGGGGGCTCCCACCCACATCTTAGTGGAAGCCCCTTGCTCCGCGCTGGCGGATGACACGGTCTTACAACGACTATGCCCACATCCAGTGGAAGGCCCATGCTCCGCGCTGGCGGACGACACGGTCTCCCAATGACTGCCCACACCCAGTGGAAGCCCCATGCTCCGCGCTGGAGAGAAGACTAGCATAGGCGCCAGATGCTGCAGTTTTCGCTCTTTTTTGTACCCAAATTTGCCGTCTTTTGGATTGAAATCTGGAACTCTTGTGTCTTTGTTCTAAAAGAAAAGGGGATGGGAATTTTTCTTCTCTTCGCAAAGCTTTTCATTTGAGGTCTGTTTTAAGGAAGGGCTGGCGACAGCCAGTTCCTCTCCCTCTCGAGTACCCCGCGAGCGGGCTGGGCAAGGTGCGCACACTCGGGCCAGTCCTGAGGTGGCTTCCTCGTGGCCACACCTCGCCAAGGCCTTGGCAGCCGAGTCCTCGTGCGATACTCTCGAGCGAGCCTGCGAGTGCGCATGGAGCCAGCAGGGGCTGCTGCGGGCGCAAAAAAAGTAAAGGGAAGGCGGCACAAGGGAGTACAACGCTATTCCATACAACATAAAGAGGTTCTTTCTAAAAATACTTTCACACCCCCGCGGGGTCACATGCAAAATCTTAACAGGAAACAGGAAAAGCAGCCTAAGGAGACCCGCCATCGCCATCGCCATCGCTGCTGCTGCCGCCGTTGTCATCAGCCCCATGTTCCTCAATTGCAGGAGGACCCACGTCGCCGTCAGGAGCAAGCTCCACGATCAGGTTGTCCACGTGATCCACCACCCAGTCCACCAGGACGCCATGGATCGCTCCGGGAATGGGGGCTATCGCGGCATTGAAGTCAAAGTCAGGATCGGAGCGGAGGAGGTGGCTGAAGACGCGCGAGAATGCACATGCAAGAAGTCCGCGGCTCCTCTCCTCAATGAGCTGGCGCGCCCTCTCGGCCCCACCTTCGAGGCGCTCCATGACCCTGGTGAAAAAATTGAGGTAGCCGGCGGCGTCTGCAACAAGCGGGTTGGAGACGTTCTCGTCGCAAATTCCGCTCAAGGCCCGGTTGGCCCTGTACCCAAGGGCCTAGAACATCTGGGAGCGCTCGCGCTGCAGCACCCGGGCTCAGCTCGCCTTGTCCAAAGCTTTCTCCACGAGGGAGGAAACGCCTTCCACCTGCTTGTAGAGGAAGGACAGCTCAGCCTCAACAATGGCCTGAGCGTCTACCACGGCTTTCTCACGCCGCTCCGCCGCTCTTCAGCTCATCGCGCCACATGCAGAAGTGAGCCTCTTTGCGCTCTAGTTTCTGACGGTATTCTTTAGCGAGAGCCTTGCGGACTCACGCCACCTTCTCGTCGGCCTCCCTCTGGATCGTCGCCTCCCGGGAGGTGAGGGCGTCCTCAGCAGCGGCCACTTGGGGCTCCATCACCTCCAGCCATTCGCGCTCCAGGCTTTGCTCCAGCGCCAGTGCATCCTCGAGTGTCCGGAGCCCCGCCTTGTCGGTGGGCGGCCCGCCTGCCGTGGCGGTGAGGGCGGCCCTGTGCGCCTGGACCTGCCGCTCAAGGGCAACGTTTGAAGCATGAAGCTCCCTCTCGCGCCCCTCTGCCGCCTCGCGCCAGCGGTCCGTAGCTCGGGCCTCCTCTAGGGCGCGATCATGAGCCTCCTTCACCGTGGTAAGGGACTCCTCCGCCTCCGCGCGAGCATGCTCACGCTGTAGACAACCAAACTTGATGGAGACCCCCAGCTGGCGCCATTCGCGTGCCAGGCGTAGGCGCTCCGCCTCAAGACGCATGTCGACATCACCAAGCTCCACCCCATGGCGGCCTAGAGCGTTCGCCGCCTCCTGAAGAAGGCCATGCTGGACGGCGCGGCGCCCGCGTGCGAGCTCCAGCGCCTGGCCGGGGCCTTCCCCCGTGCCTTGATCAGCTGGGGAGGAGCGCGAAGATTCACCCGTCTTCGGCAGGGGCCCGGGGGCTGGAGCTTCTTCACCCGCTCCTCCGGCCCGAGACGGGGCCTAACGCGGGCTCGCCCTACTGTTTGAAGGTGGCGCCGTCACGCGGGCCACCCAGCCGCCGGCAAGAACCAGCGCTGGAGCCCTCGGCACTGCCTTCATGGTCCGGAGGCAACCCCTGAAGAAAGATGTCGGGAATGCGGGCCCAAGGCCCCCCAGGGCGGGCCTCGACTCGCGCACGGGCGACTTCGTGCACACGATCACGTGGCTCACGAGGCACGAAGTCGCTTTGGGACCGGTGCCCTCCAGAGGTGGCGTCGTGGGCACGCTCGTCGCTTCGCTAAAGGGGAACCTGAGGAACAAGAGTCGGAAAAGCATGGTGTGCGGGAGCCAAAGGAAGCCAGGTGCTTACTCGTCCGCGGCGACCCACTTCCTCCTCTTCAGGACCCTTGGGGCAGGGCTACGATGGCTGCCGTACTCCTTCCTCCTTCGGGACGGGCAAGGGCCAGAGGGCGGCACGCTAGAGCCTGGCGCATGGCCTCCCGTTGCGATGTTGGCGGCGGTGGCCTCAGGCTGGGCATTTTCTCTGCTGCTCGAAGGAATGGAGACGGAAGCTTGGGGGGCGCATGACCTGGGAGGCCCCTCCGCGGCCGCCACGGGAGCGCGCACCTCAGGACCCGTGGGCACTGGGACCACCAGCAGGGGGTTGTCGCGAGGCCCTATGTGGCCCTCGGGAAGCAGCCCCCACTCTTCGAAGAGTGGCATCTTCTCGGCGAAGGTCTTCCCGTTCGGGTAGTTGTACAAAGGTCGCTCCTCTGGAGGAAGCGCGGCGGGCACCTCGCCGGTCAGGAGGTGGAGCACCCCGTGCAATGTGCTGGAGGGAAGGGAAGGCACCTGAAGCCTCATGGTATCCTCAGGGCCGGTGAAGGCCCACATTGGGTGAGAGTGGCACTTGAGTGGGGCGATGCGCCGCCGTACGAATTCCTTCACCACCGTTGCCATCGTCACCCCCGCCTTCTTCAGCTTGGCCAGCCTGGCCAAGACTCGTGCAAGCCGCGGGTCAGCGAGCTCCGCGTGCTCCCAGCCAAAGCTCGGTTCCGCCGACACCGACGGGATCAGGAGCAAGGGGCTATACGCGGCGGCGTCGATGTACACCCATTGCTTCCGGAACCCCTTCACATCCGGGCGGAGCGCGGTCTCAATGGAGGAGCCCGTGGTCGCCTCCGCCGCGAGGAGCGACACGCACCCCGAGCGTTGCCCGCCGGCGACCTTGTGAAGGGATAAGAAGTGGCGGAGCAGAGCCACGGACGGGGTGACACCCGCGAAGGCTTCGCACATGAATGCAAAGGTAGAAAGGAGAACAATGGACCCAGGGTCAAGGTGTAGCGCATGGATCTGATAGTGCGTAAGCACAGCATTGAAGAAGTCTGAGAATGGCGGCAGCAGGCCAGAGAAGATGGTGTGCAGATGGAGGGGGATGTTGGTGGCCTCCAGATCGGCTAGAGTCTGGGAGGTAGGCTAGATATTCGTCGCCTTCCACTCATTGGAATCAGCGGCGATTGCGTGTCAGACCTTATCCAGCCCCTCGCGGTTGATCACGGTGTACCGGCCCAGCGCTGGTTCCGGCCCCGGCGAGGGCTCTGCCGCTGCCGGGGTCTTGCCCTTCTTCTTCCTGGGAGCCATGGCGGTGAGGTGGATTGGAGCTGGCACGGGATCTAGCAAAGAGGACACAAGTTTGCGAGGAGGAGAGGAAGCAGAGGGAAAACGCGCGGCAGGGCAATGATGGTTCTGCGGGCGTGCGCTGGCCTTTTTACCAATTTGGAGCAGTTGCCGAAACAACACGGAGAAGCAGAGTCGTTCGCCCCAATTCGAGCGTCACGCGTCTACCTGGCCCGCAGGCGATTGGGGCCCGCGGCGCTTCGCCCTTGCCCCTTGGCTTCGCCTCGAAGCCAAGCCCGAGCGCGCCTTGGGCCCGGGGGCTACTGTCGGTGTTCTGGGAACCAGGGTACCCAGACTTGCCTGCCTGCGGCCCACGGCGTGGCTCCCTCGACGGCCTGGTACGACCCATCTACAAGATCGCCAAGACAAGACCCTCGCGAGGGCCCCCTGGCCTCGCGAGGTGGACGACACCAAGACCTCCGGAGGGAGCGGCCTTCCCAGGCTGCCTCCTGAGGAGCGGAGATTTCTATGCAGGTACCCAGCCTCACGAGGCTACGATGACGCAAGCCATGACGACCAGGGCCAGGCGAGCGCCAGCGGGCACAGAGGAGGCAGTTTCCTCTTTGGTGCTAAGGAGGCAAGGACAGGCGTGGGTTCTCGAGGAATCTACCAAAGGTTTCCATTCTAGTGCTACATGGCCAAGACCACTGGTTCGGCAGGATGGATGTCATCGCTGAGCCCACCGCTGCGTCACGACCATAAGCCTTGCAGGCAAAGACCACCTTTCGTAAGGATAAGATGTACTACTTGTCCCCTTTCAAACTGGCCACTGTGGGATTCCTTCCCGCCTACATTTTGGAGGAAGAGGACCAAGGCCACTATAAATATAGGTTAGCCACCACCACGGAGGGGGATTCCGACCCTCACCACTTGAGCCCTCACGAGGCAGCTCAGCCACTATACTAGTTCATCCTCAAACCTCCTTGGGAGGCCAATCCACCACAAAGCAGGAGTAGGGTTTTACACCGCAAGGTGGCCCGAACCTGGGTAAACTGCTGTGTTCATCTTCTTCTCCACTCCCGCGAGTCTGGCAAGGCTAGGCTGTAGGGTGAACGAGTTGGTAGTCTCGAGAGGTTGAGTTCTTCGCACACACCCCAGAGTTCGAACCTTTGTGGGTCTGCGGAGCCCCGAATCTGACAGGAGCCTCCGACAAGATTGTGGAGTTGAACCAAGAAGTTTGTAAGGGCAAGGAGATCGCCTACTTTGTGAAGATCTACCCAAGTGAGGCAAGTCCTTCATGGGCGATGGCCATGGTGGGATAGACAAGGTTGCTTCTTCGTGGACCCTTCATGGGTGGAGCCCTCCGTGGACTCGCGCAACCATTACCCTTCGTGGGTTGAAGTCTCCATCAACATGGATGTACGATAGCACCACCTATCGGAACCACGCCAAAAATCTCCGTGTCTTCATTGCATTTGCACACTCCAATCCCATCCCTATACTTTCTTGCAATTAGCATGCTTTACTCTTTCCGCTGCTCATACTCTTGTCATGCTTGCTTGAAATGTATTGTGAATGCTTAAACTTGTGCTAAAACTCCACCTCAACTTAAAGAACTTAAACATTGCCACTTTTACTTGTGGAGGGTCTAATCACCCCGCTCCAGACCCCTCTTCTCGATCCTTTCAATTGGTGTCATAGCATTGGTCTTCATTGCTTTGGTTTAATCACCATTGGAGGAAGATGGATGAGTCTACGATTGGGAGTATTAGACATAGAGTGCTTATGCTTGACGGAGAGTTCTATAGTTCTTAGAAGAATGAGATGCTTGAGATTTTCAATGAATATAATTTAAACAAGTATATTATTAGCCCTTGTGCGCCTCCTATTGATCCCTTGCATCCTACCCACGATGAGTATCTTGACATGACCCGCAATCTTAGAACTATTGACCTTATCATGAGAGGATTCCTAGGAATTTGCTTGTATGCTTGCCTACATTTGAATGTGCTTATACTATATGGAAATATCTTGAGGAGCACTTTCCAAACTATTCCTTGAAAAATCTAGATGAGATTCTTCAAAAGTCCATTGCTTTTCATAAAATGGATCCTAGTGACCATAAATTTGACGATTGTCTATTTGAGCTCCGTGACCTTATCCGTGCCAAAGGAGATGTTGGAGTCATTAGTAGCATCATCTCAAAAATTATTAGAATTCATAAACATGCACATTGTCATGGTCACAAATCTAATGAATCACTATCTCTAGCTGATGACCATTCACATGATGATGTTGAACATGGATATTATGATGAGGATGATGATAGTGACTTTGATCTCGATGAGTTGATGAGACACTTTGGTGTTATGGCTAACCTTCATGGTTACATGGCCGGAGGAAAGGAATGGGTTCTTGATAGTGGATGTACTGATCATATGACCGGAGATAAGGCCATGTTTCATGAGCTTGCTGAGAACGACGGTCCCCGAAAGTATGTCACTTTTGGTGACAACTCCAAGGGTAAGGTGGTTGGCCTTGGTAAGGTGGCCATCTCCCATGATAGCTCCATCCAAAATGTTATGCTCGTTGAATCTCTTGGCTACAATTTACTTTCCATATCTAGACTAGCTGACTTCGGTTTCAATGTTCTATTTACTGAAGTAGATTGCCAAGTGTTTCGAAGAGATAATCATAATATGGTCTTTACCGGTATTCGCAGAGGTGATCTATACATTGTTGATTTCACTAAAAAAGCTCAACCTCGTACTTGCTTAATTGCTAAATCTTCTAAAGGATGGTTATGGCATAGAAGGTTAGTTCACGTGGGCATGCGAAATCTTGATAAGCTTATTAAAGGTGATCATATCCTTGGTGTTAAAGATGTCATATTTGACAAGGATAGACTTTGCAGTGCTTGTCAAGCAGGAAAACAAGTTGGAGGAAGTCATCCCGTGAAGAACATCATGACCACAAGAAGACCACTTTGAGCTACTTCACATGGATCTTTTTGGTCCCAATGCCTACAAGAGTCTCGGTGGTAACTCTTTCGGTTTGGTCATTGTTGATGACTTTTCAAGATTTACATGGGTGTTCTTTCTTGATGATAAATCGCAGGTCCAAAAGATCTTCAAGAACTTCGCTAGGAAGGCCCAAAACCATTTTGAAGTGAAGATCAAGAAGGTTCGAAGCGACAATGGAACGGAGTTCAAGAACGCCAATGTGGATACCTTTCTTGACGAAGAAGGGATTTCACATGAGTTCTCGACTACGTACACACCTCAATAAAATGGATTTGTTGAGAGGAAGAACCAGACACTTATTGAGATGGCAAGAACGATGCTTGATGAATACAAGACGCCAAGACACTTTTGGGCGGAAGTGGTTGAGACAGCTTGTCATGCTATGAATCGACTATATCTTCACAAGCTTCTCGGCAAGATGGCATACGAGCTTCTCACCGGTAACAAACCCCAAGTTGGATACTTTCGAATATTTGGCTCAAAGTGTTACATTCTTGATAAGCATCGTTGTTCGAAATTTGCTCCTAAATCTCATGAAGGTTTTCTACTCGGTTATGGCTCAAACTCTCACACATACCGTGTCTACAACAATTTCACCCGAAAGGTTGCAGAGATGGTAGATGTGAAGTATGATGAATCTAACGGCTCGCAAGTAGCGCAATTGCCAATTGATGTAGGAGACAAAGACCCTTCGGAAGCAATTCAAGACTTGTTTATTGGCAAGATTCGCCCAACAGAGGTGAAGGAGAGTACTTTGTCCATTCAAGTGGAAGCCTCAACTTCACATCAAGGTGAACCACGAGTTTACTTGAAGGCATCCACAAGTGGAACACGTCAAGACAAAGGAAATGAGGAAGTGCAACAAGATGAACCACCTCGACCTCCCTCTCCACCTCCACAAGAGAACAACAACGCCAACAACAATGAAGAAGGAGAAGAAGAAGAAGAAGAAGAAGAAGAAGAAGAAGAAGAAGAAGAAGAAGAAGAAGA
Organism: Thinopyrum elongatum; assembly: GCA_011799875.1. Lineage (NCBI taxonomy): Eukaryota > Viridiplantae > Streptophyta > Magnoliopsida > Poales > Poaceae > Thinopyrum > Thinopyrum elongatum. Next base: position 148,183,342 of record CM022299.1, read on the forward strand.
CAATGAAGAGGATGTTCCACCTCAACCCAAACAAAAGCTCTCACAAGTTAGAGCAAGAGTCACAAGAGACCATCCCGTCGAACAAATTTTCGATGATATTCAAACCGGGAGAATCACTCGCTCTAAAACTCGTTTGGCTAACTTTGGTGAACACTACTCATTCATTTCTAGCATTGAACCTATGAAGGTTGAGGAAGCCCTTGAGGATCTGGATTGGGTGAACGCTATCCACGAAGAGCTACACAACTTCGAGAGGAATCAAGTGTGGACATTGGTTGAAAAGCCCGACGACAAGCACAATGTCATTGGAACCAAATGGGTGTTTCGGAATAAGCAAGATGAAGATGGACAAGTTGTTCACCACAAGGCCTGTCTCGTCGCCCAAGGTTACACTCAAGTCGAAGGTATGGACTATGGTGAGACATATGCCCCCGTTGCTAGACTTGAGTCCATACGCATCTTACTTGTTTATGCCAATCACCATGATATCTCTCTATATCAAATGGACATTAAAAGTGCTTTCCTAAATGGAGAAATTGGGGAGGAAGTATATGTTAAACAACCTCCCGGCTTTGTCAATCCTAAGAAACCTAATCATGTCTACAAACTTCACAAAGCTCTTTATGGTCTTAAACAAGCTCCTAGAGCATGGTATAAATGCTTGACCAAGTTCCTCATTGAAAAAGGCTTTGAAATTGGGAAGATTGATTCTACACTTTTTACTAAAAGGGTTAATGGTGAATTATTTGTGTGCCAAATCTATGTGGATGATATCATATTTGGATGTACTAAACCCCATTTTAGTGAAAAGTTTGGAAGGCTAATGTCGGAGAAGTTTGAGATGTCTATGATGAGTGAACTCAAATTTTTCCTTGGTTTGCAAATCAAGCAAACTAAGGAAGGTGATACGTCTCCAACGTATCTATAATTTATGAAGTATTCATGCGGCTATATTATCATTCTTGGATGTTTTACAATCATTTTATAGCAACTTTATATCATTTTTTGGGACTAACTTATTGACATAGTGCCCAGTGCCAGTTGCTATTTTTTTGCTTGTTTTTTACATCGCAGAAAATCAATACCAAACGGAGTCCAAACGCAGCGAAACTTTTGGTGGATTTTTTATGGACCAGAAGACATCCAATGGGCCAGAGCAGCACCTGGGGGGTGGCCCGAGGGGGCACAACCCACCAGGGCGCGCCTGGGCCCCCAAGCGCGCCCCGGTGGGTTGTGCCCACCTCGGTGGCCTCCCGTAACGCCTCTTCGCCCTATAAATTGCCAAATATTCCAAAAACCCTTGCGGAGACCCTAGATCAGAAGTTCCGCCACCGCAAGCCTCTGTAGCCATGGGAAACCAATCTAGACCCCATTCCGGCACCCTGCCGGAGGGGGAAATCATCTCCGGTGGCCATCTTCATCATCCCGACGGCCACCATGATGAGGAGGGAGTAGTCCACCCTTGGGGATGAGGGTTTGTACCAGTAGCTATGTGTTTAATCTCTCTCTCTCGTGTTCTTGAGATGGCACAATCTTGATGTATCGCGGGCTTTGTTAATATAGTCGGATCATATGGTGTTTTCCCCTCTCTATCTTGTTGTGATGAATTGAGTTTTTCCTTTGAGATTTCGTTTTCTCGGATTGAATAATTTTAAGGATTTGAGAGCACTTGATCTATGTCTTGGCACTCAACTTGCGGATTCCCGAGGTGACATTGGGGTAATCTATGCATAGGGGTTGATGCATGTTTTCGTCTTTGTTTCTCCGGTAGAAATCTTGGGGCACTCTTTGAGGTTCTTTGTGTTGGATTGAGTATTATGAATCTGAAATTATTTGGTGTTATTTTAGTACGAACTCTTGGATAGATCGATCGGAAAGAATAGCTTCGAGGTGGTTCCGTACCCTACAAACAATTTCTTCTTATGTTCTCCGCTAGATAGGAACTTTGGAGTGATTCTTCATCGCACTTTGAGGGATGGTTATATGATCCAATTATATTAGCATTGTTGAGAGGTTGCACTAGTGAAAGTACGGACCCTAGGCCAAATTTTCAAGCATTGCAATACCGTTTGTGCTCCATTTTATCAATTGCTACCTTGCTGTTTTTTTATTGTTCCTATTACAAAAATCAATATCTACTATCATTACTACACTTTTATCACCATCTCTTCGTTGAACTAGTGCACCTATACAATTTTCCATTGTATTGGGTGTGTTGGGGACACAAGAGACTTTTTATTATTTGGTTGCAGGGTTGTTTGAGAGAGACCATCTTCATCCTACACCTCCCACGGATTGATAAACCTTAGGTCGTCCACTTGAGGGAAATTTGCTACTGTCCTACAAAACTCTGCGCTTGGAGGCCTAACACGAGTCTACAAGAACAAGTTGTGTAGTAGACATCAAGCTCTTTTCTGGCGCCGTTGCCGGGGAGGTGAGTGCTTGAAGGTATATCTTTAGATCTTGCAGTTGAATCTTTTAGTTTCTTGTTTTATCACTAGTTTGGTTTGTAAAAGAAAACTACTAAAAAATGGAATTGAGGTGGTCTCATATTATTTGTCTTTGTCATGTCTTTCTTGAAAATGATGGAAAGGAAAATTGTGCTCAATTGATAGAAGAAGAATTCAATAAAATATTTGGCATAAATGATGAGCATGCTTGCAATGTTGTTGGTATGAATTCTTTGAATATTCATGATGTTAATGATATGCAAAGCCATAAGCTTGGGGATGCTATATTTGATGAAGATGATATTTTTAGTCCCCCAAGATTTGATGTGCAAATTTGTTATAATGATTGCATGCCTCCTATTTATGATGTTTATATTGATGAAAGTGGATTTGGAGATGTCATGACTTTATTTAGTGATGAATCTACTATTTTGGAGGAGGTTTCAATTGATTATGGTGAGAACAAAGTTGCTATTTATGATGATTATGGTTATGACATGTGTGCTATATTGAATAATGATAACCATAAAACTTGTCATCATGATTTTAATTTTCAATCCCATGATAGTTATTTTGTTGAGTTTGCTCCCACTACTATTCATGAGAATAAATTTGCATATGTGGAGTGTAATAAAAATTCTATGCTTGTGGATCATGAAAAGAATGTTTTATGTGATAGCTATATTGTTGAATTCATTCATGATGCTACTGAAAATTATTATGAGAGAGGAACATGTGCTTGTAGGTATTGCAATAATATCAAGTTTCCTCTCTATATGTTGAAAGTTTTGAAGTTGCACTTGTCTTGCCTTCCTATGCTAGTTGTTTTTTGTTCCCATAAATTGTTTGCTCACAAAATCCCTATGCATAGGAAGGGGTTAGACTTAAATGTGCTAGTCATATGCTTCATGATGCTCTCTTTGAGTTCTCCAGGCGCGTTTGCGGATCTTCCGAAGAGTGCCGCTGATGCCGCACAGTACTTCCGAGCCCAGGAGGGGAACTCGACCGAGAAACTGTTCTGGTCGCAATTTGTCGCGCCGGAACACTCGACGCCTCTCCTGGGTGACCAACTGAAGCAGCTATCTGAGCTGCATAGGGTGGCAGGTTTGGCCATGAAGGACTTGATAGTCCAGCTGTGGTCGGCTAAGCCAATCCCTGGTAGCTACTTCGGTTTGGTGAAGCGGCTTATCGACGCGCGGCCTCAGATTGATGCATTGAAGCGCTCGGCCTGCATAGAGGGTGCCCGGATGGCCTTCGCCCGCGTCAAGATGCAATGGGCAAAGATGAAGGCCACCGAAGTGGCAACCGCATGCCCTCCCGAAGGCAAAGATCACCGGAAGCCGAAGAGGTACTTCGATGACGTCCTAGAAGGAGCCCGAGTGATCGAGGGTCAATGCTCTAAGGACGTAATATTTGATTGAGTGTGTTTGGGTTGTACAAACAATGCGATGAACCCATGCTGTTTATATAGCTATGTTTGCGCCTTTTCTTTCAAGCAATTTTTCCTCCTGTGCGGCCGTTTATTGTTTTATTTCTGAAAGTTGCCAGTCGTCGGCTTCAGCCCCCATGTAGATGCTACAGGGGTGTTCGGCGTAACACGTGACCACACTTTATCCGACGTCTTGGTCCGTAAAGGAGGTGTCAGCGTGGTGAACCAGGTAATCAGACTATGCGACTTTATTACTTTCACTTAGCCATAGGAGTTTGACTATGGGGCTAAGTACTAGCCCCTGGTGCGTGTGCGGCTATCCGGACTACGGTGCCTTTTCCACGCGGCTGGGCGAAGACCAGCCCCTCGTATAACACGGAGTAAATCGCTAACAATTTGTAGTATAATACTAAGTCGCCGAATCGCTGACCAGCTCGCGCTTATATTGACAGTCAGATTTCGGCTTTCTCTACTGAGGTACTTGACCGGACGAACCAGAAATACAATTGCAGTAGTTCTCCCTTTACTACCTTAGCCAAACGAGCGAAACATAAGGTGGTAAGCACAGGAGCCGGGCAACCCAACTATAGACCAAAGACATGATTCGGAGCCGATGCATATAATGCAATATCCAGAACGCCGAAGAGTACCCTATAGGTGTTTGGACTTTAAAACGTGCAGGACCGAATACAGCCCCCGGTGTTAAGGCCGGACTAAAGCACGTGTGGCAGTCTGAAGTAGGGAGGGCATACAGATGACAAAAATAAATGAGTGCCAAAAAGTGGTGATCAACTGCTTCCTTTATACCCTGATGAGTATGTCGAGCCGTATTATTACAGATAATGCCATAAATATCGAGGCTATTTTACATGCCAAAAGTTTTACACAAGGAAAAGGTTTACGCAGGGCCAAAAAGTAGTGGTTTGAAGATCCCAATGGTGCCCTGCCGCATGTCTGCGCCATTTCTCCTTGGTGGGAAATCCTTTTAAGAGGAGGAGGTGATGGTCGTCTGTAAGAAAGAGGGACCTGGAAAAGAGCCTCCGTAGATGAGGTAGGTTTTTTAACAAACCTATAGTTGAAAAAAAAAGTTGAGGTCCGAATAGGGTCAAACCGTACTATGGAACTTTTCCGTAGTGTGCCTCTGATCTGCCCAAGGTATTTTAAGTGCATAGTTATGTACGCGTGGTACATATGCTGCAACCTTATGGGGCAGTCGGCGGAGGCTAACCTGCTATTTAAGCTCCGGCTCTACCGGGCTATCGCGTTGTAGTGCGGATCGGACTCGCTTAGCAGAGTCGTGGGTCTTGATGACCGATGGGTTATCCGGCTTGATGAGGCCGCCCTGTACTTCGGCTGCTAGAGCCGCAGTATGCTCCTCAGTACGGAGGGAGTGCTCCATATTCCCAGTTACTGTGATGACGCCACGAGGTCCAGGCATTTTGAGCTTCAGATAAGCATAGTGCGGGACCACATTAAAGCGGGCGAAGGCCGTTCGCCCGAGCAGTGCATGATAACCACTGCGAAAAGGGACGATGTCGAAGATCAAGTCTTCGCTTCGGAAGTTATCTGGAGAGCCAAATACGACTTCCAGTGTTAAGGAGCCAGTGCAGCGGGCCTCCACGCCAGGTATCACTCCTTTAAAGGTAGTGTTGCTAGGTTGGATTCTTGACGGGTTGATACCCATCTTACGGACAGTATCCTGGTAGAGCAAGTTGAGGCTGCTGCCGCCATCCATAAGGACTCTAGTAAGATGGTACCCGTCAATGATAGGATCGAGTACCAGGGCCGCCGAACCTCCGTGACAGATACTGGTTGGGTGGTCCCTGCGATCAAAGGTGATCGGACAAGCCGACCATGGGTTGAATTTTGGGGCGACAGGCTCTATGTCGTAGACCTCCCGTAACGCGCGTTTGCGCTCCTTCTTGGGGATGTGGGTGACGTAGATTATATTCACCATTTTTACCTTGGGGGAAATTGTTTCTGTCCCCCGGTGCGCGGTGGGCGAGGCTCAACATCGTCCTCGCTTGGAGGCTCTATCCCCTTATGTTCGGTGTTTAATTTACCGACCTGTTTGAAAACCCAGCAGTTTCTGTTGATATGGTTGGCAGGCTTGTCAGGGGTGCCATGAATCTGGCAGGGTCGATCCAGTATCTTGTCCAAGTTGGACGGACTGTCCCTAGTACCTTTGAAGGGCTTCTTCCGCTGACCGGGTTTAGAGCCACTGAATCCGGCGTTTACCGCCGTATCCTCTGTTTCTTCGTTGTTGTTCCAGCGCTTGTTTTTGTTGCATCGTGGCCTTCCATTGCCATCCCTGGCCTCAGAGGTGCCGGGGTCGCTGGTACTGTTGCTTCTATGAGCCAGCCAGCTGTCTTCGCCCGCGCAGAAGCGGGTCGTGAGTGCAGTAAGAGCTACCATAGTCTTCGGCTTTTCATGACCGAGGTGTCGGGCAAGCCATTCGTCACGGACGCTGTGCTTAAATGCCGCTAGGGCTTCGGCGTCCGGACAGTCCATGATTTGGTTCTTTTTAATTAAGAACCGATTCCAAAGTTTGCGAGCTGACTCTCCAGGTTGCTGGACTATGTGACTCAAGTCATCAGCATCCGGTGGCCGGACATAAGTGCCCTGAAAGTTGTCCCGAAAAGCATCCTCTAAATCTTCCCAACTTCCAATGGAGTTTTTTGGGAGGCTATTCAACCTGTGCCGTGCTAGTCCTTTCAGCTTTAGAGGGAGGTATTTAATGGCGTGGAGATCATCTTCGCGAGCCATGTGAATGTGGAGAAGAAAATCTTCAATCCATATGGCGGGATCCGTCGTTCCATCGTATTGCTCGATGTTCACGGGTTTACCCTTCCGGAAATTGGTGCTGCATTACCTCATCGGTAAAGCACATGGGGTGTGCGGCACCTCTATACTGGGCGACATCATGACGGAGTTCGGATGACATCTGTGTCCGGTGCTGACCCCGGACTTGGTTAGGTTTGTCATGCCAGGCTTGATGGCCGCCATCTCGTGTGGGGGCACGTCCTCTTGATCCATAGATGGATCTGGTCTGGCCGGCTCTATTGGTCAGGTCCTGACGTAGGTCGTACGTGTAGCGCGGAGCCGCTGCTTCCTTGCCTCTGTTACGAGGGGGCGCGGGCTGGTGTTCGGCATAATTGGCCGTTTTATCCCGTCCACGTGGTGGTCGGTCCGGCTGATCAGCATGATTGTATTTTCACAATATTGGCTCAAAGGCCTCTTCGTCGAATTGTGGCAGGAGCCTGCGCTTAGGATAGCTCTTTGTTTGGCGCTCATAGCCGTATCCCTCTTCGGCGGCTAGGACCTTAGTCCATCTGTCGTTGAGCGTATCCTTTTCGGCTTGAATCTGCTGTTGTTTCCTTTTCAGGCTCTGTGCAGTGGCGATCAACCGTCACTTGAAGCGTTCTTGTTCGAGGGGTTCCTCTGGGATGATGAAATCTTCGTCACCGAGGCTAATATCCTCTTTGGAGACAGGTAAGTAGTTACTATCTTCCGAATCCCCGTGATTGGCAAGTTCGTCGGGGTTGACTTGACCCTCTTCCCTCTCATCCTGCTTGAACGCAGGCTCAGCGGGGTGGTCGGAGTCTTCGTTGTTATCCGGAGTGTCATTATCTCTGGTGCCGGTATTGCTTTCCCTTGCCCGATGCGATCGTGGGCGGCGCCGCTGATGCCGTCGCTTTGGTGGTTCGTCGACGGGCTCCTTCTCATCTGGATCTTGAGTGCCATTGTCGTCCTTCTTTTCAGGCGTGTCCACCATGTATACATCATAAGTAGAAGTGGCTGTCCAATGCCCAGTGATGGGCGGGTTTTGGCCTGGTTCAACTCCGACATCGTCGTCCATACCATCGATGTCTTCGGAGGCATAGTCTAGCATGTCGGTTAAATCCTCGACAGTGGCTATTAAGTGGGTGGTGGGTGGGACGTCCCTGCTCTCAGCCCCCAGTTCAAGCTGGGCGTAGTTCGGAGGTGATACTTCCGTGATGGAGAGAGATCGTATTAGGTCCAGTGTTTCGTTTAAGAGTGAAAGCTGGACAGGCATCTGAGGATCTGCGGAGCTATGTTCGGTAATAACCACTTGACCGAGCTCGATAGTCGCAGACCTCGAGAGTTCGGAGTTGACGTCCAGAGGCGAATCCGGCTTCCCGATGACGGGGCGAGTCCCGTTTGACTCCGGGTCCGACGACGGCATGGTTGCATCTGGGTCTCCGACTAGAAGCTCCGGAATAGGAGAAAGTCCGGCGGGGTCCACCCCCCGGTATTCAGACGAAGTGTCCCGCTCCGGATCTAGGGCCAGGGCGGGCATGATAGTCGATCCCTGGACGGGATCTGATAGCGGATCCGAAGGGCCTTCTTTGTATGGGTGGGGAGCGGCGGCCGAGGCCGTAAACCCCTCGAAGATTAGAACTCCTCGGATATCGGCGATGTAGTTCAAACTTCCAAACCTGATCTAGTGACCAGGGCCGTAGCTGTCGACCTGCTCAAGGTGGCCGGTCGAGTTGGCACGTAGTGTGAAGTCGGCAAACACAAAGAGTTGACCAGGGAGAAAAGTCTCCCCGGAAACAGCATCGTTATCGACAATGAGGCGAGCCATCGATTCTTCTGTCGACAACACAACAGAGCTCTCAATGAAAGCACCAATGTCGGTGTCAAAACCGGCAGATATCGGGTAGGTGGGCCCAAGCTGTGCGTCTAAGGATCGATGGTAACAATGGACAATGGGGACACGATGTTTACCTAGGTTCGGGCCCTCTTAATGGAGGTAAAACCCTACGTCCTGCTTGATTGTATTCGATGAGTATAGGGGTTACAAGAGTTGATCTACCTCGAGATCGTGATGGCTAAACCCTAGTTGTCTAGCCTATAATTATTCTGATTGCCTCTATGGACTAAACCCTCCGGTTTATATACACACTGGAGGGGCCTAGGGTTGTACAGAGTCGGTTTACAGAAGAAGGAAATAGTACATCCGGATACATATATATATATATATATATATATATATATATATATATATATATATATATATCAATTAGGCTTCAAGTGCGTACTTTTTGGTGAAAGTGTTGTCCAATGGGAATTACATTTTGTATTACTCATGTAGCCTACAAAGTCTGTCGCACAACCTTGTAACTTTGTACTCCATTTCTAAATTTGTACTAGTCCTCTATACTGTATATTGCGCTACTCGTACTACTACCTCCCTCTTGGTTTATTGGTCCCCTTCGTAATTTGTGTTAAATTTTGACCATAAATTTAACTAACTAAATGTTAATGCATGTCACAAAAAATTATATCGTTGGACTTGTATTTGAACACAGTTTTCAATGGTATAATTTTCGGTGACATGCATTGACATTTTTTTAGTTAAACCTATGGTTAAAATGTGACACTAAATACGACTAGTAAGTAGTACAGTAGTAGTACTAGTATACGTCGATCAAATTATTCATCATGTCCTCACATTGAATTGACGTGACAACACGCTGCGCGTGAGGTGACACAAGAGTCCGGGCGGCGTCTTCGGTTCACCAAGGTGACACAAGAGTCCCCTCTCATACTACAATAGCACTCTCGCATTCTCTACAAAATCACTCTCCCATTCTCTCCCGGTCTCCCCGCCTTGTTCTGATCCATTTGGTACGATGAGCGGTGAGCTACTGGAGATGTTATACTTCATTACAAGTAGTCAAAAGGAAGACGCTAAAAAAATCGATCTCAACAAGGATGCTCTTCAAGCTAGCCGGATGAAGGAAGGAACCAGCGAGGCCACTCCTGTGAGTATTCGTCCCGTCGCCCTGTATTATGATTTCGATCTTTACGGGGGTTTTCAAGCCTTTAGAGTCTACATGTAGTAATGATGCCGAGACCCCAGTTTGTTCGGGTATTGTGGACTTCAGATTTGGAGTACCACTTATCTATCGAAATCTTCCATCATTTACTTAAAATAGTTGATTGATCATACATTGAGTACCATTTAATTGGAATTAACCGATGCAAGTCCAAGAAGGATTGGCCTGTGCTGCCGGCTGGCGTCAAGTTCGATCCCATGGATTAGGAGCTGATCGAGCACCTTGAGGCCAAAGTGAGTGCTGGCAGCGTGAGATCTCACCCTCTCATCGATTTGTTCATAACAACCATCGACAGCGAGCACGGCATATGCTACACCCATCCAGAGAAACTTCCAGGTGAGGCATCGATCGGCCGTCTACTTGCACAAACATATTCCTTTGTTTATAGCTCTATTTTTATTTTTAGACGCAGACCTAGTGAAGCAATTACAATTTGACAGTTAATAAAAAGTGAAACAAGTGACTGCAACATGCCAAAGATGTTATGAAAATGCCAACTACGTACACTAAAACCTGTATTCGACAATACTGCAGGTATCACACTGAGTGGCCTAAGCAAGCATTTCTTCCAGCGCAACTCCAGGGCCTTCAAAAGGGGCACGCGGACGCATCGCAAGATACAGTCGGAGTGGGACATGCACGCGATGTGGTGCAAGACCGGCAATACCTTGCCGGTGATGGTCAACGGCTGACAGACGGGCAGCAAAAAGGTTCTGGTGCTGCACACCGACCAGAACTTCGACCAGCAGGGGACCAACTGGGTGATGCACCAGTACCACCTCGGGGACCTGGAGCAAGAGAAGGAGCAGGAGCTGGTCCTGTGCAAGATTTTCTACCAGATGAACACTAGGGCCAGGACTAAAAAGATTATAAGTTAGTTTGGTATTGGTACTTGTACTACCTGGTCATCTGCAAGTTGGTATTGTTGTTAAGGATCTTTCGCTATGAACTTGGCATTTGCTTCCAACCATCATGTCGAGGGTTGACGTGGATATAAAGCTGAATCATTTGTTTCAAAATGAATTTTCAGGCACCTGATTTTTATTTGATGGGTAGCATAAGCACGTGCCGTTCGAATTCCCAGTTCTCCAATTTTTTTACATCTTCGAAGTGCGTAGGGGATCCATCCGGTTTCACAGGCTGATAGTTGGACGCAGCACGTCGGAACTGGGTTGTGGCATGCCAAGCCCAGGTGCAAATTGTTAAAAGAGAGGAGCGATGGATTTGGGCCTTCCAGAACAGTTAAGTGTCGAGACCTCGATCGTGAAGCGCATCCCATGGACTAAAAAAAAGGCCTAGTCCGTTATTATTAGTTGAAATGTGTAAAATATTCCATAATGAAAAGAAATATATAAAATGCAATGAATTTAGTCCACTTTCAATGAAAACCATCCGATTTGCATGAAATTCGTCCGTGGAACCACAAGACGGCTGTCCATACAGAGCCTAACCGTACGGAACCAGCAGGTCCATGGCCGTACGCAAGTAAGTGCATACACTTATTATCACGATGGAAAAATAATGATGATGTCTGAGATGGTGAAACCCATGAAGTTTTCAACGTAGTCAATAAATGAGAGAATTCTGCAAGTACAGACTGATAACTGGGATCCAGCAGGTATATTGTTTTTTCAGGTCGAGCAAGTTTCAACTAGGCTGTAGACTGCCCAAGCTTGGTTTTGTTTTTAACAAACCCAGCCCATCACGACAACAGGGCACAAAGATCCAGCAGGTATCAACTGGCCTCTGGCCCGCCAGCCTTAGGTATATTTTCTTTTAGAACATCCGCAGGCAGTTTTTTTACTGAATCAAACACACAGCCCAGTTCTATTTTCCTCTTGAAATGCCATGTCCTACTTCTGTTTTCTAATCTCTACCTATAGTTTTACTAGTTCATATACACTTACTATTATATTGAAAATACATAAAGTTCCCTTTTCATCTTTACAACCTTATTTTTTTGGTTGTTTTCCCTCCCAGCGCTGATTTTTTTACCACTGGTTTTCCCTAAAACCAACTCAATTGTCCCACGTCTTATTAGCTTACAAAAACAAAATGATATTTTATTTGGCAAATCAATAAGTTCTTAAAAAATAAATGTTTATCATTTTTGGATTAAAAAAGTTCGGACTCCACCGAAATATGCAAAATAAGGTTGAACTTTTTGACCGTGGTCCTGGGCAGAAAACAGGCTGTAATAAATTCCTTATGAATTAGCAAATGGGCTGCAAATTATTAAAAAAATAGCAAATGGGCTCTATGTTGTCTGCCATAGATTTGGAGGCTGACTTGTGGGCCTACTAAGTTCATGCGTACACAAGGTTTCTCAAAAAAAGAAACTTAGTCAACAATCAACTCTACCAGCGTCAGACCGTTAGATGTCAATCTAACGGCAATCGTGCTTCTTCAGTCTTTGATCTTCCTGCTCCAGCCGCCCAAACCAGCGCCGGCAGAACCGCCTGCTCCCGCCTCCCGTGGCCGGCTGTGCTGTCGAGCAGGCCTCACAGCCCCACCATACTCGCATCCCTGGCCTGGCTATCCCTCGACTCACCCACACCTCCTGTTATTCTCCGGCGACGACAGCCTCACACTGCGGCCGAGCAAGTAAACCCTCGTACCCACTCCACGTGGGAAACAACTGCCGAGTCTTCCTCGGCTTAGGGTCGTTCCCTTACTTGGCCTCGCCGTCGTCCACCGCCTTGGTGCTCTCGGCACGGCGTGGTCAATGAACGACATCCATCGAAAGAGGACTGTACGTGGAGAGGCTGACAGCCGAGTCCACGGCCGCACGCAAAGAAGTGCCTCCTTTTTTTTGCGAGTAGGAAGTGCCTCCTTATTACGCGCAAAATAATGATTACTCCTCCTGACAGCTGGGACCGACCGGAAGGGCCTCTGTATTTCACGAAAAAAACATTCCCCAACAGCTCGTATCCACCAGCTATTACGCACAAAAATAATGAATACCCCCACTGCTAGGTTGGTCCCACCATATTTGGAGGCTGACTTGTGGGCCTACTAAGTCGACGCGGACGCAGGCCTTTGTCAACTTAGTTAATATAAATGATTCTAGCTACGGTGACCGTACGATGTCCATCCAACGGTCGTTGTGCTTCTTCAACCTCTGGTCTTCTTGCTCCAGCCGCCCAAACCAGCGCTGGCCGTGCCACCTGCTCCTGCCTCCCGTGGCCGGCTGTGCTGCCACGCAGGCCTCACCGCCCCACCCTACTCCCACCGCTAGACAGGCCTTTCCTGTACTCACCCACACCCCTGTTATTCTCCGGCGACGGTAGCCTCAAACCGCAGCCAAAGCAGTCAACCCTCGTACTCCCCTCTGCGTGGGCATCCACTGCTACGTATTCCTCGGCTCCGGGTCGTTCCCTTCCTAGGTCACGCCGTTGTCCACCACCTTGGTGCGCTCGGGCGGTACGGCGTCATCAACATGGTCAATGAACAACAGCCATCAGAAGAGGACTGTAAGTGGAGAGGCTGACAGCTGGGTCCATGGCCGCACGCAAGGAAGTGCATCCTTATAACGCGCAAAATAATGATTCCTCCACCTTACACCTTGGACCTACCGGAAGGGCCTCTGTATTTCGCGAAAAAAAGTTCCCCCCTGACAGCTGGGACCCACCGGCTTTATCTTCGCATGGAAGGAACTGCCTTCTTACCCCGTGACAGCTGGGACCCACTAGGTTGAATCGAAGGTAGCGTTATCTGTCCGGCCTTGAACGTGTACGTACATAGCGGTCGATCGGTCTCTCTGTTGCGACGTATCGTGGCCGAGTAAGGAGCAGCATGTGTTGAAGTAGAGGCGCCGACGTAGCATGTCACACAGTCTCGTCTATATCGTGTACACGTACGTACGGCCACGCTGCAAGATAGTAAATACGGCTACGTACGTACATACAGGCGGGGTCTCTAACGCGTACAGCGACGTCATCCTGTTCATCGACAGCCAACCGGCTGGGTCTGAATGGAGTAAACAGCATCGCGTGTTCATTGGGAGCCAACCGTCTTGGACGGAACAGCCGAAACAAGGTCTGGCGTACCGCAGAACGGAGGAAACCGGCCTTCTGTTCGATCGCGTACGGTCGAAACGGGGTCCTTTTCATTGGGAAGGGTCTGGCATACAGTAAAACAGTGGAAACGGACTTCTGTTCGAGCTCCTACGGTCGAAATGGGGTCCTATTGATCGGGAGGGGTGTGGCGTACTGCAAAATGGAGGAAACGGACTTCTCTTCGACCGCCAACGGTCGAAACGGGGTCCTGTTCATCGGGAGGGGTGTGGCGTATCGCAAAACGGAACTCCACGGGCTACTATTCATCCACCGTCGACTTCCTCCAGCCTCCACTTGCTACTGTTCATCCACCGCCTCCAGCCTCCACCAGACACTGTTCATCCAAGGGCTACTGTTCATCCAGCCTCCACCGGCTTCAGTTCAACCAGCCTCCACGGGGTCCTGTTCATCCACCCCCAACCGGCTGGGGTGTGTGGCGGCCTCCTTGGGCTCCTGTTCATCCAGCGGCAACCGCGTACTATATACCACGGGGTCCTGTTCATCCAGCTGCAACCTCCTACACACGGCCGGGGTCCTGTTCATCCAACACCCACCGGGAACTGTTCATCCACAGCCAACCCAACCGGCTCGACTAACACCACGTGTCGACTCGTTCTACGTATCGCGCGCGTGCGGCAGCAACGGGCACTGTTCATCCAGAGGCAACCCAACCGGCTAGCTACGTCTCGCACGGGGGTTCGATCGGGTTCAGTTAGCAGCGAAGGAGTCTCGGTCGGGTTTAGTTAGGAGCGAAGGGATCGATCGATCGGCTTCAGGACGTAGCAGCAGGAGATCGCTCGTGTTTAGTTATAGCGACACGGCTCACACCACGCGCGCGTACGAGAGAAACGCGCAATCCACACTGCATCTCTCGGCCTCCACCACCCACCGTAACCGGGAACTCCCTGATATTTTCCTCGCCCTCGCTTCTACCACGATTTTCTCCGTCATGAACGGCCCAAAGAATGTCATGCAGGTGCGTCTCCGGCCTGCCCAAGACGAAAAGCCCATTTTCTGTCATGTTTTTTTGTCATAGAAGTAGGAGCCCACCACATCTATGATGATACCGGGTTTTGTCACAATTATCGTCATAGAAGTGTCATAAGCATGACAGGAAAAAAATTCATTCGGTTCAAAATGTCACGGATGTGTCTTTTTTTTGTAGTGATATGATATGTAATTGGCTTAACGGAATAGGATATGACTTGATATATGGAGATAATATGCAACAAATGACCTCTCAAGATGCATACAATATGGAGCCATCACTAGCTTCTGGGTCCCGTTTGATGGCTTCTTCACCGGCTTACAAGACTTCAGATGCTTGGGCCAGCATGTTCTTCGTGAGCCTGGAAACATAGAGCTAGCCCTTGTGGTAGTCGCGGACCAACTTCTAGAGGGCCACCTTGAAGTAATTGGATGCAGGCCAAAGTTGTAGATTGGCACCTCCGAGGTCGCAAATGTCATTGATCTTCTTCTGGACCATTACCAGGAAGTAATAGTAGAAAAACTCGAAGTTCAGAGCCATCCCGAGGAAGCACTTTCACAACATGATGAAGTTGGCGATGTGAACGATGGTGTTGGGTGTCAGATGATGCAACTGACACCCATAAAGTAAAATAAGTCCGCGCAGAAAGCTGTGTAGCGGGAACGCCAAACCTCGACTGAAGAATTGCTAATGTAGCACACACTCGTCATCGGCTAATGCCAGGATGGTCTCAGCCCCCACCGTTCTACATTTCATCACCTCCTTCTTTTCCACGACAAGGGCGTCCAGATGATAGTCGGGGCAGTGGAGGGAAATCACTTCCCCGTGGTCTTTCTCGCCTCTTTTTTCTCATCATTGGAAGTGCTAGACTTCCTCTTCTTCTGCTCGTCTGTGGCGGTGGCCTTAGGACCACTCCGGCCATGACCTTGTACTCCCTCGCCTTGCGCCATCAACTGCTCGCTGGAGTGGGGGAGAAGAAAGGGAGGAAGGGCTCAATAAGTGAAATGCTTGCAACTATTGCAGACCGGACGAAGGAGGGACAAATTCTAGCGGATTTGTGAGGGGAGTGGAAAGTGGGGAAAATGCCCCTCTTTCTCTCTCTAGGAATCCTGTTGGGAAACCCAAGCGACAGCTGATACGTCTCCAACAATCTATAATTTTTTATTGTTCTATGCTATTATAGTATCAATTTTGGATGTTTTACATACAATTACAAGCAACTTTATAACATTTTTTGGGACTAACCTATTAACTTAGTGCCCAGTGCCAGTTGTTGTTTTTTGCTTGTTTTTGACTTTGCAGAAAATCAATACCAAATGAAGTCCAAATGCCACGAAACTTTTTGGAGTTCTTTTTCTGGCGATAAGAGACCCTGGAAGCTTTGGGAGGCCATGAGAAGATGGAGCAGTGGCCCACTAGGCACCAAGGTGCGCCAGGGGCCTCTGGCATGCCCTGGTACCTAGTGGGGCCAACGTGGCTCTGTTTGACCTAACTCCGCCTCTATAAATTTGCAAAAATCAGAAAACCTACCAGGGAGTCACCGAAATACTTTTTCCTCCGCCGCAAGTCTTTGTTCTCGAGAGATCCCATCTGGGGACCTTTTCTGGCACTCTGTCGGAGGGGGGGTCAATCACTGAGGGGTTCTTGATCAACCTTGCTGCCCCTCCGATGATGCGTGAATAGTATACCACAGACCTACGGGTCCATAGTAGTAGCTAGATGGTTTCTTCTATCTTTTTGATTCTCAATACAATCTTCTCCTTGGTATTCTTGGAGATCTATTTGATGTAATGAATTTTTGTGGTGTATTTGTTGGGATCCGATGAATTGTGAGTTTATGATCAAATCTATCCATGAATATTATTTGAGTTTCCTCTGATCTCTTTTATGAATGATTAATATATCTTTGTATTTCTTCTTCGATTTATTTGTTTGGTTTGGCCAACTAGATTGATTTATCTTGCCATGGCAAGAGGTGCTTTGTAATGGGTTCGATCTTATGGTGCTCAATCCCAGTGACATAAGGGGACATGACACGTATGTATCATTGCTATTAAGGGTAAAAAGATGGGGTTTATTTATACATGACTTTATCTTGTCTACATCATGTCATCTTGCTTAAAGCATTACTCCATTTTTTCATGAACTTAATACACTAGATGCATGCTAGATAGCGGTCGATGTGTGGAGTAATAGTAGTAGATGTAGAATCGTTTCGGTCTACTAATCTTGGACATGATGCCTATATGTTTGATCATTGCCTTGGATATCGTCATAATTAATTATTTGCTTTTCTGTCAATTGCCCAACAGTAATTTGTTTACCCATCATATGCTATTTTCTTGAGAGAAGCCTCTAGTGAAAACTATGGCCCCCGGGTCTATCTTTTATCATATATTAAATCTAAAAATACCTTGCTGCAATTTTATTTTATTTATTTTATTTTATATTTTTGTCAGATCTATCTATCAAAAACTATACAATTTAATCTTGCTCGTAACCGTTGAGGGATTGACAACCCCTCTACACGTTGGGTTGCAAGTATTTATTGTTTGTGTGCAGGTGTTGTTTACATAGTGTTGCTTGATTCTCCTACTGGATTCATAATCTTGGTTTCATAACTAAGGGAAATAGTTATCTCTACTGTACTGCATCATCCTCTCCTCTTCGAGGAAATCCCAACGCAGCTCACAAGTAGCAGGAAGAATTTCTGGCGCCGTCAATGCCGCCCTGTCCTGCTTGGGGCGAAGGGGCATCCGAAGCCTCGCTATCCGGCGAGGCAGCGGAAGCCTCATGGGTGCCGTCCTGAGGTAGTGATGGCGCAACTCCTCGCGGTACGCCCCGCTGTGTGCCCGCGCCGGCGTGCTCCTCCCTGACCGCTACGAGCGCCGCGCTGGCTGAGTGGGGGGTGGCCGCCAAGGAGAGCACCAGAGGCTCAAGAGGACGAGGCGCCATCATAACAGGCGGGCTCGTGAGGTACCTCTGGAGGTCTTGGAAGGCGGCCTCTGTTTCAGGAGTCCATTCAAAGGGGCCCTTCCTCTTCATGAGCTTGAAGAAGGGGAGGGCGCGCTCGCCAAGCTTGGAAATGAAGCGCCCCAAGGAGGTCACACAGCCCGCCAGCTTCTGCATTTCCTTGAGGGTCTGAGGCAGGCGCATCTTCTCAATTGCCTTTATCTTCTCGGGGTTAGCCTCGATCCCGCGATGCGATATGAGGAGACCGAGTAGTTTGCTGGACGGGACCCCGAACACGCACTTTTCCGAATTAAGCCTCAGGTTCACCCGACACAGGCTGGCGAACGTCTCCTCCAAGTCCTCGATCAGGGTTCTCGCCTCTCGTGACTTGACCATGATGTCGTCGACGTATGCCTCTGCATTCCTCCCAAGCTGCAGCCCCAGGGCGATGTGCATCAGTCGCTGGAAGGTCGCGCCAGTGTTCCGCAGCCCGAAGGGCATGCATGTGTAACAATACACACCGCAAGGGGAGAGGAAGGCCGTCTTCTCGGCATCCTTTACCACCATCTTGATCTGGTGATAGCCTGAGAAGGCGTCTAAGAAGCATAACAAATCACACTCGGCGGTGGAGTCCATGATCTGATCGATGCGCAGGAGCGGGAAAGGGTCCTGAGGGCAGGCCTTGTTGAGACTCGTGAAGTCGACGCACATGTGCTCTTTTCCGCCCTTCTTGGGGACGATGACTGGGTTAGCCAGCCACTCCGGGTGCCGCACCTCCCGAATGACGCCAGCTTCTTGCAGCTTTCGGATCTCTTGGACAATGAACGCCTATTTCTCCTGGGCTTGTCATCATGCCTTCTGCTTCACTGGGCGTGCATTGGGGCACACCATCAATTGGTGCTCGATCACATCCCGTGGGACACCAACCAAATCTGATGCTTCCCACGCAAACACGTCCTTGTTTGCCTTGAGGAAGCTGACCAATGCCTCCTCTTGCTCCGGGGGGACGCCGGCGCCTATGGTGAAGGTGGGGCCTGAGCCCCCGTCATCGACAGGTACCTACTTTGTCTCGGCTCGGTCCTGAGAGAACAACTACTTCTTCTTCGCGGACGCGGCCTCCAGGGGCTCGTCGGCGCCCGCCACACCGGGGTGCGAGGCCGCCGCGGCCTTGTAGACGGACTTGAGGGCTCACAACACGTCCTTGATGTCCCCGACTATGGAAATGATGCCGTTGCTCCCCGGCATCTTGATGACGTTGTAGCCTGGGTGCGTAGCCGCCATGAACTTGGCGAGGGCTGGATACCCTAGAATGGCAGTGTACGGGAGGCCGATGCGGGCCACGTCGAAGTCGATCAACTCGGTGCGGTAGTTGTCACGAGTGTCGAAGGTGACGGGGAGGCGCATGTGCCCTAGGGGAGTGGTGGAGCCTTTGGTCACCCCCGAGAAGGGCTTGGTAGGCGTGAGCTGGTCGTAGGGCACCAGAAGCGTCTCAAATGTCTCGACGGAGAGAATGTTGAGCCCAGCACCACCATCGATGAGGGTCTTGGTGACAAGGACGTTGCTAATGGTGGGGGTGCAGAGCATTGGAGCGCACCGGCGGCCGTCGTAGTCCTGGGGTGGTCCCTGGAGTCGAAGGTGATGTCGGTCTCTGGCCTAGGGCGGCCCCGCGAGGGCTCCGGCCGCTGCTGGGAAGCGCTTACCCGTCGAAGAAGCTGCTTGACACGGCGCCCAGATGCGGGCGCCTGCGACCCACCGAGGATACACGCAACCGTGTGAGGTTCGGGGACCGCGAAACGCGCGATGAGCAGACCGCAGAGCTAAAAGAACAAGTGCTCACTAGGTGATTTTGGTAATTAATGTCAACATATCTCTTGTTGGACTAATATCTTCATCTAGTATATTTCAGAAAGTTCAACAATGACGTGGCATGGACAAGAGGATGTGGAACCCCTTCAAGATACTAAGGACAAAGATTGGCAAAAGCTCAAGACTCTTCATTTCTATTTTAGTGATCGAAGATCACATTGAGTCCATAGGAAAAGACAATACTATTAAAAGGGGATGAGGTGTTGCATAATGGTCTACTTGCTCAAACTGCTTAGTGATATGCTCCAAAGCCCTCAACCACTTTCTCATTTCCAGATATGTCCAAAACCTAAAGTCAAACTCGGCCCCACCGATTTGATCTATCTGGCACCACCGAGTTTCTTTGACATAGCCACTACCAGAAACCCTAATCAATTCGGTCACACCGATCGGGATCTCGGTCTCACCAAGATGGCAGTGCAAACTCTTTGTTTCCCTTCGTAATGTTTCAGTCTTACAGAAATGAGCGATCGGTCCCACCGAGTTCGCAATGCAAACTCTCTGTTGCCTGTTGTAATTATTTCGGTCTCACCGAAATATGCAGTCGTTCCCACCGAGTTTGCCTGACCAACTCTCTGTTTAACTCATTGCTGAAATCGGTCCCACCGAGCTCATGCAATCGGCCACACCGAGATGAAGTCTTGCCCTAACCCTAGCACATCGGTTCCACCGAGTTGATCATGTCGGTCCCACCGAGAATCCTAACGTTCACATTTTGAACTAAATCGGTCTCACCGAGTTCTTCTATTCGGTCTGACCGAGTTGGGTCAAATGTGTGTAACGGTTGGATTTTGTGTGGAGGCTATATATACCCCTCGACCCCCTTCTCTATTCAAGAGAGAGCCATCAGATCGTGCCTACACTTCCACTACTCATTTTCTGAGAGAGAACCACCTACTCATGTGTTGAGATCAAGACATTCCAATCCTACCACAAGAATCTTGATCTCTAGCCTTCCCCAAGTTGCTTTCCACTCAAACCATCTTTCCACCATAGCCAAATCTATGAGAGAGAGAGTTGAGTGTTGGGGAGACTATCATTTGAAGCACAAGAGCAAGGAGTTCATCATCAACACACCATTTATTACCTTTTGGAGAGTGGTGTCTCCTAGATTGGTTAGGTGTCACTTGGGAGCCTCTGACAAGATTGTGGAGTTGAACCAAGCAGTTTGTAAGGGCAAGGAGATCGCCTACTTCGTGAAGATATACCCGAGTGAGGCAAGTCCTTCATGTGCGATGGCCATGGTGGGATAGACAAGGTTGCTTCTTCATGGACCCTTCGTGGGTGGAGCCCTCCGTGGACTCACGTAGCCGTTACCCTTCGTGGGTTGAAGTCTCCACCAACATGGACGTATGTTAGCACCACCTATCGGAACCACGCCAAAAATCTCCGTGTCTTCATTGCATTTGCACACTCCAATCCCATCCCTTTACTTTCTTGCAAATAGCATGCTTTACTTTTTCCGCTGCTCATACTCTTGTCATGCTTGCTTGAAATGTATTGTGAATGCTTAAACTTGTGCTAAAACTCCACCTCAACTTGAAGAACTTAAAAACTGCTACTTTTGCTTGTTGAGGGTCTAATCACCCCCCTCTAGACACCTCTTCTCGATCCTTTCAATTGGTATTAGAGCATTGGTTTCCATTGCTTTGGTTTAATCACCATTGGAGGAAGATGAACGAGTCTACGATTGGGAGTATTAGACGTAGAGTACCTATACTTGATGGACAGTTCTATCATGCTTGGAAAAATGAGATGCTTGAGATTTTCAATGAATATAATTTGAACAACTATATTACTTGCCCTTGTGCACCTCCTATTGATCCTTTGCATCCTACCCCCGATGAATCTCTTGACATGATCCGCAATCTTAGAACTGTTAATCTTATCATTAGAGGATTGCCTAGAAACTTGATTGTGTGCTTGCCTAATCTTGAATGTGCTTACACTATATGGAGACATCTCGAGAAACGCTTTCCAAACTATTCCTTGAAAAATCTAGATGAGATTCTTCAAAAGTCCATTGCTTTAAATAACATGAATTCTAGTGATCCTAAGTTTGGTGATTGTCTATTTGAGCTTCGTCACCTCATGCATGCCAAAGGAGATGTTGGAATCATTAGTGACATCATCTCTCAAGTTATTAGAATTCATAAAGATGAACATTGTCATGGTTATAAATCTATTGAATTACCTTCTCTAGGTAATGATCATTCATATGATGATGATGTTGAACATGGATATTATGACGAGGATGATGGTAGTGACTTTGATCTTGATGAGTCTATGAGACACTTTGGTCTTATGGCTAACCTTCGTGGTTACACGGCTGGAGGAAAGGAATGGGTTCTTGATAGTGGATGTACCGATCACATGACCGGACACAAGGATATGTTTCATAGCTTGCTGAAAACGACGGCCCTCAAAAGTATGTCACTTTTGGTGATAACTCAAAGGGTAAGGTGGTTGGCCTTGGTAAGGTGGCCATCTCACATGACAGCTCCATCCAAAATGTTATGCTCGTTGAATCTCTTGGCTACAATCTACTTTCTGTATCTAGACTAGCCGATTTCGGTCTCATTGTTCTATTCACTGAAGTAGACTGCCAAGTGTTTCGAAGCGATAATCATAGTATGGTCTTTACCGGTATACGTAGAGGTGATCTATACATTGTTGACTTCACTAAAAGAGCTCAACCTAGAACTTGCTTAATTGCTAAATCTTCCAAAGGTTGGTTGTGGCATAGAAGGTTAGGTCACGTGGGCATGCAAAATCTTGATAAGCTTATTAAAGGTGATCATATCCTTGGTGTTAAAGATGTTATATTTGACAAGGAAAGACTTTGCAGTGCTTGTCAAGCAGGAAAACAAGTTGGAGGAAGTCATCCCGTAAAGAACATTATGACCACGAGAAGACCGCTTGAGCTACTCCACATGGATCTTTTTGGTCCCAACGCCTACAAGAGTCTCGGTGGTAACTCGTTTGGTTTAGTCATTGTTGATGATTTTTCAAGATTTACGTGGGTGTTCTTTCTTGATGATAAATCGCAGGTCCAAAAGATCTTCAAGAACTTCGGTAAGAAGGCCCAAAATCAATTTGAAGTAAAAATCAAGAAGGTTCGCAGCAACAATGGAACAGAGTTCAAGAACACCAATGTGGATACCTTTCTTGACGAAGAAGGGATTTCACATGAGTTCTTGGCTACGTACACACCTCAACAAAATGGAGTTGTTGAGAGGAAGAACCGGACACTCATTGAGATGGCGAGAACGATGCTTGATGAATACAAGACGCCAAAACACTTTTGGGCGGAAGCGGTTGAGATAGCTTGTCATGCCACAAATCGATTATATCTTCACAAGCTTCTCGGCAAGACGGCATACGAGCTTCTCACCGGTAACAAACCTCAAGTTGGATACTTTCAAGTATTTGGCTCAAAGTGCTACATTCTTGATAAACATCGTCGTTCAAAATTTGCCCCTAAATCTCATGAAGGTTTCCTACTTGGTTATGGCTCAAACTCTCACACATACCGTGTCTACAACAATTTCACCCGAAAGGTTGAAGAGACGATAGATGTGAAGTTTGATGAATCTAACGGCTCGCAAGTAGAGCAATTGCCAATTGATGTAGGAGACAAAGACCCTTCGGAAGCGATTCAAGACTTGTCTATTGGCAAGATTTGCCCAACGGAGGTGAAGGAGAGTACCTCGTCCGTTCAAGTGGAAGCCTCAACCTCACGCCAAGGTGAACTACAAGTTGACTTGGAGGCATCCCCAAGTGGAACACGTCAAGATGAAGGAAACAAGGAAGTACAACAAGATGAACCTCATCGACCTCCTTCTCCACCTCCATAAGAGAACATCAACGCCAACAACAATGAAGATAGAAAAGAGGAAGAACAAGACAATGAAGAGGATGTTCCACCCCGACCCAAACAAAAGCTCTCACGAGTTAGAGCAAGAGTCTCAAGAGATCATCCCGTCGAACAAATCTTTGATGATATTTAAACCGGGAGAATTACTCGCTCTAAGTCTCGCTTAGCTAACTTTTGTGAACATTACTCATTCATTTCTAACATTGAACCTATGAAGGTTGAAGAAGCTCTGGATGATCCAGATTGGGTGAACGCTATGCATGAAGAGCTACACAATTTCGAGAGGAATCAAGTATGGACGCTTGTTGAATAGCCCGATGAAAAGCACAATGTCATTGGAACCAAATGGGTGTTTCGGAATAAGCAAGATGAAGATGGACAAGTTGTGCGCAACAAGGCCTGTCTCGTCGCCCAAGGTTACACTCAAGTCAAAGGTATGGACTATGGTGAGACATATGCCCCCGTTGCTAGACTTGAGTCCATACGCATCATACTTGCTTATGCCAATCACCATGATATCACTCTATACCAAATGGACATTAAAAGTTCCTTTCTAAATGGAGAAATTGAGGAGGAAGTCTATGTTAAACAACCTCCCAGCTTTGTTAATCCCAAGAAACCTAATCATGTTTACAAACTTCACAAAGCACTTTATGGTCTCAAACAAGCTCCTAGAGCATGGTATAAATGCTTGACTAAGTTTCTTATTGAAAAAGGCTTCGAGATTGGAAAAATTGATTCTATACTTTTTACTAAGAGGGTTAATGGTGAATTATTTGTGTGCCAAATTTATGTGGATGATATCATATTTGGTTCGACTAACCCTCATTTTAGTGAAAAGTTTGGAAGGCTAATGTCGAAGAAGTTTGAGATGTCTATGATGAGTGAACTCAAATTCTTTCTTGGTTTGCAAATCAAGCAAACTAAGGGGGTACCTTTGTTTCCCAAACAAAGTATACCAAGGACTTATTCAAGAAGTTCAATATGCAAGAGAGCAAAGGTATGAAAACACCCATGCCTACTAGTGGACATCTTGACTTGACTAAGGATGGCAAACCGGTTGACCAAAAGGTTTACCGCTCTATGATTGGTTCATTGTTATATCTATGTGCCTCCTGTCCTGATATTATGCTAAGTGTGTGCATGTGTGCACGATATCAAGCGGCCCCTAAAGAGTGTCATCTTAAGGCTGTGAAAAGGATAGTGAGATACTTAATCCATACATCAAACTTTGGCATTTGGTATCCTAAGAGGTCCTCTTTTGATCTTGTTGGCTACTCCGATTCAGACTATGCCGGTGACAAGGTTGATAGAAAGTCCACTTCGGGAACTTGTCAATTTCTTGGTAGATCTCTTGTGTCTTGGTCCTCCAAGAAACAAAACTCGGTATCCTTATCCACCGCCGAAGCAGAATACATTGCCGCCGGATCATGTTGTGCTCAATTACTTTGGATGACCCAAACTCTTAAGGATTATGGGATACATGTGAAACATGTTCCATTGCTATGTGATAATGGAAGTGCTATTAAGATTGCTCACAATCCCATGCAACATTATCGAACTAAGCATATTGAAGTTCATCATCATTTCATTCGAGATCATGTTGCTAAAGGAGACATCAATCTTAAGCATGTTCGTACCAATAAGCAATTGGCGGATATATTCACCAAACCGCTTGATGAGAAAGTATTTTTCCGTTTGAGAGGTGAATTAAATATTATTGATGCCTCAAACTTGGAGTAGAAACTCCATTCGGATTCATGCAAGGCATGAGCTTGTCTTTTGACTAATCCTTGATATTACTCTTATGATGATGATCATATGTCTTGGATCTATATTTGTACCCTTGCATGTTATCTAACCCTTGTAGGTACTTGGATGAGCCCAAATCTACGAGATTGCAAGTCACTCACATCTTGAGCGATCTCTACATCACCAAGTTTCCACTATATGGTTGTTGAATACAAGGAAGCGTGGATTCACTCAACATATCCTTTGACAATTTCTATATATCAGATTTCATTTGGTATCAAGTTTCATGATTGTCATTTTGGATACACAAGTGCTCTTCCTTGCAAGACTAACCCATGTAGGAAGATGAACTCAAACTATAAGTGGTGCTCTCAACTCTTGATGAACTACATCAACCTCGAGCATCCAACACAAGTTCAACTACATGATCAAGATCAACAGCACCACTCAAGGTATGTTATTCCATCTTAGAGAAGCTTTACTCCAAGACATGGGTCAAAGCAACTCACCAAGATGTGAATACATCAAAAAGCTTAATCGAAAAATGGTAACCCCATTTTGAGCTTAAATGATGAGTATGACCTACGATCAATTGTCATCACTTGACTCCTTAGTCAATATACTCTAACATAGGTGACTTTGTCGCCGACCCCTTCTAGATGAAGTTCTCTAGTGTTTCTTTATTTTGCATATGTTTTTACTTGTTTGTTCCCCTTATCAAAAAAAAACTTCATCTAGATCCTTTTCCTTTGTATGTTTCTCTGTATTTTTCTGCATCTAATTCATTGCAAATTCTTCAGTTAATTCCTTGCAAATCCTTGTGAGATTTCGATTGCCAAGTGAGCTGAGTTGACAAGACTTTTCCTCTGTATTGAACTTGGCCTCACCGATTCATGCCCATCGGCTAGACCGAACTACAATACCTTGTAGACAGTTCATCGGTACAACCGACAAGGACTAACCCGGTCTGACCGATATGCATCATCAATGACACTGCCAACTCGGTGTCACCGATGAAAATAGATTGGCGTCTCTGATTTCACTACTGAGAAAACTTTTTGCCATTGCAAATGTCATTTCTTCTCTAGCTCCACTCAATGATTCTTATCCTCTACTCGCATCTTATACTACATGCTGCTTTGTAATGTGTTTCAAGGACCAAACCTATTTGACTCATGCTCCAGAAGGTCCCTTCTTGGAAATTGATGTCAAAGGGGGGAGAGAGCACATCAAAGCTTATCACATGGGAAAGCACATCTTAGCTTGCTTCTCCAGATGCTTATTAACAATAGAGGAGAGAAGTAACATGTCTTTAAGAGGGGAAAGACATGTTAATAAATGTGAGTTCGTATCTTTTCCTGCTCTGATCTTTTTTTTCTTGCTCTGATTTTCTCTTACCCTACCTTCTCCCATTATCCAATATCAAATTCAGGGGGAGAAAGAGTTCCTATCTAAGGGAAGAAAATCTTTGGAATTCATTGCATATCTTTAATCTTTGGGGACATGTCCATATCCAAATAGAGTACTAAATACTTACTCTTTACATGTCATCCCAGTCTTGGTAATCTTGTGGTCTCCTGAACTTGCTTCATTTAGATTGTTCTTGTGTTATCTAACATTATTTTCTCAAGCTCATGTAAAGATAGTATGTAAGATCTCTTGCTGATGTACATATTTTTTGCAAGAAGGACTCATGAACATAAAGGTACACTTCCTGTATACATCATTTGCTCTGATGCATATAGCCAAGATACATGTAACTCATTACTTGCTCTAACATGCTTATGCATTCACATGATCTTACATACTATCTTTACATGATTGCATACATGTAGGGGGAGCCTATGCATGTTACATGTCCTTCCAAAGCTTTACTTGTTACTCTTCATATCCTTATCTAAAGTTTGATGTATGTTGTCATCAATTACCAAAAAGGGGGAGATTGAAAGCACAAGTGCTCCCTGGGTGGTTTTGGTAATTAATGTCGACATATCTCTTGTTGGACTAATATCTTCATCTAGTATATTTCAGAAAGTTCAACAATGGCGTGGCATGGACAAGAGGATGTGGAACCCCTTCAAGATACTAAGGACAAAGACTGGCAAAAGCTCAAGACTCTTCATTTCTATTTTAGTGATCCAAGATCACATTGAGTCCATAGGAAAAGCCAATACTATTAAAAGGGGATGAGGTGTTGCATAATGGTCTACTTGCTCAAACTGCTTAGTGATATGCTCCAAAGCCCTCAACCACTTTCTCATTTCCAGATATGTCCAAAACCTAAAGTCAAACTCGGCCCCACCGATTTGATCTATTTGGCACCACCGAGTTTCTTTGACATAGCCACTGCCAGAAACCCTAATCAATTCGTTCACACCGATTGGGATCTCGGTCTCACCGAGATGGCAATGCAAACTCTCTGTTTCCCTTCGTAATGTTTCGGTCTTACCGAAATGAGCGATCGGTCCCACCGAGTTCGCAATGCAAACTCTCTGTTGCCTGTTGTAATTATTTCGGTCTCACCGAAATATGCAGTCGTTCCCACCGAGTTTGCCTGACCAACTCTCTGTTTAACTCATTGGTGAAATCGGTCCCACCGAGTTCATGTAATCGGCCACACCGAGATGAAGTCTTGCCCTAGCCCTAGCACATCGGTTCCACCGAGTTGATCATGTCGGGCCCACCGAGAATCCTAACGTTCACATTTTGAACTAAATCGGTCTCACCGAGTTCTTCTATTCGGTCTGACCGAGTTGGGTCAACTGTGTGTAACGGTTGGATTTTGTGTGGAGGCTATATATACCCCTCCACCCCCTTCTCTATTCAAGAGAGAGCCATCAGATCTTGCCTACATTTCCACTACTCATTTTCTGAGAGAGAACCACGTACTCATGTGTTGAGATCAAGACATTCCAATCCTACCACAAGAATCTTGATCTCTAGCCTTCCCCAAGTTGCTTTCCACTCAAACCATCTTTCCAACATAGCCAAATCTGTGAGAGAGAGTTGAGTGTTGGGGAGACTATCATGTGAAGCACAAGAGCACGGAGTTCATCATCAACACACCATTTATTACCTTTTGGAGGGTGGTGTCTCCTAGATTGGTTAGGTGTCACTTGGGAGCCTCCGACAAGATTGTGGAGTTGAACCAAGGAGTTTGTAAGGACAAGGAGATCGCCTACTTCGTGCAGATCTACCCGAGTGAGGCAAGTCCTTCATGGGCGATGGCCATGGTGGGATAGACAAGGTTGCTTCTTCGTGGACCCTTCGTGGGTGGAGCCCTCCGAGGACTCGCGCAGCCATTACCCTTCGTGGGTTGAAGTCTCCACCAACGTGGACGTACGATAGCACCACCTGCGTTTGCACACTCCAATCCCATCCCTTCACTTTCTTGCAAATAGCATGCTTTACTTTTTCCGCTCCTCATACTCTTGTCATGCTTTCTTGAAATGTATTGTGAATGCTTAAACTTGTGCTAAAACTCCACCTCAACTTGAAGAACTTAAAAACTGCTACTTTTGCTTGTTGACGGTCTAATCACCCCCCCCCTCTAGACACCTCTTCTCGATCCTTTCAAGAGCTTCTCCCAGGTGTACATAGAGGCCTCAGGGAGGCCACGGAGCCAAGAGCGCGGCACCTCTATAAGGGCCAGAGGGAGACAGTTGGCCATGGCTTTGTCGTCGCCTCCGGCCGCCCAGATGGCCTATGCGTACAGCCGGGGGAAATCCTTAGGGTCACCCGCGCCGTCGTACCGCGGGGGCAGCACCGGCCTGAATTTTGCTGGCCACCGCGCCCGACGCAGGCTGGGGGTGAAGGCCAGGCAGCCCGTGGCGTCTCCATAGGCCACGGGCGGCCAAGTCGGTGACGCAGCGTCCGCCATGGAGGCAGCGGAGCGCGGTCGACAGAGAAGCGAAACTTTGACACGCCCCTACCTGGCATGCCAAATGTCGGATTCCGGGCTCCACAGACCCAAGAAGGTTCGAACTCTGGGGCGTGTGCGAAGATCTTAACCTCTCAAGTCTCTGCTCGCCACCCTACAGCCTAGCTACATCGAGCGCACACGAGCGGGGAAGAAGAAGATGAACATGAGCAGTTTACCCAGGTTCGGGCCACCTTGCGGTGTAAAACCCTACTCCTACTTTGTGGTGGATTAGCCTCACAAGGAGGCTGAGGATGAACTAGTACAGTGGTTTGAGCGGCCTCGCGAGGGCTCAAGTGGTGAGGGTGGCAAGGGTCCGATCCCCCCTCATGGTGGTGGCTAACCTATATTTATAGCGGCCTTGGTCCTCTTCCCTCTCAACTTAGGCGGGAAGGGATTCCACAACAGCCGGTTTGAAAGGGGACAAGAGGTACACTCTATCCTGACAAAAGATGGTCTTCGCCTGCAAAGCTTTTGGTCATGACGTGGAGGTGGACTCGGCGATGACATCTGTTCTGCCGAGCTTGTGGTCTTGGTCTTGTTGCACCGAAGGGGAAAGCTTTGGGGGATTCCTCGGGAACCCGCGTACATCCTTGCCTCCTTGGCACCAAAGAGGAAACTTCCTCCTCTGCGCCCGCTGGCACCCGTCTGGCCTCGGTCGTCATGGTTCACGTCATCGCAGCCTCGTAAGGCTGGGTACCTGCATAGAAATATCTGCTCCTCGGGAGGCAACCTGGGGAGGCCGCGCCCTCTGGAGGTCTTGGTGTCGTCCTCCTCGCGAGGCTAGGAGCCCTCGCGAGGGTCTTGACTTGGAGGCCTTGTTGTTGGGCCATACCGGCCCATCGAAGGAGCCACGCCGTGGGCCGCAGGCAGGCAGGTCTGGGTACCCCCGATCCCAGAACACCGACAAATAAGGAGTGGCAAGAGGCCAAGCTTGGGGATGCCCGTGGCACCCCAAGGTAATATTCAAGGACTCCCAAGCAACTAAGCTTGGGGATGCCCCGGAAGGCATCCCCTCTTTCTTCTAACGACCATCGATAATTTTACTTGGAGCTGTATTTTTATTCGTCACATATCATGAGTTTTGCTTGAAGCGTCTTGTATGATATGAGTCTTTGATTTGTTTGCTTTTTAGTTTGTCACAATCATCCTTGCTGGACACTCCTATTTGAGAGAGCCATAAGTTTATAATGATTTGTTAGAATTGCTCTATGTGCTTCACTTAAATCTTTTAGAGCACGGTGGTGATTTTATTTTGACGAAATATGCTCTCATGCTTCACTTAAATTATTTTAAGAGTTGATATTATTATGTTTTAAAGAAATGCACTCTCATTCTTCACTTGTATTATTTTGAGAGTTGATATATGAATTTTTTGAAGAAATTATGCTCTCGTGCTTCACTTAAATCTTTTTGAGAGTTGATAATAGCAATGGTAATTTGCACGAGTTATGAATTTGGTCCCAACGTGCTGAATATTCAAGAGGGATATAATAAAAACTGTCATGAAGATCATTGGATATTACAAACTTGATTCCTTGCAATAGTTTTGCGATATGGAGATAGTGATATGTGAGTCATGTTGGTGAGTAATTATGCTTTAGTAAGAATATTGGTGTTAAGGTTTGTGATTCTGTCGGGACCCCGATCCTAAGTCACACCGATCTAGCATGTAACACATCATATCACTTTGCGGCCTCACGCACGGTATCCCCACGGGTGCCACCTTACCTGGCCCGGGACCGTTTGTGCCTTTTGGCTCACGTATACGATAGTGTCTCTAGCATCCATATGACAGAGAACCCGGGCCGACATGACTAGTCATAAACCCAAGGTGGCACTAACTTACAGGGACAGTCATACATGACCCAGCAATGCACGTGTCGGTCAGCAGTGAGTGAATCTGGACTGTAGCAAGCTATTAGGACTCTGGTAAGCACCGCGTGACATTTCCCCGGAGGGACAGACACAGGAGCAAAGAAGGACACATGCCGATCATCCCATGTGTTCCAGAGCAGTAGCAAGCTACCATGGCTCAGTGGAAGCACTAGGAGACATTTCCCCATAAGAGAGGCTACCAAGAATAAACAACTAGGTGTCAGATCCCACACACAGCGATACACATTACACGTACGCATAACATGCACGACATGGCATCACAACATAACTCCACAACTCATATAGATAAAGGCCCAGAAGAGCCATCATAGCATTTATTACAAACAGGGGTCACATGACCCAACATACGGAGCATACAAGCAACAAGCGGAAGCATGAAACTTGTCTGAGTAGAGACAACTGAAAATATAGAAAGCTAGCAGGACTGACTATCTACAACCGATCCAAGGGTACAAGATCGTAGCTGAGGTAACAAGCTACTCGTCGAAGTCCATGTGGAACTACTAGTGAGACCGAAGTCTCCTCTGCAAAACATAAATTAAGCAAACATGAGTACAAAGGTACTCAGCAAGACTTACATCAGATCCAATCATACATGCATTAGTATCAAGAAGGCAATGTGGGGTTTGGCTGCAGCAAGCCAGCTTTGACTCAGTGGCTATCCTGTTCTACGACTACAAGTAACTTCTTTGAGGTGAGAAAGCGGACACGAGTCCACTAACCACCACATCAATACACCACTATGGATTCATTCCCGTATCCCTACGAGAAGGCCATCCATAGCACTCACACTTGTCTTGAGCATTTTAGAGTATCCACTTCAAGTTGTCTATGTACCATGTAAGTATCCAAGCAGTCCATAACCGCGGACGCAGCTATTCGAATAGATCATGTTAACCCGGCAGGGGTGTACTTCTTCACACACGCTCTCACCACTTATCACCATGTACACGACATGTATCTCGGCAACCTTCAAGCGAAGGCCTGGCGAGGGTGTCGGCCACGACCTGACTAACCACACATGACTCTAGTCCAGGTTTATCGCCTATCTGAGGTTGAATCCGCAAAGGAAGTCCGGCCAAAGTTTCTATCACGGCCTCAAACGATGAGAACAGGGTTCCCAAGAGCACCAAACGGGTGACACTTAGTACACCGTGCCTCGTGACTGTCGCAACAAGCTCACCCCGTCGGGCGACGCTACGCACGGCCCCTAGCACAGCCTACAAACAACAGAAACTAGTTGCAACTCCTAGACAGAGATCAAGGCAGCTAATAAGTCGAGAGGGTCAATTAAGTATCCCAACATGTGGTAGTAATTGTTCTTGGAACACAGACACAGAACTCAGTTCTTAAGGAAGGTCTCCATGAGACAACCCACCATGTACTCCTACATGGCCTCTCATCGCTACCATTACCAAATCGGGTTCACACACTTAATTCTCAACATCAGGACATAACATACCACTCCAATCCATCCCAGATGAATCAGACCTGACATACTCTAAGCAATAGCAGGCATGGCATGGATAAGAACACATCATGGGCTCAAGCAACTCCTACACATGCTAGTGGGTTCAACTATTTACTGTGGCAAAGACAGGCCATGCAGAGGAATGGGTTCAACTACCGCAACAGAAAGTAGCAGTTGAATCGTTGTTGTCCTAATGCAGTAAAAGAGAGCAGGGTTGTATAGGAATGATCAAGGGGGATTGCTT
This sequence comes from Thinopyrum elongatum, assembly GCA_011799875.1. NCBI lineage: Eukaryota > Viridiplantae > Streptophyta > Magnoliopsida > Poales > Poaceae > Thinopyrum > Thinopyrum elongatum. Next base: position 148,216,114 of record CM022299.1, read on the forward strand.
TCTTGGGGAATCAACAGGGTAGTACTGCTCCTCAAACACGGGCTCGGTGCCACTCCCAGGAGCAAGACCTATCGAGAGGGACAGATCCGGTAATCAATACACAACAAATGCAATAATATGATGCATGAATATGACATGTCAAGAATGATGTGGATTGTGCTAATGCAACTAGCAACAAGTGCATTGGAGTCCATTTGAACCAAAGGTTCAAATGCAAACTCTAGTTTAAGCATTTTAAATGCCATTTGAATGTTTTCACTTATACAGCAAGGATAAGTTGGTTTTTCATGCATGGAAATGTTACAGATGGTATCCTTGAATTTTTTTGATAATTTTTCATATATAAATTATTTCATTCTGAGCTACGGTTAATTTTCTATGAATTTTTTAAGTTTAAATAATTTTCTGGATTTTATAAATCATTTCTGTGATATAAAATTGCCAGAAAATGATTATGACGTCAGCATGGAGTCAACCTTACATCAGCAAGTCAACTGGGCTGCCCCTGGTCAAACCTGACCAGTGGGGCCCACCAGTCAGTGACTCAGTCACTAACTAAAATAATTAGTGTAAAAACTAAACCTAAACTAGTAATTAGCCGGGGCATGGCCCACATTTCAGTGACCCGGAGGGGGTCAAAACCGGTCAATACGGGCTAATCCCGCCGGCGGTTCGATGCCGGCGAGGTCAGACGCGGCGGGGCACCTCGGGTTTCGCCTACAGGGCACCGTTCGGTGCGCCGTTTGGCTATACGGAGAGCTGGCGCGACGGCGCGTCGGATGGTGGCCGTGGCTGGGCCTGGGGTGGCCGCAGTCAACGGCGACGAGATCATCCACGGTGGTCGGAGCTCGGGTGCACTAGGGTTTGTGGCCACGGCATGCAAACGCGCGGGGTTTTGCGCTAGCGAGGCTCTACGAGACGCTACGAGTGCGTTGGGCTCGCTGGGGTGACCAAATGGTCACCGGAGCTATGTCGATGGCGGGCTCGGGCGGTAGCGTGCTACGGTCATCAAGGGGGCGACGTCTACAGCGAGCAAACGACGCGGAGAAGAGGGGGGTTCGAAGCAGGAGCTCACAGCGGTTCGGACGGTGGGGTCGGCGAGCTCGGGGGAGACTTGGTGCAGCCGGTGCGGCGGTGGTGATCTCGGTGGCCGAGCGGGGGAGAAGTCGACGGAGGCGGCAATGCAGGCCGTCCCAGCGCTCGGGGCCAGGGTGGGGCGAAGCAGCGGACGACGGCGGAACCTGCAGACACAGAGGGGCGGCAAGGGGTGCTCGGTGGGCGCGGCTATGGCGGCAGCGAGCTCGGGCACGCGTCGGCCATGGCAGGGAAGAGCGAGGGAGAGAGCAGGGGAGAGGATTGAGAGGCCGGCTCGATCGGGACGGCACTGAGGAGAAGATCCGCGGCGTCGCGCTGGCGGGGAGGCAGGCAGGCGAGCTGGTGGCGTGGCGCTCTCACCGTGCGCGCGCGTCGGCCACACGCCCAGCCGACTAGCGCCAGGAGGACGATGGCGCTGGTGGGCTGGCCTACCTGGGCCGCATAGTACTGGGCCGCAGGTAAGTTTCTCTCTCTCTTTCTATCTCCTTTCTCTTTTCTGTTTTCTAATTTTTCTTTTCTATTTTGTTTTAGTTTGGGCACTAAAACATTTTGGATGACTTTAAAACTTTTTGTGGGCTCACTCTGAAATATTCCAGAGGCCCTCTGCAAGTTTCAAAATATTTGGAGCCTTTAAAAAATTATTATTTTAATAGCCCCAACTCAAATATTGTCTGATTTAATTCAATGCCCATTTTGGTCTTGAAAAAATGTGCACTATTTATGGTTAGGTCTTTCACCTTTTTCCCTAAATCATGAACATTTTTGGAGGGCATTTTAGGTTCATTGAAAATTATTTTAGTAAACCCTAGTTGATTAAAGTGGTGCTAGGGGTTTATGCCATCCCCATTTCAAGTTCCATGAAAATTTAAACATGATGCAACACCAAAGCTAGCCTAGTGCATTACCAGAAGCTAGGGGTGTGACAGATTCCCTATGCAAGCACAAAAGTCAATAGTTATGCAACGAAGTTACATCCTACTTGTGGTGCATTATTCAGTGTTAATTATGTTTAATGCATGTTTATGACCGTTTTTGTTTTTTGGTTGGTCACTTCTCAATCTATTTGCTAGACTTCACTTGTACTAAGCGGGAATGCTGCTTGTGCATCCAACTCCTTAAACCAAAGTTGTGCCAAATGACTCCACCATACCTACCTAGATGCGGTATTTCCATGCCATTCCAAGTAAATTTGTATGTGCCAACTCATGATGCGGTAGGGGGTGGCCAATATTTTCCATGCTAGGTATCTAGCATGGAAGATACTGGAAATTCTCGATCATTTTCGTTGACAGGAAAAGCATGCCTCTCAAAATAATTTTATCTCTCAATTTAAAATTGTGAGCTCTGGCACCTCTACAAATCTCTGCTTCCCTCTGCGAAGGGCCTTTCTATTTACTTTTATGCAATTTTAATTTTGAGTCTCCATTTTCTCTTATAAAGCACCAGCTAGGGAACACTAGTACATCGAGGTACTATACAAACGGTTTTTAACTCTTTCCGCGATGACATTTTGAACCGTCGCCTAGTGAGTGTGGGCGATAGGGGGGGTCCTTTCCACAAGACCCAGAAACCATCGGGGATAGGCCCTCTGGTCACACACACTCGGCAAAATGAGGTCGTGTGCGACGGGCGAGCGATCAAATACGATTATACGTATAGTTGTGCTAAAAAATACAATTATACAGATCAAATCATTTCCAGTCGTAAGTACATCTCACACAGTCAGTCCCGGCTAAATGTTTCCATTCATATGTACATTCCACACAGTCAATCCAAGGAATACGTTTTTGTTAGTATATACATCCCACACAGTCAATCCAAGAAGTACGTTTCCGTTCGTATATACATCCCACACAGTCACTCCAAGGAAAATGTTTCTGTTCGCAGGTACATCACACACAATTTTCCCCATTAAATCGTTTGTGATAGCATTGCCATTGCAGACGGTATTAACAATTTTATCGTTTGCGTTATTGAATGCATCACACACGATGCGTAGAAGAAACTATGTGGCATAGGCTGTCCATCACACACACTTTTTATGTGGTAAACGTTTGTGCAAGGTGGCCTAACGCAAACAGTTTTCAAGAGGAAGTCGTGTGTGATTGTTCATTGATCCAACACGTTTTATTCCTAGAAACTGTGTGCGTTGTCTGAGGTCATCGCCCACGGTGTTTTCTCAATAACCGTTTGCAATAGAAAAATCCATTTATTAATCTAACTGACATTTAATATTAAGCACACAATATATTTCATTTTCTTATTAAGGAAGCAGGATTTCATAATTGAAATACATCAGAGTACAACATCATATAGCTTCAGTACTCAGCTACCCCATTACACAATTGCACCAGGACAAAGTTTCACATGCAACATCTATAACCTTTTGAAATTACCATCATAGACGGTACATAGAAAGATGAATCTCATCTGGAAAACTGCTGAAGCGGAAGGCGAATATTGAGCCTTCATTGATGTTGAAGGTCTTTGCAACTTTAGGCTAGTGCCTGTGGATGATTGACCGTCCATCCTTCTTCCTCTTCAGGAGCACTTCAATATTGAACCGTGGGTGTTGTATGAATACCTTCCTCGCCTCCTGACCATACAGGTGGTTTGAGAGGTAATCATCAGTGAACTGCTTTGGAAAGGCCTGAAAACAAGGATGTGCATAAATATCTTCTCTAGATTGGAAATGGGGCAAAGGAATAAAAAAGACAAGGTATAATAGTTAGTACCATCCTGTAGTGAACTGATTTCTTATTCATTGTGCAGACAAAGATTTTGTTGTTTTTTGTCGCTAATTTATTTATCCTAACAATCTTTCTGAGTTTCTTGACTTGACTGATATTCATGGACAACTCATTTCCCCATATGCAAAAAGGGTCGAACAGTGGGTCAAAACCTCTGGCAGCAGGACCTACATGTGCAAGAGCAAATTGTTAAAAACCTAAATATTAGAATGGTTCCTGCAATTGCACAATAATGTGCTATTAGACAAAGGACCATGCATGTGCAAACCTCGATTGTAAACCTCAGTGCTTTCCATTGTTTCCCTGCAACACATATAAGGTATTTAGTGATCAGGTTAAGTGAGGGTTGGCATGCTATCAGTAAAATATGTTGATGAAAAATAAGCACATTGCAGATTCATCAGATTAATTCGAGCCACATGGAAAACCCATTTATCCAAACAAAGCATGATTGAGAATTAGGAAATATAGCAATTGTATATGTTTCTCATGTATTAAGTGTAGCCAAATTCGATTTATTCCTCACATGCACAACAACACAAAATTCTACCCACAACAATTGGACATCGCATTGCAGAATTGAACCAAGCAGTTAACTAAACACCACAACAAATGAACCAAACATTAACTGAGCACCACATTGCACAATATAACATACTCCTAATAGAATATCAGACAGTTAACCAAACCAAGCATGCTTAACAACTTGGAAATATAGTAATTGTATTTGTTTCTCATGTATTTAGTACAACCAAATTCGATTTATTTCTCACATGGTATACAATAACAAAATGCACCCACAACAATTGAACATCGCATTGCAGAATTGAACCAAACAGTTGACTAAACACCACAACAAATGAACCAAACGTTAACTGAGCACCACATTGCATAATATATAACATACTAGAAGATCAGACGGTTAACCAAACCAAGCATGCTTCACAACTTGGAAATATAGCAATTGTATTTGTTTCTCATGTATTTTGTACAGATAAATTCGATTTACTTCTCAAATGGAAGACAATACAAAATTGCACCCTGAAGAATTGAACATCACATTTGCAGAATTGAACCAAACAGTTAACTGAACACGACAACTAATTAACCAAACAGTTAATAAGTGAGCACCACATTACACGACATATAGAACAGATACACTAGAGCAACAGATTGCATGCTAAAAGTAGATAGGATAATTCACTAGAATTTGTTAAGGAAAGGCAGGAGAAGCACATGCAACGGGTAAACTGAGCATGCTTAACCGGTGTAGCTAGCAAACTGAACATAGGTCCTTATAGTGAGCTAATAAGACAAGCTACTCCTCATCGTCAGAGATATCGATGATGATTGGCTCCTTGGACATGGAAGAGGGTGAGGCCTCCACATCATGGGTGCCGTCCTCGTAGTGGTGAGTTGCCTGAGCCGCTCCGGGCACCAACCTGCTGGCTCTCGAGTTGAGGTAAGCACGGGCACGCCGAGAAAACACCTCATAGTCTTCGTCGAAGGCATCGACGGTGGCCTCGAGAAAATGCCATGAACTATCATTTAAACCAGCCAACCGTGTCGCGGCGTCGGCACGCGAGGCATCGACGGTGGCCTCGATGGCGAGGTGCTCCTCCATGATCTGGGGGTCATCACGAATGGCAGCCATCGCGACCTCATCCGCGCGTGCGGCCGCGATTTGCTTCTCCGCTGCCAAATGCTCCTTGAGCTCCTGGCTATACTGCGTGCACCATGGCTTAGGGCGGCGCTTATTTGGGGGAGAGGTCGGTGATTTGGGTGGAAGGTGTCACACCGGCGGTCAGGGCATGTGGGATGTGGAAGGAGGAGGAGGATGGGGGTCGGGTGTGGATTACCTGCCTGGATCGACGAGGCTTAGCAGCGTGAAGGAGGGTCACCGTCGAGGAGGCGGCGCTGCAAGCAAGGAGTGAATGTTTCAACTTGGAAAGGAATGCGGAAATAGGGGAAATGTGGCTTTTGGTAAGGGGGAGGGGGTGGGGTGGTAGATATTTCCGCGGAAGCCGAAAATTTTGGATCGGTGCAGCGAAAAAACTGGCGCGCAAAGTGTCATTAGACATGGTCCCTTATTCAGCACTGTGTACGATATGTGGACCTCACAAATGATTCATATAGCTTACCCCGTGTGTGATGAGTTTGAACGTGCAAATTTTGGTCCGAATATCCCTGGTTACAGTGGTCATCCACGTCATTGCATAATTTGGGTACACAAAGGAGCCTACAGCACACCCACACTTCTTAATCGAGCAAATTCAGCAATTAAACAGAGCTAGGTGACCTAAATATTAACCTAAAAAATTAAAGACCGGCACTCTAAATTAAACAAAGAGTACTACTCTGGCTGGCGCTCGTCGATCTCCGCTGCCTCCTTCATGTCTAGCTTGCACCCGACGATCTCCTGGGGAAGGGGCTCCATGGCATCATCGCACCATACTCGGCAAGCATCTCGCCATCCGCATCCGCCATCTCTTTGGAAAAGGCCGCCATGAGCTGGGCGTGGGCGGCCGCGATCTAGGCTTGGGCGGGCTCCGTCGTGGCAAGGTATGCCGCGAAGGAACGGACGGTTGCTCGAACGCTCTCGGCGATTGCCAACTCTATAGCCGTGGGTTGCCGACCATTGTCGACGAAGCTCCGTTCGATTTGTGTGGTGACCGCCACGAACTAGGTGTTGGTGGCCTCCATCAGGGCTACGGCCGCCGCTACAGAGCGGATAGCTGTTGTGCCGCTCTCGCCAGTTGCTATCCCCGAGGCATATGTTGCTACCACCACCTGAGAAGCAACAACGGCCGTTTGGGCTGCCTTGGCCGCCCGCTCGCAGATTGCGGCCGCGCTCATGTAGCTTGTTAGCACGCGTATGGCGTTTGTGGCCGCGCTCTCGCCGGAGTGGGCCGCCGAAGTTGCCCTCACGACGCGGGTCCACGTCCCCATCTTTCACCGGCACCGATTGAACAATGAAATGATATTTGGGGAGCGAGCTAGTGTGCTTGACACACCGGCTGTGGACTGTAGCCGACGCACCTTCTCACGTAAGCCATATGCGTACTATACTCTGATAGTCCTCCAAGATATTTTGTACTGCATCTCACACGGTTGGTGATAATAAACTGTGTGCGATCTACTTGATTTTTCATCTTGATTTGAAATACATAATGGGGTCACAGCGGCAAAGGAGGGTGTTTGAATTGTTAGAACTTTTATCTGCAGTGAACATGCCACTATAGGTGTGTCATCAAAAAAATTGGAATTATTCAGGGTTCGTTTGGACATTTTTATATGTTAACTTGGTTTTCTAGGCATTTCGGGTGCACAATTCAAAATTAAACTACATGCACATGCTCCGGTACACCAAAATGGCTTGTAAAATCATATATGTGTCCATGGGTAAAAATATTGTCCCATTTGGGACAGGATGGGGTATAAGCTTCTCACAAACCAAAGCTTCTCACAACAAGCCTCTTGGTTACGGTAGGGAACGTTTCACCTTTCTGGACGAAATGATATCTGTTGCCTCTTCTTGCTTTCAATTTTTTTCTAGTGTCAACATAGAACAACAGGAGTGTTGTGTTAAATTATGGAATTTTTCGGGGTTCGTTTGGACATTTTTATACATTAACTGAGTTTTCTATGCATTTATGTGCATAATTCAAATTCGAAATACAGGCACATGCTCCACTGCATAGAAATTGGTTGAAAAAACAAATATGTGTCCTTGGTTGCATGCTTAGGTCCCATGCAAGAAAAGAGAATGAATGTCAAACACCTTGCCACCGTCGCTCGGCCGCAAACATTGAGATACATGGTTTTTAAATTCTAGTAAATCCAAAACTCGTCTGAGATTCAAGAAACTTGGCATGCTATCATAGAACGGCATCAACATGTTGTGGTAACAAATTTGTCCCATTTGGGGCAGGTTTGGGTATAAGCTTCTCGCATACCAGAGCTTCTGACAACAAGCCTCATGGTTCTGGTAGGGAATGTGCCTCCTTGGTGGATGAAACGATATTCATTGCCTCTTCCTGTTTTCAATTATTTTCCAAGTGAAGAACATTCTGTGCTGCCTTGAAGACTTCAATGTCGTGCGATGACAGGATGTTTGATTTCCAAGTGAAGAACATTCTGTGCTGCCTTGAAGATTTCAACAACGGCGTCCCGGAGGACGACAATGACAACGCCGGCGCGGCACACCGCCTCCGCCGCCGCCGGAATTAGTTTTTTTGGGTTTAATACTGTATCTCGATCAGATGAATATAAATTCACAGTGTGACTGAATGAAAGATGTGGTTTGAACGAACTTGCATTTTTCTCTCTGAATGTATAGACTTATCAAATGATTTTCTTAAAAAACATCAATGGTTTTTAAATATAAAACACTCATCGCAAACGTTTTACATAGAACACCAGTATGCAAACTGACAGCTTCCCCAGGAAGCCAAGGGAAAATGTGCCGAGCAGGATTTGTGCAGCTCTTGATCGCAAACGTTTTAGATAGAACACCCGTATGCAAACCGAATGCTTCCCCAGTAAGCTAAGGGAAAATGTGCCGAGCAGGATTTGTGCAGCTCTTCATCGCAAATGTTTTAGATAGAACACCCATATGCAATGTGAGAGCTATGGTCTTCCCCAGTAAGCCAAGGGAAAATTCGCCGTGCAGGATTTGTGCATCTCTTCAACGCAAACGGTTCAAATTAAATACGGTATGCAAAGCAGGACTTCGCCGCTAAGCCAAGAGAAAATCTGGCATGCAGGATTTGTACATCCCTTCAACACAAACGGTTTTTTCGGATGATCCATGTGCAAGCACATACAGACAATTTGACAGATTTGCATATGTCATATTGGGTATATTGCCATTTGTCAAACTGGAAAGATTGACATTTGTTGATCTAGTAACATTGCCCTTTGTCAACCTTGTAACCCTGCCATTTGTCAAAATATGCAGCTAAAAATCACGAGCACTATCTAATTTTGCAACTGAAATTCAGTAAGCATAGATTTCATTCATAGATTAAGCAGTTGTTCTTTATACAAACAGTTCAACTTGACAGCTGAACCGGCCAAACTTTTCCCCAATTGTTGCCAACCACATACTGAAATAGCTAGTTCAACTATATATACTAGCTAATTTTAAGTACGTAGTACAGTTCAACCACATCTATAGTTAGATGAACTGAACAAAATAGCCCCTAAATACTACTACTACGGAGGGGCTTTGTACTACTTCCGGCAGCCTCTCCTCTGCCGAGCGCGCTCAGTAAGAAGCAGAGGAGGAAGATCCTACCGACAAGATGGACAATTGCAATACGGTGCCTGCCGCTACTGCACCTTCAGCGATGCTCACCTCAAACGCCCTCTGCCGCTCCAGACGACCCCTCTCGAAGCAGCGGGACTCCTCGTAGATCTCCTCATTACTCGCCTGTGTGGCGGCGTGGGTTGCGGCCACGACGGTGGTAAGGCTCTTTGCGTGCTCGATGAGGCGCTCCTCCTCCTCCCGCAGGAACTCGATGTAGCACGCAAGGTCATTGATGCACGTGCAGGCCTCCAGCTCCGCCTCCCGCCTTCGGGCGACGGTGGCGGAGAGGGTGATGACCCCGGCGATCGACGGTGGGCTGGCGGCCACGGCGGCTAACGATGCGGTGCCGGCCACGACCACCACCTCCCGCCTTCGGGCCGCGGTGGTGGAGCGGGTGATGGCCACGGTGGCCGACAGTGGGGTGGCGGCCACGACGGCCACCTCCTGCCTTCGGGCCGCCGCGGCGGAGCGGGTGATGGCCCTGGCTTTCAACGATGGTGTGGCGGCCAGGGCGGCAGATGGTGGGGTGGCGGCAACGGCGGCCAGCAACAGCTACCGATGGGCAGGGGCGGCGGCGCATGTTGTGGGTGTTCCACGAACACCCAACAGGGATGCCACGTGCACTACACTATGCCGGGGACTGCGCCACCGCCGCGGTGTAGCCTCCCAGCTGGAGCTATCTGATGACGGCGGAGTGGCTGAGCGACGACGATAGATCGGTGCCATTGGCGATTGTGGGAGAAGGAGACGAGATAAGCTACAGGGAGGAAGGGCAAAATGCGACGCATGACTCGCCGACCGTGAGGGTTTATATAGCAGGCCGGTAAGCATTGGGATTTTGGGGGATTTCACCAAGTCGGGCGGGAAGCTTGCGCGGGAACCTGCGCGGTTGCGCGGGAACGGTCTCACCAACGATTCATTGGCGCCACTTTGAGCCACCGTTTGGCCAAAAGAACACCCCCGCGTGCTCCTCAAGCTTGCGCTCGAAGCCATCTGCGGCAGCGGGGTGACAAGACGTGCGAGAGGAGGATAAAAGGACACGTACAAATACGGTTAATAAAAAAAGTTTGCGATTTAATTACCTACTACCCCCGTTCTGGTTTACAAGTCATTTTTTTATTTTTGTGCCAAATTTTGACTAGAGATTTAACTAATAAAATACGAATGCATGCCGCCAAAGATTATATTGTTGGATTCGTATTTGAACATAGTTTCCAATTATATGATTTTTATAACATGCATTAACATTTTGTTAGAATTTAAAGTCAAAATACGGCACAGAATATAAAGGGGACTAATAGACCAAGACGGAGGTAGTAGCACACGGCCGCTCTCTATGTAGCATCGCAACTGCCAGCCGGCTTGTAGACGGCCATTCCCTGCGTGTTCAACTGCTCTATGCGTGTAGTTGCTCGTGGTTAAGGCGGCCGCGGCGCGCTCTGCTCGTGTCCCGCCACGCGTGCTCTACTCTCGCGTCCCTCCGGGCGCTCTGCCCTCGTCCCTCCACGCGCGCTTCCAGTGTTTGGGGCCGGGGCACGATCACGTATGTTCGTGCTGCCGTAATGCATGCGGTTGCGCCGGGCGCGGTGCCACGATGCAGTTACCCGCTGAAAAAACTGCCATGCGGACGCGCAGAGAATCCAGGCCGCCCGGCCCCCATTTATTCCTGTGGCCATTTACCTTCATCTCTCCCGCCACACGACACAATAAGCACACCCACGACGACACATACAGAGAGGACATCCAATTGTTTATTGAGGTGTGTGCGAATGATCTGTATAGACACTTATGTAATTGGATGTTTATTTCATTTATATATATATATATTTTTTATTCTTCTATAGATAGAGCAAATCACACGGCTTATTAGCAACAATCGTCTGTGTTATTATTGGTCTTTGCACACATTTCGGATTACGGAACTGTTTGTCGCGTATCACACACATCTTGTTCAGTTGAACTATTTCTGTTGTCTTGGCTCATCACAAACAGTTCATCCAAGTGAACTGTATGCCCTCCATCACACACATATTGATCTGGCTGGCCATTTCTATTGTGTTGCCTAATCACACACAGCTCATCCTAGTGAACTGTATGTCGTATATCGCACACACCCTCATCTGGCTGTCCGTTTCTGTTGTTCTGCCTCATCGCAAACAGTTCTGCTGGATTAACCATATGCCACGCATCGCACACGCAACTCTAATCTGAATCATGTTTGATGTCTCCGCCATCGCAAACATTTTGTATCTTTTTTGATGGTTTTACTACATCACCGTTTGTGATTAATGCATCGCACACAGTTTCGTCGAAGGGTCTCTGATTGGACTATCGCATTTGGACCAACCTGCAGTAGTGGAACACTATTGTCATACTTGTGCATTGGATGTAGCTAATATTTGAGTGTGTTTCATGAATGAATCAATGATTGAGCATAATGGGCTAGGAATAGCTTTCTTTAGCGTTGATATTTTAAAGGACATGGTTGCTTGTTGATATGCTTGAGTATTGATGTCTTCATGTCAAATTATAGACTATTTCTTTGAATGATTCAAGTCCAAATGTCCATGCTAAAAAATAAAAAATTGTAGGATGAATATGATACGCAGCATTCCACATCAAAAATTCTGTTTTATCATTACCTGCTCGAGAACGAGCAGGAATTAAGCTTGGGGATGCTTTATATGTCTCCAACGTATCTATAATTTTTGATTGTTCCATGCTATTATAGTATCAATCTTGGATGTTTTATATACAATTACAAGCAACTTTATATCATTTTTTGGTATTAACCTATTAACTTAGTGTCCAAAGCCAGTTGTTGTTTTTTGCTTGTTTTTGACTTTGCAGAAAATCAATACCAAACGAAGTCCAAATGCCAAACTTTTTGGAGATTTTTTTTCTGGTGATAAGAGACCCTAGAAGCTTCGGGATGCCACGAGAAGATGGAGCAGTGGCCCACTAGGCACCAAGGCACGCCAGGGGCCTCTGGCACGCTCTAGTACCTAGTGGGGCCCACTTGGCTCTGTTTGACCTAACTCCGCCTCTATAAATTCCCAAAAATCAGAAAACCTACCAGGGAGTCCAGGAAATACTTTTTCCTTTGCCGCAAGCCTCTGTTCTCGAGAGATCCCATCTAGGGACCTTTTCTGGTACTCTGCCGGAAGGGGGGTCGATCACGGAGGGGTTCTTCATCATCCTTGCCGCCGATGATGCGTGAGTAGTTTACCATAGAACTACGGGTCCATAGTTAGTAACTATATGGCTTCTTCTCTCTTTTTGATTCTCAATACAATGTTCTCCTTGGTGTTCTTGGAGATCTATTTGATGTGATGACTTTTTTCGGTGTGTTTGTCGGGCTCCGATGAATTGTGAGTTTATGATCAGATCTATCCATGAATATTATTTTAGTTTCCTCTAAACTATTTTATGCATGATTAATATAGCTTCGTATTTCTTCTTCGATTTATTGGTTTGGTTTTGCCAACTAGATTGATTTATCTTGCCATGGGAAGAGGTGCTTTGTAATGGGTTCGATCTTGCGGTGCTCAATTCCAGTGACAGAAGGGGACATGACACGTATGTATCATTGCTATTAAGGGTAAAAAGATGGGGTTTATTCATACGTGAGTTTATCTTGTCTACATCATGTCATCTTGCTTAAAGCATTACTCCGTTTTTCCATGAACTTAATACACTAGATGCATGCTGGATAGCGGTTGATGTGTGGAGTAATAGTAGTAGATGCAAAACCGTTTCGGTCTACTAATCTTGGATGTGATGCCTATATGTTTGATCATTGCCTTGGATATCGTCATAATTATTTGATTTTCTATCAATTGCCCAACACTAATTTGTTTATCCACCTTATGCTATTTTATGGAGAGAAGCCTCTAGTGAAAACTATGCCCCCGAGTCTATCTTTTATCATATATTAAATCTAAAAATACCTTTCTGCAATTTTCTTTTATTTATTTTATTTTATATTTTTGTTAGATCTATCTAGCAAAAACTATACAATTTAATCTTGACCATAACCGTTGAGGGATTGACAACCCCTCTACGCGTTGGGTTGCAAGTATTTGTTGTTTGTGTGCAGGTGTTGTTTACATAGTGTTGCTTGGTTCTCCTACTGGATTGATAACCTTGGTTTCATAACTAAGGGAAATACTTATCTCTACTGTACTGCATCATCCTCTCCTCTTTGAGGAAATCCCAACGCAGCTCACAAGTAGCAACAACCTCAGTGAATCAACGCATGTCCCATTTCCTTTATGATTTCCCACTATGCGAGATATGGGCGCGAAATCCACGCCTTATCGTCATGACGCCATGGTCAAAGCGGGACCAATTTCCCGTCTCTCTACCTTTACAACAGTGGTGATGTGATGTGACAAGGCACGAGGCAATGATGCCTCGGTTCTTGTGGCCAGCGGTGGACGATGCGAGGCCGTGAAGACGTGTGTCATGAAGCTATGAAGACATCACCGCAAAACGATGAAGATGTAAGCCGAGAAGCCATAAAAGCCTACTACACAGACGCATGCCTGGAAGTTGTGATGCCTCGACCCTACAATGCTAGGAGATGTAGGCTGCAATATTAGAAGCCACATAGTAAAAAAAATTGTAGGCTACGAAGCCTTAAGATCGCGGTACCTCGAGAACAGAAGATATGAGGCCCCGAAGATACACTCTTGAGGTCGCACAGTTGCTAATCATGATGATTCTTGAAGCCAGGGTACCAAACACCAGACTACAGCTATCGCCAATATGAAAGGGGCTGGCTTGGATTTCGTTCTCGAAGAAGCAAGACTCCAAAACTTCAGACAAGCTCAGGGGCTACTGATGGTACAGTACACTGGGGTTGGCCCATTGACCAGGAAACCTGACACCGGGCCAACCTCAAGGCACAGGGCCTTGATGGCAGCTCTATCCAGGCGTGCAGTTCAAGGGCCCAACTTGGAGGGGAAGCATCATCTTGGCGTGCAAGCCAAGAAGCCCTCACGGCTAGGTTGGTTAGATACCCTGTAAACCGTAGCCTTTGCCTCCCTTTATAAGCGAGGCTAGGGGTAACCCGAGGCATCTATTCAATTAGAGAGAGACCTCAGTAGTCATCATCATCACCATCCACTTGTAACCCCCTCGCAAGAGGTGCTCCCACATCAATCTGAAACAAAGTAGAGTAGGCTATTACCTCAACCACGAGGGCCCGAACATGGGTAAAAAAACCGTGCAAACCCTCTCCAATACTTTTGGCTATGCTTGCCACCCTACCAAGGACACACTGACGGTTTTCTGCACCATCAAGCATACTTAAAAAATATTGTCTTCGTACACCTGAACCCCCCTCAACAATACTAATTTCATTATGACTCAAAGAAGAACAAAAGAACTAGAAAAGAGCTAAGTCTTCACGCTCCGATTCTTCGGCTAATCCTTCAAAAAGGGAGCACTGAACTCTTCAATGTTTTCTTCATATTTTTAGGGGTCCCATTCATCGGTTAAACCACATCTTCAAGCACTTTCACCTCTGTACATTCACAAACACATTAGTCCCTTAACCACTTTTGTCATCAATACTCCAAAATCACAAGGGGGTACTAGATGCACGAACAATGATGTAGAAGATAGTGGAGATGCGATTCAAAGAGCTTGCAATATGCATCTTGATGGAGGCGATCGAGGAGGAGAGGAACCGAATGTGACTAGAGGGTAGTCTAACCATCAGACCCCAGGAGGGTGAGGTGGTTAGTTGGAATTTTTTGGATGGCGGGTCTTTGATTTTCGAGCAGGTGACGCGCTGGTCCTCGTGGTACCTGTGACGCCCCCGATTAAATCGTACACTAATCATACACGCAAATGTGTATGATCAAGATCAGAGACTCATGGGAAGATATCACAACACAACTCTAGACACAAATTAAAATAATACAAGCTTTATATTACAAGCCAGGGGCCTCGAGGGCTCGAATACATAAGCTCGAAAATAAATTAGTCAGCGGAAGCAACAATATCTGAGTACATACATAAGTTAAAAAAGACTGCCTTAAGAAGGCAAGCACAAAAGCAACAATGATCGAAAAGGCAAGGCCTCCTGCCTGGGACCTCCTAACCACTCCTGGCCGTCGGCGGTCTCCATGTAGTAGTAGGAACTCTCGGGTAGTAGTAGCCGTCGGCGGTGGCATCTGGCTCCTAGGATCCACCATCTGATCGCAGCAACCGGGTATAGGGGAAAAGAGGTAGCAAAGCAACCGTGAGTACTCATCCAAAGTACTCGCAAGCATCAGATCTATACTAAGTATGCATTGGTATCAAAGGAAGGGATGTATCTGTGGACTGAACTGCAGAATGCCAGAATAGAGGAGAAGGCCTAACTAATCAAAGACTAGCATCTTCAAGCATCTTGCAGCATTCAGAAGAGTACAAAATAACATTTTAATTAACAAGCATGTTGTAGCATTAACGCCCAGAGATCCTTCCATGACTCCCTGCGAGAAAGCAATCCCGGAGCCAACATATCCAGTTCTAGTTGTAATAGATCGGGATATGACTCCGAGAGTCCATTACCATGGACACGGCTATTCGAATAGATAACTTCCCTGCAGGGGTGCACCACATTACCCAACACACTTGGTTACTCTGGCCGGACACACTTTCTTGGGTCATGCCCGGCCTCGGAAGATCAACACGTCGTAGTCCTACCTAGGCTCCGTAGGGAGGTCCCCGCCAGTCTACATCCTAAGCATTCCGGGGACTTAGGACCATCGCCCTTTGCACTCCGGGTCATTGTGAGCAGGGTGGATACCAGCGCCACCTCTATCATGGATGGCACGATCCGACCGTGCCACAATGCTGAACTGGACGTCTGACAGAGCTTTCGGAAGAAACATATGACACCGAGTGCCCATAACTATTTCCGCGTGGCGGTTAGTGCGTATAGGCCAGTGGCCAACTCAGATCAAATACCCAAATCCTTAGTGTATTGGGAGCTCGCGGAGACGAGTAGAGACTCACGATCATGTGACCACGTCGCCCCGTCTCGAGGAAATACGACAAGGGCCAGGCCCAACCCTCTCTCTATAGGGTGGTCTACCTGCCCAGCCGTGCCTCGTAATTGTCTCGCGGGTACCCTCCAGGTCAACCCGACTATCCAGAGACTGTCGGGAACTCATGTCCACCTCTACCGTGCTGGTACCGCCTGTCCCTCCAGTCCCACAGTAATAGTAACTCTCGCGGGTACCCCCACGGTCAATCTGACTTGACATATCTCACGGGTACTACTACTTCTTGAGCTTGCGTTGGTTTTTCCATTGAAGAGGAAAGGGTAATGCAGCAAAGTGGAGATAAGTATTTCCCTCAGTTTGAGAACCAAGGTATCAATCCAGTAGGAGACAACGCACAAATCACCGAATACCTGCACAAACAATCAAACAACTTGCACCCAATGCGATAAAGGGGTTGTCAATCCCTTCGCGGTTATTTGCAAAGTGAGATCTGATAGAGATAGATAAACGATAAAGTAAATATTTTTGGTATTTTTGTTTTATAGATCGGAAAGTAAAAGATTGCAAAATAGTAGATCGGAAACTAATATGATGGAAAATAGACCCGGGGGCCATAGGTTTCACTAGAGGCTTCTCTCAAGATACAAAATATTACGGTGGGTGAACAAATTACTACCGAGCAATTGATAGAAAAGCGCAAAGTTATGATGATATCTAAGGCAATGATCATGAATATTGGCATCACGTCCGTGTCAAGTAGACCAAAATGATTCTGCATCTACTACTATTACTCCACACATCGACCGCTATCCAGCATGCATCTAGAGAATTAAGTTCATAAAGAACGGAGTAACGCATTAAGCAAGATGACATGATGTAGAGGAATTAACTCAAGCAATATGATGAAAACCCCATCTTTTTATCCTCGATGGCAACAATACAATACGTGCCTTGCTGCCCCTACTATCACTGGGAAAGGACACCGCAAGATTGAACCCAAAGCTAAGCATTTCTCCCATTGCAAGAAAAACCAATCTAGTTGGCCAAACCAAACCGATAGTTCGAAGAGAATTACAAAGATATCAAATGATGCATAAAATAATTCAGAGAAGATTCAAATAGTATTCATAGATAAGCTGATCATAAATCCACAATTCATCGGATCTCGGCAAACACACCGCAAAAAAGTATTACTTCGAATAGATCTCCAAAAACATCGAGGAGAACGTAGTATTGAGAATCAAAGAGAGAGAAAAAGCCATCTAGCTACTAGCTATGGACCCGTAGGTCTGAGGTAAACTACTCACGCTTCATCGGAAGGGCAATGGTGTTGATGTAGAAGCCCTCAGTGATCGAATCCCCCTCCGGCAGGACACTAGAAAAGGCCCCTAGATGGGATCTCACAGGTACAAAATGTTGCGGCGATGGAAAAGTATTTTCGTGGATGCCTCTGGTGGTT
This sequence comes from Thinopyrum elongatum, assembly GCA_011799875.1. NCBI lineage: Eukaryota > Viridiplantae > Streptophyta > Magnoliopsida > Poales > Poaceae > Thinopyrum > Thinopyrum elongatum. The sequence goes on from CM022299.1 coordinate 148,233,733, forward strand.
TGGGCATATAAGAGTATATATAGGCGAAAGAATTAGGTCAGGGGGTGCACGAGGGGCCCACAAGGGTGGGGGGCGCGCCCTACCCACTGGGCGCGCCCTCCGTCCTTGTGGCCGCCTCGTGGCTCCTCCGACTTTAGCTTCAAGTCTCCTGGTTTCCTTCTGGTCCAAGAAAGATCATCGCGAAAGTTTTATTCCGTTTGGACTCCGTTTGGTATTCCTTTTCTGCGAAACTCAAAAACAGGGAAAAAACAAGAACTGGCACTGGGCCCTAGGTTAGTAGGTTAGTCCCAAAAATAATATAAAATAGCATATTAATGCATATAAAACATCCAAAATAGATAATATAATAGCATGGAACAATCAAAAATTATAGATACGTTGGAGACGTATCAAGCATCCCCAAGCTTAATTCATGCTCGTCCTCGAGTAGGTAAATGATAAAAACAGGATTTTTGATGTGGAATGCTACCTAACATATTTATCAATGTAATTTCTTTATTGTGGCATGAATGTTCAGATCCGTATGATTCAAAACAAAAGTTTAATTTTGACATAAAAACAATAATACTTCAAGCATACTAACAAGGCAATTATGTCTTCTCAAAATAACATGGCCAAAGAAAGCTTATCCCTACAAAATCATATAGTCTGGCTATGCTCCATCTTCATCACACAAAGTATTTAAATCATGCACAACCCCGATGACAAGCCAAGCAATTGTTTCATACTTTTGATGTTCTCAAACTTTTTCAACTTTCACGCAATACATGAGCGTGAGCCATGGACATAGCACTATAGGTGGAATAGAAGGTGGTTGTGGAGAAGACAAAAAGAAGGAGATAGTCTCACATCAACTAGGCGTATCAACGGGCTATGGAGATGCCCATCAATAGATATCAATGTGAGTGAGTAGGGATTGCCATGCAATGGATGCACTAGAGCTATAAGTTTATGAAAGCTCAAAAAAGAAACTAAGTGGGTGCATCCAACTCGCTTGCTCATGAAGACCTAGGGCAATTTGAGGAAGCCCATCATTGGAATATACAAGCCAAGTTCTATAATGAAAATTCCCACTAGTATATGAAAGTGACAACATAGGAGACTCTCTATCATGAAGATCATGGTGCTACTTTGAAGCACAAGTGTGGTAAAAGGATAGTAACGTTGCCCCTTCTCTCTTTTCTCTCATTTTTTTCTTTTTCTTTTTTTTTATTTGGGACTTCTCTCATTATTATTTTTGGCCTCTTTTATTTTTTTATTTTTCGTCCGGAGTCTCATCTCGACTTGTGGGGGAATCATAGTCTCCATCATCCTTCTTCTCACATGGGCCAATGCTCTAATAATGAAGATCATCACACTTTTATTTACTTACAACTCAAGAATTACAACTCAATACTTAGAACAAAATATGACTCTATATGAATGCCTCCGGCGGTGTACCGGGATGTGCAATGAATCAAGAGTGACATGTATGAAAGAATTATGAATGGTGGCTTTGCCACAAATACGATGTCAACTACATGATCATGCAAAGCAATATGACAATGATGGAACGTGTCATAACAAACAGAACGGTGGAAAGTTGCATGGCAATATATCTCGGAATGTCTATGGAAATGCCATAATAGGTAGGTATGGTGGCTGTTTTGAGGAAGGTATATGGTGGGTTTATGGCACCGGCGAAAGTTGCGCGGTACTAGAGAGGCTAGCAATGGTGGAAGGGTGAGAGTATGTATAATCCATGGACTCAACATTAGTCATAAAGAACTCACATACTTATTGCAAAAATCTATTAGTTATCAAAACAAAGTATTACGCGCATGCTCCTAGGGGGATAGATTGGTAGGAAAAGACCATCGCTCGTCCTCGACCGCCACTCATAAGGAAGACAATCAATAAATAAATCATGCTCCGACTTCATCACATAACGGTTCACCATATGTGCATGCTACGGGAATCACAAACCTCAACACAAGTATTTCTCAAATTCACAATTACTCACTAGCATGACTCTAATATCACCATCTTTATATCTCAAAACAATCATAAGGAATCAAACTTCTCATAGTATTCAATGCACTTTATATGAAAGTTTTTATTATATCCCTCTTGGATGCCTATCATATTAGGACTAAATTTATAACCAAAGCAAATTACCATGCTGTTTAAAGACTCTAAAAATAATATAAGTGAAGTATGAGAGTTCAATAATTTCTATAAAATAAAGCCACCGCCGTGCTCTAAAAAGATATAAGTGAAGCACTAGAGCAAAATCGCCTAGCTCAAAAGATATAAGTGAAGCACATAGAGTATTCTAATAAATCACGATTCACACGTGTCCCTCTCAAAAGGTGTGTACAGCAAGGATGATTGTGGCAAACTAAAAATCAAAGACTCAAATCATACAAGACGATCCAAGCAAAACACATATCATGTGGTGAATAAAAATATAGCCTCAAGTAAAGTTACCGATAGAAGAAGACGAAAGAGGGGATGCCTTTCGGGGCATCCCCAAGCTTAGGCTCTTGGTTGTCCTTGAATATTACCTTGGGGTGCCTTGGTAATCCCCAAGCTTAGGCTCTTGCCACTCTTTATTCCATAGTCCATCAAATCCTTACCCAAAACTTGAAAACTTCACAACACAAAACTCAACAGAAAATCTCACAAGCTCCGTTAGTATAAGAAAATAAATAACCACTTTGGTACTGTTGTGAACTCATTATTTATTTATATTGGTGTAATATCTACTGTTATCCAACTTTTCCATGGTTCATACCCCCGATACTACCCATAGATTCATCAAAATAAGCAAACAACACATAGAAAACAGAATCTGTCAAAAACAGAACAGTATGCGAAGATCCGAATTTTTCTACTACTTATGTAACTCCAAAATTTCTAAAAGTTTAGTAAAGCATAGTAAATTTGTATGTAAATCTCTTATAAAAAATTCAGGGTTTTTCAACGCTCCAGTGAATTATTAAAATTCTTAGACTGGACACAAAAGTTTCTGTTTTACAGCAAGATCAAATCAACTATCACCGTAAACCATCCCAAAGGTCTTACTTGGCAAAAACACTAATTAAAACACAAAAACACATCTAACCAGAGGCTAGATGAATTATTTATTCAAAAATAGGAAATAAAAATATTGGGTTGTCTCCCAAGAAGCGCTTTTCTTTAAAGCCTTTTAGCTAGGCATTGATAATTTCAATGATGCTCACATAAAAGAGAAGAATTGAAGCACAAAGATAGCATCATAAAACACGTGACAAACACATCTAAGTCTAACATACTTCCTATGCATAGGCAGTTTATAAGCAAACAAATTATCAAGACAAGCAAAAACTAGCATATGCAAGGAAGAAGAAAGAGACGATAGCAATCTCAACATGAAGAGAGGTAATTTAGTAACATGAAAATTTCTACAACCATATTTTCCTCTCTCATAATAATTACATGTAGGATCATAAGCAAATTCAACAATATAGCTATCACATAACATATTCTCAACATGATCCACATGCATATGAAGTTGACACTCTTCCAAAATAGTGGGATTAACATTAACTAAAGTCATGACCTCTCCAAACCCACTTTGATCAAAAATTTCATAAGATTGAACATTCTCCAAATATGTGGGATCTAAAGTTGACACTCTTCCAAACCCACTTTCAGTATTACTGCAAACATTATTATCAATCTCATATTCATCATGGGGCTTAAATAAATTTTCAAGATCATAAGAAGAATCACCCCAATCATGATCATTGCAACAAGTAGTGGACCTAGCAAAACTAGCATCCCCAAGCTTAGGGTTTTGCATATCATTAGAACAACTAACATTAATATAATTTATAGTAGAACCATTGCAATTGTTCTTTTTATTCAAGGAGCTATCGTGAATCACTTCATAAATTTCTTCATCGCAATTTTCAGATTCACAAATTTCAAGCAAAACTTCATAAAGATAATCCAGTGCGCAAAACTCACTAGAATTTGGTTCATCAAAATTGGATCTCTTAAAAAGATTAACAAGTGGATGAGGATCCATAAACCTTTTAGCAAGTGAAGATGCAAGCAAAGAGAAGGCACATGGTAACACAAGCAAACAAAAGATCGAACGGAAGAAGGGCGAATAAAAAGGCAAATCTTTTCGAAAATTGTTTTAGAAGTGGGGGAGAGGAAAACGAGAGGCAAATGGGGAATAATGTAATGCAAGAGAGGAGAGTTTATGATGGGTACTTGGTATGGCTTGACTTGGCGTAGATCTCCCCGGCAACGGCGCCATAAATTCTTCCTGCTACTTCTTGAGCTTGCGTTGGTTTTTCCCTTGAAGAGGAAAGGGTGATACAGCAAAGTGGAGATAAGTATTTCCCTCAGTTTGAGAACCAAGGTATCAATCCAGTAGGAGACAATGCACAAATCACCGAATACCTGCACAAACAATCAAACAACTTGCACCCAACGCGATAAAGGGGTTGTCAATCCCTTCACGGTTATTTGCAAAAGTGAGATCTGATAGAGATAGATAAACGATAAAGTAAATATTTTTGGTATTTTTGTTTTATAGATCGGAAAGTAAAAGATTGCAAAATAGTAGATCGGAAACTAATATGATGGAAAATAGACCCGGGGGCCATAGGTTTCACTAGAGGCTTCTCTCAAGATAGAAAATATTACGGTGGGTGAACAAATTACTGCCGAGCAATTGATAGAAAAGCGCAAAGTTATGACGATATCTAAGGCATTGATCATGAATATAGGCATCACGTCCATGTCAAGTAGACCAAAACGATTCTGCATCTACTACTATTACTCCACACATCGACCACTATCCAGCATGCATCTAGAGTATTAAGTTCATAAAGAACAGAGTAACGCATTAAGCAAGATGACATGATGTAGAGGAATTAACTCAAGCAATATGATGAAAACCCCATCTTTTTATCCTCGATGGCAACAATACAATATGTGCCTTGCTACCCCTACTGTCACTGGGAAAGGACACCGCAAGATTGAACCCAAAGCTAAGCACTTCTCCCAATGCAAGAAAAGCCAATCTAGTTGGCCAAACCAAACCGATAGTTCGAAGAGAATTACAAAGATATCAAATCATGCATAAAAGAATTCAGAGAAGATTCAAATAGTATTCATAGATAAGCTGATCATAAATCCACAATTCATCGGATCTCGGCAAACACACCGCAAAAAAGTATTACATCGAATAGATCTCCAAGAACATCGAGGAGAACGTGGTTTTGAGAATCAAAGAGAGATAAAAAGCCATCTAGGTACTAGCTATGGACCCGTAGGTCTAAGGTAAACTACTCACGCTTCATCGGAAGGGCAATGGTGTTGATGTAGAAGCCCTCCGTGATCGAATCCCCCTCCGGCAGGACGCCGGAAAAGGCCCCTAGATGGGATCTCACGGGTACAGAAGGTTGCAGCGGTGGAAAAGTATTTTCGTGGATGCCTCTGGTGGTTTGGTCATATAAGAGTATATATAGGCGAAAGAATTAGGTCAGGGGGTGCACGAGGGGCCCACAAGGGTGGGGGCGTGCCCTACCCCCTGGGCGCGCCCTCCATCCTTGTGACCGCCTCGTGGCTCCTCCGACTTCATCTCCAAGTCTCCTGGTTTCCTTCTGGTCCAAGAAAGATCATCGCGAAAGTTTTATTCCGTTTGGACTCCGTTTGGCATTCCTTTTCTACGAAACTCAAAATCAGGGAAAAAACAGGAACTGGCACTGGGCCCTAGGTTAATTGGTTAGTCCCAAAAATAATATAAAATAGCATATTAATGCATATAAAACATCCAAAACAGATAATATAATAGCATGGAACAATCAAAAATTATAGATACGTTGGAGATGTATCAGGTACCCCTCAGGGCCAACCTAACTTTAACATGGTCCTGGGGTAAAGCCAAGGTAACCGTGTGTCCATAACATCAAGGGGGAAAGCCCGAGGAATCACCCTCGATGGATTCCACTTGATGTAATCATCAAGGTGATCATATGAGGAATCACCCTCGAGGTTCACACTTAAGGTGTTGCACGACAGAGTCGTATCGAGCATGGTGAAGGAGGAATCACCCTCGATAGACCACGACTAACTATCTACACTATGGAGATCTCATCATAAGTGTTCTACGAGGTATCACCCTCGGCACTCGATAGTAACTCTGCAGAGTCGTACAACTAGGGGGTGTGCGGTGATGTGTCGGGCTCTGGTTGTCGATCATGTTGATCGAGTCATCAAAGACAAAGCAGGGGCAACTGGGACAAAGTGAGGGGTCACTGATGGATCACAAACCAACCTATACTAAGCAGTTTAGGATAAGCAGGTAAGATACAACAGCAAGTTACAAAAGCAGGCTATGCATCAGATATAGGAGCAATCAATTACAGTAGCAAAATCTAATGCAAGCATGAGAGAGAATGGAATGGGCGATATCAGAATGATCATGGGGGTTTGCTTGCCTGCAGGCTCTTTGAAAAGGAAGAAGGGTCGTCGGTGACGTAGTCGATCACAGGGGCAGCATCGGTCTCGGGGTCTACCGGAGAGAAGAGGGGGAAGAAACAGTAAATATAAAGCAAGCAAGTGCAACACTATGCATGACATGACAATATGCATTGCTAGGGGTGTTCTAACGCAGTGCTACACGATACAGGTGAAGAGGAGAAACATCCGGGAATGTTTTCCCGAAGTTTGGCATTTTTCGGACAGATGAAAGAGAGGGGATGGTTCCATGTTCACTATGCTAGGGGCATGCGACAGATGAACGAATCGCATATTCGGATTCGTTGGATTTTTCTAAGCAATTTTCATATATAAATTATTTTAATCCGAGTTACGGATTATTTTATATGATTTTCTAAACTTTTAAATATTTTCTCAATTTACAGGATTTAAATTAATTCCAAAAATAAAAGTAACAGAAAGTGTTGGGTGCAACCGGTGCAGTGCACCCAACAATGCACTGGGGGGCTGTCAGTGGGCCCGGGGCTGCTGAGTCAGCAGGTCAATGGCAACCAGTTGACCAGTCAACTGGGTTAGCGGGACCCACTGGCCACCGACCCAGGGAGCGCACCACACCCAGCCACGTCAGCGGCGCTGGCGTGCGATGGAGAAGACGCCGGGCGCAGCGGCGGCGGGTGAGGAGGCCGGAGGCGGGCGGCGAGCACGGGAAGCGCCTATTGCTACAGACGCAAGCGGCGGCCGATGGCACGCAACCGCAGCAGCAACGGTGGGGCTAGCAGCCGCGGCAGGAGGGGCACGTTGGTGGCGGCGGCAGGAGCAGGGAGGCCGCGCTGGGGCAGGGGGGTCACGAGGCAGCCGGGGTCGGGCACGGTCGCGGTGGCCGCGGCTATAGGCCGGAACTAGGTGGCACGGGGCGACAACGGAGAATGGACGAAGAAGGGGAAGACCGGCGGGGGGAATGGCGCGGTGCTCACCAAAGGAGCGCAAGAAGGCTCGTTGATAGGCTTAGTAGCAGCAGACCAGGGGATCATGGCGACGAGGTTCTAGTGGTCGCGGGCGTTGACGGAGACGACGAGGCCATTGCACTGCTCCCCGAGACAAAGCAGAGTACCAGCTCGACGGAGACAAGGGGCCCGGAGCTCGTGGACAAGGCGCGGGGATGAGTAGACGCCTATGGCCTCGAGTTTTAGCGAAGTCCGTCCATGGCGGCGCTCGATTGAGGAAGAAATCAAGAGAGAGAGGGAACAGGGCGAGTGGGCGAGTGGAGAAGGCCGAGGTGAGAGGGCCGAGGCGTCGCGGGGGGGGGGGGAGGCTCCCTTATCCCCACCCGGGGCGTCGCTGGCGAGGTGGTGCGACGGGTCGCGCCCCTGTAGCGGCGCTGTCATGAACAGAAGAAGACGACCGGGGGGTTTAGGTGGGCCGGCTTGGGTGAGGCCCAGTGGGGGCAGGGGCTTTGGCCTTTTATTTTTGTTTTATTTTGTATTTCCTTTTTCTTTTAATATTTTCTGTTTTCTTTATAGTTTCCCTTTATTTTTAGTTTTAGAAAATACAACACTAGCCCCTAAATTAGTATTATTAATTATGCCACAGCCACAATTAGTTTGGCACCTAGATAAAATAGGTTAGTATTTTTATAAATTCAAAAGCACTTAAATAATTGTTTAGCCACTGTTTTGATTATTTTAGGGCATTAGAAACACTTTATAAAATAGGTTTCAACATGACAAATATCCAGGGGTTACTTGCCACACATTGAACATTTTAGTTTTCATGTTTGAGAATTTTGAATTTTGACTTTAATTTGAAATTGAAATTTGAACCAGTTTGAAACAACGTGGGATTTAGCAACGGTAAAAATGATGACATGGCACCATTAACTTGGGATTACTATAGCTTAATTATCCGGGTGTTACAATTCTCCTCCACTACAAGAAATCTTGTCTCGAGATTTAGGAGGTAGGAGGAAACAAAGCGGGGTATTCTTCTCGAAGACGATCCTCGCGTTCCCAGGTGGATTCATCTTCAGAATGGTTCTACCACTGGACTTTGAGAAACTTGATCGCCTTATGACAGGTGCGACGTTTAGCTTGGTCAAGAATGCGGACTGGATGCTCTTTATAAGAGAGTTCTTGTTGCAACTCCAGCATTTCATGGTCCACTCCTCGGATAGGGTTCTTGAAGCAGCAGCAAAGCTGTGACACATGGAAGACATCGTGAACCTGAGAAAGGTTCGACAGCAGTTCCAATTGATATGCCACTTTTCCACACCTTTCGAGAATAGTGAAAGGACCAATAAAGCGAGGAGCTAGCTTGCCCTTGATCTCGAAGCGGTGAGCACCTTTCATCGGTCTGACTCGAAGATAAGCCTTTTCGCCAGGTTGATAGACAATGTCTTTATGATGACGGTCACACTAACTCTTTTGGTGTGACTGATCAGTCTTCAGATTCTCGCGAATGACGCGGACTTGTTCTTCGGTGTGTTGAATAATATCCGGACCGAAGAGTGAATGTTCCCCAGTTTCTGACTAGTTCAGAGGGGTTCAGCACTTTTGTCCATATAACACTTCGAAAGGGGCCATCTTTAGACTAGTTTGATAGCTATTGTTGTAAGAGAACTCAGCATACGGGAGAGATTCTTCCCATTTCTTGCTGAAGGAAATGACTCAAGCTCGAAGCATGTCTTCGAGAACTTGGTTGACTTGTTCAACTTGTCCCTGAGACTGAGGGTGAAAGGCGATGCTGAACGATAGATGACTTCCCATAGCTTCTTGGAAACTTGCCTAGAATCTTGAAGTGAATAAGCGGCCACAGTCCAAGCTGATTGCCAACGGAATACCGTGGAGTGAAACAATTCTGGACATGTAGAGGGTTGCCAGCTGACTAGCAGTGATCATTTCTTTGACGGCCAAAAAATGTGCAACTTTGGAAAGCCGGTCAATGACGACAACAATAGCATCATTACCTTTCTGTGATTTGGGAAAACCAGTGAGGAAGTCCATTTCAACATGGTGCCATTTCCACTCAGGAATAGCGATAGGTTGCTGAGTTCCAGCAGGCCTTTGATGTTCTGCTCTGATTCGGCGGCAAACGTCACATTCAGCAACATAGCAAGCAATGTCTTACTTCATATTCGGCCACTAGAATCTCTCACAAATTTCTTGGTACATCTTTGTGCTACCAGGAGGGATAGACAGCGGCGTATCATGAGCTTCTTTCATAACCTTCTGAGTCATATCCAGGTTTTTCTCCTTACCCGGTACCACTAGGCGACTTTTGAAGAACAAAGCGCCATCATCATTAAGGGTGAAGAATGAGGGCTTTCCTTCTGCGAGATAGCGTTTAATCTTCTCGATTTGAGAGTCATAGTGCTGAATAGTCTTGATGTCACCCATGAGATCTGGTTCAACAACCAAGGCATTGAGGGATCCCTGGGGGACAACACGGAGGTTCATCTTTTGGAATTGTTCAGGAGGGGGAGCGAGATAACCCGGAGGAACAATATGGAGGTTTAGCTTGCTGAATTCCTCATGAAGAAGAGACTAAAACTTATGAACCTTGAGGTGGTTGCAGTATGACTTGCGGCTCAAGGCGTCAGCCATTACATTAGCCTTGCCTGGGGTATAGGAAATACCCAAATCAAAATCTGCTACAGTCTCCATCCATCTCTGCTGACGAAGGTTCAAATCTGGCTGAGTAAACAAATACTTCAGACTTTGTTGGTCGGTGAAGATCTCGCAACGATTACCGAGAAGGTAATATTGCCATAGTTTCAGTGCATATATGACAGCAGCAAGCTCGAGGTCATCAACTGGATAGTTCTCTTCGTGAGGGCGCAACTGACAAGAGGCATAGGCAATCACTCTGCGCCACTGCTCAAGATATATTCCGACAAATCGGCCGATTTATCACTTATCGGTGTCTGACCGATAAGATAAATAGGCTGATAAATCAGACGATATGGCGATAAATTGGCCGATATGCCGATAAACTGACCGATTTATCCCTTATCATGGGTCGATCGATAAGTTCCTGATAAGCGATATCCTCAACATTGCTCTGCGCTCTTGCATTAGGACACAGCCTAATCCTAGATGTGAAGCGTCGCGGTAAATGACAAAATCCTTTTTAGTATCTGGTGGAGGAAGCACTGGGGCAGATGTCAGCTTGTCTTTGAGTGCCTGGAAACTTTCCTGACACTTTTCTGTCCAATCAAACTTGACGCCTTTGTGAAGCAGACCAGTCAGGGGCTTGACAATCTTGGAGAAGTTCTCGATGAATCAACGACAATAGCTGGAGGGTCCGAGAAAGCTTCTGATTTGTTTGACAGTCTTCGGAGAAGTCCAATCGTGAATAGCCTGAACTCGCTCTGGGTTGACGGTAATACCATCCTTGGAGATAACATACCCAAGGTAGCTTACTTCGGGTAACCAGAACTCACACTTGGAATACTTGGCATATAGTTGATGCTCTCGAAGCTTTTCCGGAACAAGTTAAAGATGTTCAGCGTATTCTTCTTTGTTCTTGGAGTACACAAGGATATCATCCAGATAAACCACGATGAACTTGTCGAGGTATTCCATGAATATATAGTTCATCAGACGAGAGAATGTCGCTGGAGCATTGGTCAGGCCGAAGGACATGACGGTGTACTTGTATGAACCATAGCGAGTAACGAAGGCGGTCTTGGGAATATCCTCTTCACGAACCCGGATCTGGTGGTAACCCAACCTCAAATCAAGTTTACAGAATAACGAGGAACCAAAAAGTTGATCATACAGATCGTTGATTCTGGGAAGCAGATACTTGTTCTGAATTGTTGCCTGGTTGATAGGTCGGTAATCTTGGACCAAACGATTAGTTCCATCCTTCTTCTTGAAAAAGAGAGAAGGTGTTCCCCAAGCAGAGGAACTTGGACGGATAAAACCCTGACGAAGTGAAGTGTCGATTTCCTCCTTAAGCTCAAGGAGTTCATGCGGCGGCATCTTGTATGGCTGCTTGGCTATAGGAGTAGTGCCCGGTTTCAAGTCTATGATGAATTCGACAGCTCTAGCAGGGGGTATTCCTGGAAGTTCTTCTGGAAAGACATATTGGAATTCGCAGACGACTGGAATGTCCTCTATTCCCTCAAGAGGTGAAGCATTCAATGCATTCAGAGCATATATCTGATTCTCGGCATCCTGAGCTGTTCGGGCTGAGTATTGGATCGTCTGGCCAGAAGGATGTGTAACTTGGACTTTCTTAGCGGCACAGTCAATCAAAGCATTATGGGTTGTCAGCCATTCCATACCAAGAATGATGTCTATGTTGGAAGGTCCGAGTACAATGAAAGAAGCCGGAATAAGTAGACCTTCAATCTCGATTTGGTTGTGATGGCTTACCATTGTGGTTTGCCACATGGATCCCGGGTATTGAACCATTAGAGGAGTGGGTAATTCTTCCATGCCTAGCCCGTGTATCTGAGCAAATTGTTGGGACACAAAGGCATGCGATGCTCCTGAATCAAAGAGAACAGAGGCTGGTGATAATAATGATGAAGATCTTAAAGTGATTGGTGTGACTCCTATTGAATCTTTGTTTGCTAATATAAATCTTGATAAAGATGGGACTGGAGATGAGTCAACTTTAGCTAGAAGGCGTCCCAATAATTAGGAGTTTAAAGATCTAAATGAAAAAATTGATAAAAGTGGGATTGGAGAGGTCAAGACTTTAGGTAGCGATGAACCCACTCTTTTGGATTTCAAGGACTTTAATTATTATAATTGCTCTTTGATAGATTGTATTTCCTTGTTACAATCCATGCTTAATTCACCTCATGCTTATAATCAAAATAAAGCTTTTACTAAACATATCGTTGATGCCATGATGAAATTGTTTGAAGAAAAACTTGAGTTGGAAGTTTCTATCCCTAGAAAGCTTTATGATGAGTGGGAACCTACTATTAAGATTAAAATTAAAAATTATGAGTGCTTTGCTGTATGTGATTTGGGTGCTAGTGTTTCCACTATTCCGAAAACTTTGTGTGATGTGCTTGGTTTCCACGAACTTGATGATTGTTCTTTGAATTTGCATCTAGCGGATTCCACTATTAAGAAACCTACGGGAAGGATTAATGATGTTCTTATTGTTGCAAATAGGAATTATGTGCCCGTAGATTTTATTGTGCTTGATATAGATTGCAATCCTACATGTCCTATTATTCTTGGTAGACCTTTCCTAAGAACGATTGGTGCAATTATTGATATGAAAGAAGGAAACATTAGATTTCAATTTTTGTTAAGGAAGGGCATGGAATACTTTCCAAAAAAGAAAATTAAGTTGCCATATGAATCTATTATAAGAGTTACTTATGGATTAAATACCAAAGATGACAATACCTATATCTATTGCAATATGCCTAGCTAGGGTCGTTAAACAATAGCGCTTGTTGGGAGGCAACCCAGTTTTATTTTTTATTTTTGTTTGTGGTACTGTTTTTGAATAATTACACATTATTACTTATGTAGTAATTGTGTTTTAGTGTTTTAATTAGTGTTTGAGCCAAGTAAGACCTTTGGGATGATCCACAGTGATAGTTGATTTGATCTTGCTGAAAAACAGAAACTTTTGCACCCAGTAAAGTAATTTTATAAATTCACAGAAACGTGCTTTTGATCTGATTCTATTTGTACAAGATTGATATACAAATTTCCAAGGTCGTCCTAATTGTTCAGAATTTTTGGAATTACAGAAGTATACGAAGTTTCCAGATTACTACAGACTGTTCTGTTTTTGACAGATTCTGTTTTCTATGTGTTGTTTGCTTATTTTGATGAATCTATGGGTAGTATCGGGGGGTATGAACCATGGAGAAGTTAGAATACAGTAGATATAACACCATTATAAATTTAGAATGAGTTCACAACAGTAACTAAAGTGGTGATTTATTTTCTTATACTAACGGAGCTTATGAGTTTTCTGTTGTGAAGTTTTCAGGTTTTGGGTAAAGATTTGATGGAAAACGGAATAAGGAGTGGCAAGAGCCTAAGCTTGGGGATGCCCAAGGCACCCCAATTTAATATTCAAGGACAACCAAGCATCTAATCTTGGGGATGCCCCGGAAGGCATCCCCTCTTTTGTCTTCAATCCATCGGTAAATTTACTTGAGGCTATATTTTTATTCACCACATGATATGTGTTTTGCTTGGAGCGTCTTGTATTATAGGAGTCTTTGATTTTTAGTTTGCCACAATCATCCTTGTTGTACACACCTTTTGAGAGGGACACATATTAATCGGGAATTTATTAGAATACTCTATGTGCTTCACTTATATCTTTTGAGCTAGGCAGTTTGCTCTAGTGCTTCACTTATATCTTTTTAGAGCATGGCGGTGGTTTTATTTTATAAGAAATTGATGAACTCTCATGCTTCACTTATATTATTTTGAGAGTCTTAAACAGCATGGTAATGTGCTTAGGTTATGAATTTAGTCCTAATATGATGGGCATCCAAGAGGATATAATAAAAACTTTCATATAAAGAGCATTGAATAATATGAGAAGTTTGATTCCTTGCATTTGTTTTGAGATATAAAGATGGTGATATTAGAGTCATGCTAGTGAGTAATTGTGGATTGGTAGAAATACTTGTGTTAAAGTTTGTGATTCCCGTATCATGCACGTATGGTGAACCGTTATGTGATGAAGTCAGAGCATGATTTATTCTTTGATTGTCTTCCTTATGAGTGGCGGTCGGGGACGAGTGATGGTCTTTTCCTACCAATCTATCCCCCTAGGAGCATGCGTGTATTCCTTTATTTTGATGGCTAATAGACTTTTGCAATAAGTATGTGAGTTCTTTATGACTAATGTTGAGTCCATGGATTATACGCACTCTCACCCTTCCACCATTGCTAGCCTCTCTAGTACCGTGCAACTTTCGCCGGTGCAATAAACACACCATATACCCTTCCTCAAAACAGCCACCATACCTACCTATTATGGCATTTCCATAGCCATTCCGAGATATATTGCCATGCAACTTCCACCGTTCCGTTTATTATGACGCACACCATCATTGTCATATTGCTTTGCATGATCATATAGTTGACATAGTATTTGTGGCTTTGACCACCGTTCATATATTTTCATACATAACACGCTAGATCATTGCACATCCCGGTACACCACTGGAGGCATTCATATAGAGTCATATCTTTGTTCTAGTATTGAGTTGTAATTCTTGAGTTGTAAGTAAATAAAAGTGTGATGATAATCATTATTAGAGCATTGTCCCATGTGAGGAAAGGATGATGGAGGCTATGATTCCCCCACAAGTCGAGATGAGGCTCCGGACGAAAAAAAAGAAAAGAGAAAAAAAGAGCCCAAAGAGCCCAATAAAAAATGAGAGAAAAGAGAGAAGGGACAATGTTACTATCCTTTTTCCACACTTGTGCTTCAAAGTAGCACCATGATCTTCATGATAGAGAGTCTCCTATTTTATCACTTTCATATACTAGTGGGAATTTTTCATTATAGAACTTGGCTTGTATATTCCAATGATGGACTTCCTCAAAGTGCCCTAGGTCTTCGTGAGCAAGCAAGTTGGATGCACACCCACTTATTTTTTTGAGCTTTCATACACTTATAGCTCTAGTGCATCCATTGCATGGCAATCCCTACTCACTTGCATCGATATCAATTGATGGGCATCTTCATAGCTCATTAATTTGCCTAGTTGATCTGAGACTATCTCCTTCTTTTTGTCTTCTCCACAACCACCATATTCTATTCCACTGATAGTGCTATATCCATGGCTCACGCTCATATATTGCGTGAAAGTTGAAAAAGTTTGAGAACACTAAAAGTATGAAACAATTGCTTGGCTTGTCATCGGGGTTGTGCATGATGAAATACTTTGTGTGGTGAAGATGGAGCATAGCCAGACTATATGATTTTGTAGGGATAACTTTCTTTGGCCATGTTATTTTGAGAAGACATGATTGCTTTATTAGTATGCTTGAAGTATTATTGTTTTTATGACAATATTAAACTTTGTTTTGAATCTTATGGATCTGAACATTCATGACATAACAAAGAAGATTATATTGAGAAATATGTTAGGTAGCATTCCACATAAAAAATTCTGTTTTTGTCATTTACCTACTCGAGGATGAGCAGGAATTAAGCTTGGGGATGCTTGATACGTCTCCAACGTATCTATAATTTTTTATTGTTCCATGCTATTGTATTGTCTATCTTGGATGTTTTATATGCATTTTGGTACTATTTTATATCATTTTTTGGGACTAACCTAGTGCCCAGTGCCAGTTGCAGTTTTTTCCTTGTTTTTGACTTTTTCAGAAAGGAATATCAAACGGAGTCCAAACGGAATAAAACTTTCGCGATGATTTTTCTTGGACCAGAAGACACCTACGAGACTTGGAGAGAGGGCCAAAGGAGTCCCGAGGAGCCCACAAGCCCTTAGGGCGCACCCTAGGGGGGCGCCCCTGGCTAGTGGACCCTACGGGAGTCCCCCAACCCTAATCTTTGCTCTATAAATTCCAAAATATTCCCCAACCACCAGAAGCGCCCACAAAAATACTTTTTCGCCGCCGCAAGCTTCTGTTCTCGTGAGATCCCATCTTGGGGCCTTTTCCGGTGATCTGCCGGAGGGGGATTCGATCACGGAGGGCTTCTACATCAACCTTGCTGCCCTACCGATGATGTGTCGGTAGTTTACCACAGACCTATGGGTCCATAGCTAGTAGCTAGATGGCTTCTTCTCTCTCTTTGATCTTCAATACCATGTTCTCCTCGATGTTCTTGGAGTTCTATCCGATGTAATCTTCTTTTTCGGTGCGTTTGTTGAGATCCGATGAATTGTGGGTTTATGATCAGATTGTCTATGAATATTATTTGAGTCTCCTCTGAACTCTTTTATGCTTGATTTAAATAGCTTTGTATTTCTCTCCGATCTATTGATTTGGTTTGGCCAACTAGATTGATCTATCTTGCAATGGGAGAGGTGCTTTGTGATGGGTTCAACCTTGCGGTGTGCTCACCCAGTGACATAGTAGGGGTAGCGAGGCACGTATTGTATTGTTGCCATTAAGGGTAAAAAGATGGGGTTTATATCATATTGCTTGAGTTTATCCCTCAACATCATGTCATCTTGCTTAAGGCGTTACTCCGTTCTTATGAACTTAATACTCTAGATGCATGCTGGATAGCGGTCAATGTGTGGAGTAATAGTAGTAGATGGAGGCAGGAGTCGGTCTACTTGTTATGGACGTGATGCCTATATTCATGATCATTGCCTTAGATATCGTCATAATTATTCGCTTTTCTATCAATTGCTCAACAGTAATTTGTTTACCCACCGTATGCTTTATTCAAGAGAGAAGCCTCTAGTGAAACCTATGGCCCCCGGGTCTATTTTCCATCATATATTTTCAGATCAATAAACCAAAAACCCAAAAATACTTTGTTGCAATTTATTTATATTTACTTTATTTTATGTTATAGTAATCTTTTATATCTATCTCTACCAGATCTCATCCTTGCAAGTGACTGTGAAGGGATTGACAACCCCTTTATCGCGTTGGGTGCAAGTGTTTGATTATTTGTGCGGGTGCATATATTGGAGACTTGCTTGCGCCTCCTACTGGATTGATACCTTGGTTCTCAAACTGAGGGAAAAACTTATCTCTACTTTGCTGCATCACCCTTTCCTCTTCAAGGGAAAAACCAATGCAAACTCAAGAAGTAGCAGGTGCTGGAGCAGGTCGGTGATAAACAATGTGTGGGATCCAGACTCGATGTTTCTGAGAAGGCTGACATGAGGATGGGCCAACATCATGAGTACGCTTGAGCGACTCCTGGTACTCAGTTAGACCAGTTTCAGCTTGGAAAGCTGTAACACCCCCTGTCATTAGCCACAGTAATCACTTTTGATAATGACATGTCAGCAAGCCTAATAGTGCATAATCATCATTAGCATCATATTGCATTTCAACTCCTAAGTCAAATTCAAATTTAAATAAAAGTGGAAAATAAAAGTTGTCCAACATAGAAACTAAAATGTTCAGTAAATAATAAATATTGCAGAGGCTATTCTAAAATTGTAACCAACAATTAATAAATTCATTAGGTGGCACTAACATTACCAAAACATCAAGGATTAATGCATTTTAATTATTATAAAATTTGTGTGAACTCAAGTTAACTCCAAACTAATTTTTGGTAGTTTTAGAGGATGCCTAGTAATTATTGGAACAATTCCTATGTTATACAAAAATCATTTTGAGGCCCAACTATTTACTAAACAGGAGATATGATTAAATAAAAAGAAAAAGACAAAAGAAAAGAAAACAGAGAAAAAGAAAAAGAAAAAATCCCCCCCGGCCCAACTGGGCCAAGGCCTAGCCGGCCGGCCCAGCTCCTCCCCTATATGGCCTCCCCCTGGAGACCGAACCCTAACTCCCCCCCACCCACCGACACCCCCCCCCCTTGTCCCCCCCGATCTGGATCGGGCCCGCGCCCGCGCCCTCGCTCGCGCGCTCGCCCCCGACGCCCTGCGCTCGCGCCGACCGCGCCCCGCGCCCGACGCCGCCGCCTCGTCCCC
Source organism: Thinopyrum elongatum (assembly GCA_011799875.1). Classification (NCBI taxonomy): domain Eukaryota; kingdom Viridiplantae; phylum Streptophyta; class Magnoliopsida; order Poales; family Poaceae; genus Thinopyrum; species Thinopyrum elongatum. The sequence continues at coordinate 148,251,818 of CM022299.1, forward strand.
GACGCCGCCCCCTCGCCGGACCCCGTCGCCGTCTTCCCCGCGCCCACTGCCTCCGCCCTACACCGTGCGGTGAGGCCCCGGCCTCTCCCCTCTCTCGTCCGTGCCTCGCCCGCCCCGGCCACTCCGCCCCGCAGCTCGCTCAACGCCTCTCCGCGCCTCTGTCGTCGGACCGAGCTGCTCGCGCCGCCCCGCACCCGCGCGCGCGCCCTGCCTGCTAGCGCACCCACCGACGCGACCCCCCCCCCCACCCGGCCGCCGCTCCACCCGCGCTCGCTCGCGCATGCTCGCGCCCGCGCTGCTGCCGCGCCCTTGCCACGAACCCACCGCGCCCGCGCACGCGCGCCGCGCCCGCCACCCGCACGCCTGTGGCCCCTGGGCCACTGCCCGGTGGGGCCCAGTGCCCAGTGACACTGACGAACGGGCCCAGCCCTAAAAACATTTTAAGAAAATAAAAATAAAATAATAAAAATAATTAATTAATTAATTAATTAGTTAATTAAGTTAATTAACCCTATTTAGATTAATCTAATTTAATTAATTAGTTTAATTAATTAGTTTAATTAAAAGTTAATTAGTTAGTTAACCCTAATTAACCTAACCAGTCTATGACATGTGGGACCCACGTGTCAGGACGCCTGCTGATGTCATGCTGACGTCAGCATAACACTGTTTCGGATAATGTTAATTTAAATAATTAATTAAATTTCAGAAATTAATAAAAACTTTAAATAATCATATTAAATAATCCGTAACTCCGATGAAAATACTTTATACCTGAAACTTGCTCAGAATTCCGATACGAACTCGAATACGCCCTCCGTATTCCCGTCAGACGCCCGTAGCTATAAGAACATTGAACTTTTAGACCGATTTTGATAAATGAATAGTGCCCCACATTGATTAAATAAATCCAAATAAATTCCTAAATTAACTAAATCATTTAGTTAGGCAGTAGAACACCCCGGCATATCGTTTAGGCATGTCATACATATTGTTTGCATTATTGCCGTGAATTTATTGTTTCTCTCCCCCCCTCCTTCTCTCTCGATAGACGCCGAGACCGACGACGCTGCACCAGGATACGACTACACTACCGACGAGCAGCCCGTTGGCGATCTCTCTCTCTCTTGCCAGAGCAACCAGGCAAGCCCCTCCTTGAGCATCCAGATATCGCCCATTCTATTCTCCTGCTTGCATTAGATTTTGCTACTGTTAATGTATGCTCCTATTCTGATGCATAGCCTGCTGTTGTAACCTGTTCATTGCTACCTTACCTGCCTATGATAAACTGTTTAGTATAGGTTGGTAGTGAACCATCCGTGACCCCACCACCTTATCCTTGTTGCCCCTGCTTGATCATCGACGACTCGATCAACGTGATCGTCGACCAGAGACCGACACCTCACTTCACACCCCCTTAGTTGTACGACTCTGCGTAGTAACTATCGAGTGCCGAGGGTGATACCTCGTAACGCACTCCCGATGAATACTCTGCAGTGTAGCTATTCGGTCGTGGTCATCGAGGGTGATTCCTCCTTCTCCACTTCCGATACGACTCTGTCGTGCAACCCTCTGTGTGAACCTCGAGGGTGATGCCTCATACGTTCACCCTGATGATTTCATCGAGTGGAATCCGCCGAGGGTGATTCCTCAGGTTTCCCCCTTGATGTTATGACCACACGATTACTTGACCTTTGTTACAGGAGGGTCCACCCTGGTGGGTACCCGCTGGGGATCTATGATGTCGGATGTGCCGGAAGGGCACTCGAGTGTGATATTGTGGCGGAGCATCAGAGACTCTGATTGTCTCCGCGTGATACTAATTGAGCCTATTGGATTTGGGTTTGTGATCTGAGTGGGTCGACGTGCCCTATACGCACTACCACCACGCGGGATAATGGTTATGGGACCCTCTGCGAAGTACATTTCTCCCGAAAGCTCGTCTGACTTCACGATTCACCGTGCGGGCTGATTGTCGGGATTGGGCTGGATACTTCACTGACGAGCTCAGTGTCGCGCCTGCACCCCGGCCAGTCTCGCAACGTGCAGGGTGCCCAGGGCGATGGCCCGAGACCTCTGGGTGCATTGGTTAGTCCGGCGTGCTGACCTCTCTGCCGAGCCTAGGTAGGGTGTTGCTTCGTGTTGATCTTCCGAGGACGGGCATTACCCAGCAAGTGTGTCCGGCCAGAGTTGATCGAGCGTGTTGGGTAACAGTAGTGCACCCCTGTAGGGATGAATCTTCTATCGATAGCCGGTCCTACGGTAAAGGACGCTCAGTTTGTGTATCCCGATCTACTACTTAAATTGGATACTTGTTACTTAATTGAAGCTTCGGGATCGCTTTCTCGCTTGGGAGTCGAGGAAGGATCTTTAAGCTGTACTTCAACATGTTTGCTAAATAAAATGATATTCTACTCTCTTCTACTGCTGCAAGATGATGGGCTTGTGAAGATGTTTGAAGATGCTAGTCTTCGATAGGACTAGGCCTTCTCTCTATTCTGGCATTTCTGCAGCCCAGTCCACTTATACAGCCTTTCTCCATTGATGATGTTGCATATGTAGTATAGATCCTTGCTTGCTGAGTACTTCGGATGAGTACTCACGGTTGCTTTAATTTCTCTTTTCCCCATATACCCCACCTTGATGATACATCAGACGATGGAGTCCAGGAGCCAGATGCCACCACCGGAGCTTACTACCAGGAGGGTCCAGAGGGTACTTACTACTGGATTGAGCTAGCTGACCAAGAGTAGGATCGGAGGCTCCCAGGCAGGAGGCCAACGCCTTTCGATCTAGTGTCGCTGTTTGTGCTAGCCTTCTTAAGGCAAAACTTGTCTAACTATGTCTGTACTCAGATAATATTTGTATGACTGACTTATGTATTTGGATCTTCGGATCCCTGGTCTGTAATATTGTGGATCTCTGTTTAGATTGTGTTAGAGTTGTGTTGTGATATCTTCCCGTGAGTCCCTGTGCATGATTGTACACGTTTGCGTGTATGATTAGTGTACGATTGAGTCGGGGGCGCCACAAAAGCTTGGCTGACAAGCGTCAGAAAGTTTGCGCAATCGTGAACAACAAGTGCGAGCTTTATATCAGGACGCAGTCCTTCTCAGAATTTCTCCTGCTTGCGAGTGTCAGTGCAGACATCATCCGCGGCATAGCGGGATAATTCAAGGAATTTCCTCTGGTATTCATCCACGGTCATTTTGCCCTGTGAGAGTTTGCGGAACTCCTTCTTCTTCTGGTCCATCAGACCTTGAGGAATGTGCCATGCACAGAAGGCTAACTTAAATTCCTACCAAGTGGTTACAGTTTCAGCAGGCAACATACCCCTGTGGCTTTCCCACCATCGAGCAGCTGGACCCTTCAAGTGGAATGCCGCAAAGGTGACGTAAATGGCAGGGGAAACATTAGCTGACTCCATCTCAAACAGGATGTCACTAAGCCAATCCTCAGCATCCATAGGATTGGTGGAGTTGCGGAAAATGGACGGGTTGAGGCGAACGAATTCTTGTAGTGTTATTGGGGTAGGCCATTGATGAGCATTCTGGTTTGGAAACGGGACCATTACTCGAATCATAAACTGACGATTCAGCTCAAACTTATGCATCATTGTGGCAATATAAGGTGGAGGTGGAGGATCGTCAGCCATCCTGCTAAAAACATCAGGGAGCAGTTTAAAAAGGGGTGGAGCAGGTGTATGGAGTCATTCATGATGTAACTTGAACAATGAGCAAAGGCGCGGTGTGTACCAAACAGTAGTCATTAAAGACATGCAGATACATATATAGATCCAATTACACGTTGTTAGTATGAGTTCGGACAAGAGAAACATCTTAGACATACTAGGCGGCACGCATGCTCGTGATGGAGGGATACAACAACGGGACATTGCAAAGGCTACATCAACGTCGGAGAAAACCACTAGAGCGAGGAATCTGCAGGGGACGACGCAGGGTGCCCTTGATAAAAGGATCCTGCGGCCCGTGAACACTATGAAGCAGATCCTGGCCCTCAATTCAAGAAAGGCGTAATACAAATCTCCGGCTGGATGTGATCATGAGATCCTAATGTTAGAGTTAGCAAAATCATTTAAGAATAGAAGAGAGATCAGAGTCCCAGAGTATAGAAGAGGAGTAAAAGATCCTAATACCACCCATTGGCGATGTGGGCCCGTAAGCCACACAGCCATGTTACTAAAACATGTTTTTCAAAGACTAGACTCAACTTCGGCCAAGGAGTTGGAAAGGGGGGGGTTCCTATAGGCCATCGACTCTAGTACCAACTTGTGACGCCCCGATTCAATCTTACACTAATCATACACGCAAATGTGTACAATCAAGACCAGGGACCCATGGAAAGATATCACACAACACAACTCTAGACACAAATTAAAATAATACAAGTTTTATATTACAAGACAGGGGCCTCAAGGGCTCGAAAAAATAAGCTCAAAAACAAACGAGTCAGCGGAAGCAACAATATCTGAGTACAGACATAAGTTAAACAAGACTGCCTTAAGAAGGCAAGCACAAAAGCAACAACAATCGAAAAGGCAAGGCCTCTTGCATGGGACCTCCTAACTACTCCAAGCTGTTGGCCATCTCCACGTAGTAGTAGGCACCCTTGGGGTAGTAGTAGTCGTCAGCGGTGGCATCTGGCTCCTGGGATCCACCATATGATCGCATCAACCGGGTATAGGGGAAATGAGGTAGCAAGGCAACCGTGGGTACTCATCCAAAGTACTCGCAAGCATCAGATCTATACTAAGTATGCATTGGTATCAAAGGAAGGGATGTATCTGTGGACTGAACTGCAGAATGCCAGAATAGAGGGGAAGGCCTAACCTATCGAAGACTAGCATCTTGCAGCATTCAGAAGAGTACAAAATATCATTTTTAATTAACAAGCATGTTGTAGCATTAATGCCCAAATATCCTTCCTCGACTTCTTGTGAGAAAGCAATCCTCGAGCCAACATATCCATCTCATATCTCAAGTATCCAGTTATAGTTGTAATAGATCGGGATACAACTCCGAGCATCCATTACCATGGACACGGCTATTCGAATAGATAACTTCCATGCAGGGGTGCACCACATTACCCAACCCGCTTGATTACTCTGGCCGGACACACTTTCTTGGGTCATGCTTGGCCTCGGAAGATCAACACATCGTAGTCCTACCTAGGCTCCGAAGAGAGGTCCCCGCCGGTCTACACCCTAAGCACTCCGGGGTCTTGGGCCCAACGCCCTTTGCACTCCGGGTCGTCGTGAGCAGAGTGGATACCAACGCCACCTCTGTCATGGATGGCATGATCCGACCGTGCCACAATTCTGAACTAGACGTCTGACAGAGCTTTCGGAAGAAACGTACGACTCCAAGTGCCCATAACTATTTCCGCGTGGCAGTTAGTGTGTATAGGACAGTGGCCACCTCAGATCAAATACCCAAATCCTTAGTGTATTGGGAGCTCGCGGAGACGAGCAGAGACTCACAATCATGTGACCCCGTCGCCCTGTCTCGAGGAAATACGGCAAGGGCCAGGCCCAACCCTCGCTCTTTAGGGCGGTCTCCATGCCCGGCCGTGCCTCGTAATTATCTCACGGGTACCCTCTAGGTCAACCTGACTATCCAGAGAATGTCAGGAACTCAGGTCCACCTCTACCGGGCTGGTACCGCCTGTCCCTTCAGTCCCACAGTAACAGTAACTCTCGCGGGTACCCCCACGGTCAACCCTACTTCACATATCTCGTGGGTACCACTCGGGGCCGACCTGACTTTAACATGGTCCTGGGGTAAAGCCAAGGTAACCGTGTATCCATAACATCAAGGGGGGAAACCCGAGGAATCACCCTCGATGGATTCCACTTGATGTAATTGTCAAGGTGAACATATAAGGAATCACCCTCGAGGTTCACACTTGAGGTGTTGCACGACAGAGTCGTATCGAGCGTGATGAAGGAGGAATCACCCTCGATAGACCACGACCGACTAGCTACACTACGAAGATCTCATCAGAAGTGTTGTACGAGGTATCACCCTCGGCACTCGATAGTATCTCCGCAGAGTCGTACAACTAGAGGGGTGTGCGGTGATGTGTCGGGCTCTGGTTGTCGATCATGTTGACCGAGTCATCGAAGACAAAGTAGGGGCAACTGGGACAAAGTGAGAGGTCACTGATGGATAACAAACCAACCTATACTAAGCAGTTTAGGACAAGCAGGTAAGGTACAATAGCAGGTTACAAAAGTAGGCTATGCATCAGATATAGGAGCAATCAATTATAGTAGCAAAATCTAATGCAAGCATGAGAGAGAATGGAATGGGCCATATCGGAATGATCAAGGGGGTTTGCTTGCCAGGAGGCTCTTTGAAAAGGAAGAAGGGTCGTCGGTGACGTAGTTGATTACAGGGGCAGCATCGGTCTCGGGGTCTACCGGACAGAAGAGGGGGAAGAAACAGTAAATATAAAGCAAGCAAGTGCAACACTATGCATGACATGACAATATGCATTACTAGGGGTGTTCTAACGCAGTGCTACACAATACAGGTGAAGGGGGGAAACATCCGGGAATGTTTTCCTGAAGTTTGGCATTTTTTGGACAGATGAAAGAAAGGGGACGGTTCCATGTTCGCTATGCTATGTGCATGTGACAGATAAACGGATCTCATATTCGGATTCGTTGGATTTTTCTGAGCAATTTTCATATATAAATTATTTTAATTCGAGTTATGGATTATTTTATATGATTTTCTAAAGTTTTAAATATTTTCTGAATTTATAGGATTTAAATTAATTCCAAAAATAAATAGCAACAGAAAGTGTTGGGTGCACCCGGTGGAGTGCACCCAACAGTGCACTGGGGGCTGTCAGTGGGCCCGGGGTTGCTGAGTCAGCAGGTCAACGCTGACCAGTTGACCAGTCAACTGGGTCAGCGGGGCCCACTGGCCAGCGACCCGGGGGCGCACCACACCCAGCCATGTCGGCGGCGTTGGCGTGCGATGGAGAAGACGCTGGGCACAGCGGCGGCGAGCGAGGAGGTCGGAGGCGGGCGGCGAGCGCGGGAAGCGCCGGCGGCTACAGGCGCGAGCGGCGGTCGGTGGCACGCAGCCGCAGCAGCAACGGCGGGGCAAGCAGGCGTGGCAGAAGGGGCGCGCGGGCGCGTTGGTGGCGGCGGCAGGAGCAGCAGGAGCAGGGAGGCCGCGCTGGGGCAGGGGGGTCGCGAGGCAGCCAGGGTCGGGCGCGGTCGCGGTGGCCGCGGCCATAGGCCAGAACTACGCGGCACGAGGCGGCGACGGAGAATGGACGAAGAAGGGGAAGACCAGCGGGGGGGAACGGCGCGGTGCTCACCGAAGGAGCGCAAGAAGGATCGTTGATAGGCTTAGTAGCAGTAGAGCAGGGGATTGAGGCGACGAGGTTCCGGCGGCCGCGGGCGTTGACGGAGACGACGAGGCCATTACGCTGCTCCCCGAGACGAAGCAGAGTACTAGCTCGGCGGAGACGAGGGCCCCGGAGCTCGTGGACAAGGCGCGGGGATGAGCAGACGCCGGTGGCCTTGAGTTTTAGCGAAGTCCGTCCATGGCGGTGCTCGATTGAGGAAGAAACCGAGGAAGAGAGGGAACGGCGCGAGTGGAGCAGGCGGAGGCGAGAGGGCTGAGGCGTTCCCCACCCGGGGCGTCGCCGGAGAGGTGGTGCGACGGGTCGCGCCCTTGTAGCGACGCGGTCGTGAACAGAAGAAGACAAACGGAGGGTTTAGGTGGGCCGGCTTGGGTGAGGCCCAGTGGGGGCAGGGGCTTTGGCCTTTTATTTTTGTTTTCTTTTTGTATTTTCTTTTTCTTTTAATCTTTTCTGTTTTCTTTTTAGTTTCCCTTTGTTTTTAGTTTGATAAAATACAACACTAGCCCCTAAATTAGTATTATTAATTATGCCACAGCCACAATTTGTTTGGCACCTAGATAAAATAGGTTAATATTTTTATAAATTCAAAAGCACTTAAACAATTGTTTAGCCACCGTTTTGATTATTTTAGGGCATTAAAAACACTTTATAAAGTATACGTTTCAACAAGACAAATATCCAGGGGTTATTTGCCACACATTGAACATTTTAGTTTTCATGTTTGAGATATTTGAATTTTGACTTTAATTTGAAATTGAAATTTGAACCGATTTGAAACAACGTGGGATTTAGCGACAGTAAAAATGATGACATGGCACCATTAACTTGGGATTATTGTAGCTTAATTATCCGGGCGTTACAGTATCGGTCTTCGCGCTTCTCCTGAATGCATGTTTGAATATTTATACATCAATTTGTCTATGTAATGCATTATAAAATGATGTCACGTGCAAAACGCTCCGACGACAACAAAAAGCGTTGTCACGACAGTAAAAAAACGCTGCCATGGCAGCAAAGCGCTGCCTTGACAACATTATTTCTTTACCTGGGCAACATTACTAGTGGCAGGTGAAAAGATATGCTCGTCTTTGCTAGTGTCTTTCACCAACGACAACCCATCATGCCCATCCTTTGTTGCTAAGTTATTTTTTTTCTAAACGAGACAAAAACTATACCAATAGGGGAGGAGCACGGTGACTTTTTAATTAAGATAGAAAATGTGAGAATCAAGGTTCGACCCCTGGGCGGCTAGGAGGCATAGCTGCTCCCCAGCCACTAGGCTAGGTGCCCATCCACATTATTGCTAAGTTATGTACAAGTGGCGGACGCTTCCACACATTGATAAGCTATTACTTGTGGGCGGACCCCACAGATACCCGTTTTGTGTTCGACATTCATAGCCTGTTTTGCAATAGTGTATGAACGCACCCATTGAGTTGCGGACCTGCAGATTTTGTCGTTGATATCGTGCGTTCTATCGAGAAATAAAACAAGTAATCAATTGTACGAGAGCATCTACAACCGGACCCCCCAGACGTCCCATCGGATTGCCCGGACACTGCCCGTGCACTGTCCAGACAGGAGAGAAGAAAAAAGTCACTCAATTGGGCTCCCCACTTTGTGCCCATATGACCAGGCTGTCCGCAAATCCCCATATCCATACCAAATATGAGGAGGATATAGGGATGTCCGAGCATGTTCAGGCAACCCTCCACGTAGGATGCGGCCTATCCCGAACCACCTTTTCTCTTTCCTTATTCTTTCTTTTTTTTTCTTTCTCTCTCCATCTCCATCAATCACATGCATTTAATTGGACAATTTGAGGAAGATGTGGGGAACATGGTTGCATGCATGCATAATTAGAGGCTCGAAAGGGACATGCCCGGACACTGATCGGACATGATCGCGGGCATTTGAGGATCGATATTAGCCGATCATGGTTGTAGATGCTCTGAGTGGGATGCCTCGAAGTGTCTGTTGGGGCGAAATGACATCTCCAACGCGTACACAAAAGTATATGAACATCTTGTTCCTCGACACGATAGTTGAAAGAAGAACGAGAGTGTATGAATCAATTCATACTTGTTCAGTATAATGATTATTAGAAAGAATAGGATAGACTAGGATTTGGTCCTGCCTTGTCTTGTACTTCAAGTTAGCTTTTGTACTCCTACATATATGCCCACGAGGCTCCAGAAATACAATCAACGATTCCACCAATTCTATCTATCCCTTCTAACATGGTATCAGCCTAACTAGCACCCGACGCTTCCGCCCGCACGCCGCCCCCGGGGCAGTCGGCCTCCATGACCTCCGCCGGGGGCCGCGCCACCCGTACCTAGGGTTCGTCCTCCGGTCGTGTTAACCGGCTGCCCTAGCGAGTCTTTTTCCCGAGCCCTTGCTCCGGGTTTTCTCTCTCCCGCCGGTCATCTTGATCGGCGTTTTCTTTTTGGTTTTTCGATCTAAGATCGGTTTGCGTCGCCCGCCGCCGCCGTCGACCCCCGTGCGCCTCTACTCCAACACCGGCGCGACCGACCGGCTCCATCACCGGCCCGGCGGCCTCGCACGACAGGAGGCCCCTCATGGTCGTCGTCCGCGCGCCGGCCCGCCCGTCGATCTATGCCGGCTGTCTCCGGCCTGCTTCGACCGGGACTCCTGCATCGCCCCGACCCGGTGGCCTCGTGCCATGCGGCGGCCCATCATAGCCGCCGTTCGCGCGCCAGCCCGCCCATCGATCCATGCCACCCGCCTCCGCCGCGTCTGCACGGTGGCCCTGCGGTCTGCCTTGCCGGCCTCGTCCCCGGCTGCGTCGGGCTCGTCGGCTGCCTCAGCTCGGGACCCGCTGCTACATTGGTCGCTCGGGCCTCACTGCCCGGGCGCCGACGATGTTTTGGCAGCCCGGGTGCCGGTGCTGACGCGCTCGTCCGCATGTTATCCCATAATGTCTACTACGCAACCTTCTTTTTGTAGACTCGTGTTGGGCCTCCAAGCGCAGAGTTTTGTAGGACAGTAGCAAATTTCCCTCAAGTGAATGACCTAAGATTTATCAATCCGTGGGAGGCATAGGATGAAGATGGTCTCTCTCAAACAACCCTGCAACCAAATAACAAAGAGTCTCTTGTGTCCCCAGCACACCCAATACAATGGTAAATTGTATAGGTGCACTAGTTCGGCGAAGAGATGGTGATATACGTGTAATATGGATGGTAGATATAGGTTTTTGTAATCTGAAAATATAAAAACAGCAAGGTAACTAGTAACAAAAGTGAGCAAAAACGGTATTGCAATGCTTAGAAACAAGGCCTAGGGTTCATACTTTCACTAGTGCAAGTTCTCTCAACAATGATAACATAATTGGGTCACATAACAATCTCTCAACGTGCAACAAAGAATCACTCCAAAGTTTCTATCGAAGAACGTAGGACAAAAAAGTGCATCAACCCCTATGCATAGATTACCCCAATGTCACCTCGGGAATCCGCGAGTTGAGTGCCAAAACATACATCAAGTGAATCAATAGAACATCCCATTGTCACCACAGATATCCCATCGCAAGACATACATCAAGTGTTCTCAAATCCAATACTCAATCCAACATAATGAAACCTCAAAGAGCAAGACTCAATTCATCACAAGAAGATAGAGGGGAAGAAACATCATATGATTAAACTATAGTAACAAAGCTCGCGATACATCAAGATCGTGCCAAATCAAGAACACGAGAGAGAGAGATCAAACACATAGCTACTGGTATATACCCTCAGCCCCGAGGGTGAACTACTCCCTCCTCGTCATGGAGACCGCCGGGATGATGAAGATGGCCATCGGTGATGGTTTCCCCCTCCGGCAGGGTGCCGGAACGGGCTCCCAATTGGTTTTTCGTGGCTACAGAGGCTTGCGGCAGCGGAACTCCCGATCTAGGTTTCTTTCTGGGGGTTTCGTGATTTATAGGAATTTTTGGCGTCGGTCTCGCGTCAAGGGGGTCCACGAGGCAGCGGCAAGACAGGGGGGCGCGCCCTCTACCCTTGTCGTTGCCTCGGGACTCTTCTGGCCCAACTCTTGTGCTTCGGGGGTCTCTTTTGGTCCATAAAAAATCACCGTAAATTTTCAGCCCATTCCGAGAACTTTTATTTCTGCACAAAAAATGACACCACGGTAGTTCTGCTGAAAACAGTGTCAGTTTGGGTTTGTTCTAACCAAATCATATAAAATTGTTGTAAACATGGCATGAATATTTCATAAATTATAGATACGTTGGAGACGTATCAGCATCCCCAAGTTTAATTCCTGCTCGTCCTCGAGTAGGTAAATGATAAAAGAAAGAATTTATGAAGTGTGAATGCTAGCAAGTGCACAAGTTTGATCAATGATAATTTCAATCACTTTTTCTAGCATCATTATAAATCATAAACAGTAGTTCATCTCATAAAACTTCTCTTGATCAAGTAGCATGCTATTCACATGTTAAAGTATAGATCATAAACTTTCTTGAAAACTAACAAACTAGGTTCTCAGTCATCAAACAATTGCAATTCATCTTATTTTCAGGAAGGGTCTATTTAAGAGCTTTGATTTAGCAAATCCCACATACTCAACTATCATATAGTATTCCATGATTGCTACCACTCAAAGTATATTTTTAGAACAAATAGCATCCATTGAACACAGAGAAAGATAGGGGCTTAATGTTTCGCCTCCCAACTTATTTATTATATAGATAATTGTCAACAATAATAATTCATGATCAAATATATTTGAATGGCCATATATGCTTAGATCTTTCCCCATCACATGATGCTTGCCAACTAAAGAGTAGGTTGGAATGAGAAGGAATACTACTAACTCTTGCATAAAAGTAAAAGATAGGCCCTTCGCAGAGGGAAGCAGGGATTTGCAGAGGTGTCAGAGCTCGAAGCTTTTAAAACAGAGATGAATATAATTTTGAGAAGTATGCTTTCATTGTCAACGTAATGACCGAGAGTTCTCACTCTCTTCCATGCTAGACACATTATAGGCGGTTCCCAAACAGAATGGTAAAGTTTTTACTCCCCCTCCACCAACAATCATACTCCACGGCTGATCCGAAACAACGGGTACCGTCCATACCAACAACAATCCTGGGGGAGTGTTTGATGATTATATTTTGATTTGATTTCGAGCATGGAACTGGGCATCCCGATTACCAGCCACTTTCTCGTGAATGACAAGTGAACCAACACTCATCGTGAGAATAACCCACCTAGCATGAAAGATACTGACAGCCCCTAGTTACTACATGAGCGATTCGGGCATACAAAACAGATTATTATTTGAAGGTTTAGAGTTTGGCACATGCAAATTTACTTGGAACGGCAGGTAAATACCGCATATAGGTAGACATGGTGGACACTCATGGAAGAAACTTGGTTCAAGGATTTTGGATGCACAAGCAGTATTCCCGCTTAGTACAGAAATTTTGGCTAGCAAAAGATTCTAAATAGCAAGCACCACATGTTGGAGGATCCATAACAATATAACTTCTATACAAATATACCCAAGCATAACTCATTATGTTGTCTTCCTTGTTCAACTTCAACTAATATGCTCAAGTTTGAAAATAATTAATGGGGATCACAATCATAGAAGATGTCCAAGATAGTATATTTATATGTGAAATCTCTCTTCCTTCAATATTCTTTCATGAATTGTTCAAGTGACCAATACTATGTTTGCTAACTTTCAATAAATTTACCACCTATACTTCTTATATGTTAAGTCATTACTCCCCATGGGATAAGCATATGAAACATATATAATTTCAGATTTATGATATTCAATTCATTCAACCATTTACTCATAGGATATAAGTGAAGCACACGAGTAAATGACAAACTACTCCAAAAAGATATAAGTGAAGATCAATGAATAGTCAAATAATTAAGTAGCTGTGTGAAGACTCTCTCTCTCATTTAAAAATTTCAGATCTTAAGTATTTTATTCAAACAGCAAGCAAAACAAAATAAAATGACATTGCAAGGATAGCACATATCATGTGAAGAAGTAAAAAACTTAGGCTCAACCAAAACTGACCGATAGTTGTTGAAGAAGAAAGGTGGGATGCCAACTGGGGCATCCCCAAGCTTAGATGCTTGAGACTTCTTGAAATATTATATTGGGATGCCTTGGTCATCCCCAAGGTTGATCTTTTGTGTCTCCTTAATTCCTTTTATATCACGGTTTCCCTAAATCTTAAAAACTTCACCCACACAAAACCAAACAAGAACTCGTGAGAAAAGTTAGTATGAATCAATGCAACACCTTATCATTCTCTACTGTAGAAAATCACTAAAATTATAATTTGACATTGCATACTAAATGCCTCTGCATATTTAATACTCCTATCCTCAAATAGAATCATTAAACAAGCAAACATATGCAAACAATGCAAACATAACAGCAATCTGTCAAAACATGACAGTCTGTAAAGAGTGCAATTGTACTCATACTTTCCTGACTCCGATTTTTTTTTTAAATTACCACACAGTAGAAAATTTGTTTTTAATCATTGTGTAAAAATCTCAAGATTTTATCACGTTTTTACTTTCCATAAGAATTCAGACAATAATAGAAAACTTTCTGTTTTCAAAACAGCAACATATAGACTTGCAAAATAAGCATGGTAAAGGGTATACTTGACATTTTTATTGAAATAAAAGATGAAAAACATTAATCTAAATAACAGCAAGAAAATACTACTAAAATAAGATGATGCGCCAAGCAAAACTCATATCATGTGACGAATAAAAATATAGCTCCAAGTGAGGTTACCGATAATGTTGGAGACAAAAGAGGGGATGCCTTCCGGGGCATTCCCAAGCTTAGTTGCTTGGATCTTCCTTGAATATTGCCTTGGGTTGCCTTGGGCATACCCAAGATTAGGGTCTTGTCGCTCCTTATTCTCCTCATAGCGATATCTCACCCAAAACTTGAAAACTTCAATCACACAAAACTTAACGGAACTTCGTGAGATGGGTTAGTATGATAAAACAAATCATTCACTTTGGTACTGTCAAGACAAGATTCAATTTTTTTATCACATGATACCTACTGTACCCTATCATTTCTACAATTTATATTGAGCAATATAAGCCATAGAAACTAGGAAACAAGCAAACTATGCATCGAAAACAGAATCTGTCAAAAACAGAACAGTCTGTAAAGATCTGAATTAAGCTCATACTTCTGTTACTCCAAAAATTGTGAAAAATTAAGGCAACGTAGAAAATTTGTATATCAATTCTTTTAAAAAAATTCAGAGTGTTTCCACGTTCCAGTGAATTTTAACAATTCTGTTACTGGACGCAAAAGTTTCTGTTTTTGCACAGAATCAAGTCAACTATCATCCACACTATCCCAAAGGCTTTACTTGGCACTTTATTGAAACAAAAGCTATAGAACATGATTACTACAGTATATTAATCATGTGAACACATAAAAACAGTAGGTAAAGGTGTTGGTTTGTCTCCCAACAAGCGCTTTTCTTTAATGCCTTTCTAGCTAGGCATGATGATTTCAATGATGCTCACATAAAAGATAAGACTTGAAATATAAAGAGAGCATCATGAAGCATATGACTAGTACATTTAAGCCTAACCCACTTCCTATGCCTAGGGATCTTGTGAGCAAATAATTTATGGGAACAATAATCAACTAGCATAGGAAGGCAAAACAAGCAAAACTGCAGGATTTTCAACATAAAGAGAGGAAACTTGATATTATTGCAATATGTATAAGCATATGTCCCTCTCTCATAATAATTTTCAGTAGCATCATGAATGAATTCAACAATATAACCATCACATAAAGCATTCTTTTCATGATTCGTAAGCATAGAAATTTTACTACTCTCCACATAAGCAAAATTCTTCTCATTCATAGTAGTGGGAGCAAACTCAACAAAATAACTATCATGTGAGGCATAATCCAATTGAAAATTAAAATCATGATGACAAGTTTCATGGTTATCATTATTCTTTATAGCATACATGTCATCACAATAATCATCATAGATAGCACCATCGTTCTCATCATAATCAATTGAAACCTCTTCAAAGATAGTGGAATCATTACTAAATAAAGTCATGAGCTCTCCAAATCCACTTTTATCATTATAATAAGATTCAACACCCTCCAAAATAGTGGGATAATTATTATCTAAAGTTTACACTCTTCCAAACCCACTTTCATAAATATAATCATCATAAATAGGAGGCATGCTTTCATCATAATAAATTTTCTCATCAAAACTTGGGGGACTAAAAATATCATCTTCATCAAACATAGCATCCCCAAGATTGTGGCTTTGCATATCATTAGCATCATGGATATTCAAAGAATTTATACTAACAACATTGCAATCATGCTCATCATTCAAAAATTTAGCGCCAAACATTTTATAGACTTCTTCCTCTAACACTTGAGCACAATTTTCCTTTCCATCATTTTCACGAAAGACATTAAAAAGATGAAGCATATGAGGCAACCTCAATTCCATATTTTTTTAGTTTTCTTTTATAAACTAAACTAGTGATAAAACAAGAAACTAAAAGATTCAATTGCAAGATCTAAAGATATACCTTCAAGCACTCACCTCCCCGGCAACGGCGCCAGAAAAGAGCTTAATGTCTACTACGCAACCTTCTTCTTGTAGACTCGTGTTGGGCCTCCAAGCGCAGAGTTTTGTAGGACAGTAGCAAATTTCCCTCAAGTGGACGACCTAAGGTTTATCAATCCGTGGGAGGCGTAGGATGAAGATGGTCTCTCTCAAACAACCCTGCAACCAAATAACAAAGAGCCTCTTGTGTCCTCAACACACCCAATACAATGGTAAATTGTATAGGTGCACTAGTTCGGCGAAGAGATGGTGATATACGTGTAATATGGATGGTAGATATAGGTTTTTGTAATCTGAAAATATAAAAACAGCAAGGTAACTAGTAACAAAAGTGAGCAAAAATGGTATTGCAATGCTTAGAAACAAGGCCTAGGGTTCATACTTTCACTAATGCAAGTTCTCTCAATAATGATAACATAATTGGATCACATAACAATTCCTCAACGTGCAACAAAGAATCACTCCAAAGTTTCTATCGGAGAACGTAGGACAAAAACGTGCATCAACCCCTATGCATAGATTACCCCAATGTCACCTCGGGAATCCGCGAGTTGAGTGCCAAAACATACATCAAGTGAATCAATAGAACATCCCATTGTCACCACAGATATCCCATCGCAAGACATACATCAAGTGTTCTCAAATCCAATACTCAATCCAACATAATGAAACCTCAAAGAGCAAGACTCAATTCATCACAAGAAGGTAGAGGGGAAGAAACACCATATGATTCAACTATAGTAACAAAGCTCGCGATACATCAAGATCGTGCCAAATCAAGAACACAAGAGAGAGGGATCAAACACATAGCTACTGATACATACCCTCAGCCCCAAGGGTGAACTACTCCCTCCTTGTCATGGAGACCGCCGGGATGATGAAGATGGCCACCGGTGATGGTTTCCCCCTCCGGCAGGGTGTCGGAACGGGCTCCCGATTGGTTTTTCGTGGCTACAGAGGCTTGCGGCAGAGGAACTCCCGATCTAGCTTTCTTTCTGGGGGTTTCGTGATTTATTGGAATTTTTTGCGTCGGTCTCACGTCAAGGGGGTCCACGAGGCAGCGGCAAGACAGGGGGGCGCGCCCTCCACCCTTGTCGTTGCCTCGGGACTCTTCTGGCCCAACTCTTGTGCTTCGGGGGTCTCTTTTGGTCCATAAAAAATCACCATAAATTTTCAGCCCATTCCGAGAACTTTTATTTCTGCACACAAAACGACACCACGGTAGTTCTGCTGAAAACAGCGTCAGTCCGGATTAGTTCTAACCAAATCATATAAATTTTTTGTAAACATGGCATGAATACTTCATAAATTATAGATACGTTGGAGACGTATCATCCCACGCCGTCCGTCATCGTCGGCCTCATCTCGGACTCCGCCACCACCCCGCCTCCACCGAGCGGCGTCCCCGACATTGTGCGCGATCGGCTTGGCCACCTGCTCGCGCCCGCGATCCGCCTCTTCTACGCCGCGCGACCGACCTGGCCCGTCGGTTGCGCGCGTCTCCGCGGGTCCCGTGAAGGTCGTCCCCGAGTTCAGCGCGCCCCTCCAACGATCGAGCAACGGGCTGCCGCTGCGTCGCCCCATCGGGCCACAGCGCCGCCACCCTGTGGTTCTGCCCACGGCTGCACCGACTCGCGCGTCGCCACTGCGTCGCCCCTTCGGGCCGTAGTACCGCGACAAGTTGTCCTCACCGCCGCCCCAAGGCCGTCCCCACGGTTGCACCGACCCGGGCTCCGCCGCTGCATCGCCCCTTCGGGCCGTCGCCACGACCCGCGGTCCCCGCCACCGCCTCGAGGTCTTCCCGCCATTGCCACGACTCGCTTGCTGCCGCCGCGTCGCCCCTTCGGGCCGTGGCGCCGCGACCCACGGTCCACCGCCACCCCCGCGCGTCGACTTGCCGTGGTATGCGCCGCGCCGCCTCCCTTGGCGCGGGAACGCCACCGTCCGCGCCGGTCTTCGTCACGCTATTGAGTTCCTCACCTACTTTGAGCACCGCCGCCGTCGCCGTCAGGCCGCCGCCGCTGCTACCGCTGCCGCTGCCGCCGCCCGTACACCCCCTTCATCTTCGTCCAGCACCAGCCCGTCGCTAGTGCCGCCGTCATCTACCCCGAGCACTTCGTCTACTCCGACCATCGTTGGTGACATCGGCCCCGCGCCGATGGACGCCACAATCATCGTCGAGTTCTTCTCTCCTGGCCCCTCCGACTTCTCCGACCTGGCGTATAGCTCGTGCAGGCCCCTCATCTATGCATGCCCGTTGCTGGCAACAACGATGCATGCCTTCGTCCACGACGTGTCCCCGGGTCTGGCAAGCCTTGCGCGATGCTTCGTCAACTTTATCTTTGTCCGTCTACGCATGTCCGGTGCTGGCAACACCGATGCGTGCCTTCGTCCACGATGTGTCCCCGGGCTTGGCAAACCCGCCGCGATGCATCGTCAACAATGTCTTCTTCCCGGCGCACCACTACTTCAACACCACTGCACCCATGACTAACTCGGTGCCTCCTTGTGCCCGCGGCTCCACGACGACTTCCTCGACACCGGCCACCCCGACTTGACATCGACCACGACGTTCTTCGCAAGACTACCTCGACCATGGTTACACCACCCTACGCTCTCGGCTACTTCGACAAACGGCACAAAGGTCTACCGCCTTGCTTGAGCAACCTCGTCGGTTTACACTCCAGCCACGACTTCCGCGATGATCGACCGTTACGACTGTGAGGGGTGTCTGTCGGCTTGCCTTCGGATTCTTCTCTAGTCTCACCATCTGCATCGCTACCGTTGTGATTGCGGGGGGATGTTGAGTATAATGATTATTAGGAAGTATAGGATAGGCTAGGATTTGGTCCTGCCTTGTACTCCAAATTAGTCTTTGTACTCCTATATATATGTGCCCACGAGGCTCAAGCAATACAATCAACGATTCCACCAATCCTCTCTATCCCTTTCACTGCAGGAATCAGGTACTTTACCGTCTGCCATGGCAGACGGCAAAGGACAGGTTCATGGATGTCAAATGTCTTTGTCGTGTGCTGGCAGACGGCCCCACTTCCAACACAGAAAACCATGGTAAAAGGGTTACTTTGTCGTCTGCTTTTGGGCACTTTGCCGTCAGCTAGCAGACGGCAAAGAACTGGCTGATGGCAAACATGTCGTCTGTTTTTTGTAAGCGGACGTCAAATTCCTTTGTCGTCAGCTAGCAGACGGCAAAGAACTGGCTGATGGCAAATTCCCTGATTCCAACAGTGTTCTAACAATACTAAATATTGTTGCCTATACAAATTTTTTTATTGACAATTCTGTTGGTCAAAACTTAACTGTTACAATATCACCGACAATTGTAAGATTTTATATGCATTATATGTGCCATAGGGAATTAATTTTAAGGCACTCTCACCTTAAATTCGAAATGAGCCAGCTTGGGTCTCCACATTGCAATTGCAAGGGAACAATAAAATAATTGTGTCTCTTCGTTTGTCTATCCTGTTGTAATCTTGATCATGCTGTAACCGTCAGCTAAAGTACTCTTTTTCTAACCGGGCCCCAACGTTTTCTTTTCTATTTGACGTGTTTGTTGTTTGTACTGTTGATTACAGTTCTTTTGTGACATTTTTTTTGTGTGTGTGCGAGTGAACGTTCTGTACCAATCACGAGTTGACGCTCAATGGATGGACATGATGCATGCTGGCCAGGTGAAGGAGCCCGTCGTCAATAGATGGCCGGACGTGACGGGAGCCTGCACGCAATAACCTAATATTGACGTTGACGCGTGCATGCATGTGAGAAAATTAAAGGGCAGGGTCGCTACCGTGTGCAGTACACTTGTCCACCATTGACGTAACGTGACATCTTGTAGTCCAGATGCTTCCCTCGAGTGCGGCATACGCCAAAAATGCTACTGTATGCCTATTAACTAGGACCCAAATCCATAAAACACTCCCAAGATCGATCCGTGACTCATTTTAAGGTTTTACGATGTAGATCGTTTCTTCTTATTCTTTCGTATAACATACCCTCCAGATGGAGGAATATACGTTTTGCGTAAAATTAATAAGTTTGATGAATATAAAGTACATCATACATATAGTAGCTAGCTCACGTCTGGTCTGATCTTTGTCGAGGACAAAAAAACTTGCCAAAAGAAAGGTACCCCTACAAATATTTTCTAACATGAAAGAATAGAACACTCGTAATACAACTGTATGACCACCAGAGCCTACAGCTACAGGATATTACACATGGTTCTTCCAGAGGGGAGAAAAGAAGAGAAACACTACACGCTGGTTGCATACATACAAATACAAGCATAGCGATCTGATTTTCTTGTTAGCTCCCTGCATACCCGCTTGCGCCATCGATCTTTTAGTGTGTTTACAGCTGCAAATAATTAAGAGGAAACAAGAAGTTAGGTGCAAACTGAACATATTTGACAGATCAGAGAGAGAGAGAGAGAGAAAGAGAGAGAGAGAGAGAGCTCCCTTCAATCCAAGCACGAGGGAAAGATGATGGTAGGTTCATCTCCCGGGTCATGCAAAACCTATACAGGTGCGCAGGCTCAACCGCACTGCATGCACCGGACAGGTATCCATGAACCGGCAGCTGCATCCGACCACTTCCCCTCCTGGATTGGATCGAAGGGAGCTCTTCTTTTTCGCCATTCTACTTCCATCTTCTTGCCCTTCGCCTTCTACCAAAGCCATGCACATTACATCCTCGCACTTAAACATCTCAACCCAAAGTATATGAAACACAAAACTAGATATGCATCGATCCTTGGTTGCTATGGATCTCTGGGGTCGGGTGAGTTGGGTGCAAGGATGGCTTGGGTTTGGTAGGCATTATATAGAGTCCAGCGGTAAATCTGGGCCGTCGGATTAGACCCGGGCCCTCGCATGCACGGCACGCATGCATCATGCAAGGCAAGTGAGGATGCAATCCTTTTCTATTTTGGCATCTGTTCATGAACCGCCTTGTGCTTAAATTTTTTTTGGAATCTTTTAGTGCTGGGAACAGCAATTTAACGGCCGGATTCGACCTTTAGAAAGGCATCTCTCTCGTTCTGGAATCCTCCCGCCCAAGCAATTGATTGCAGTAAAATGGAAGTCTTTTAGTACGATGGAAGACAAAGATCTATGCAATAATGGCGAAAAATATTCTATATATATGTACAAGCAGTACGTGAGGCTATGTATAATTGGAAACAATATAGTATTGGAAAATTACTCGGCTACATTTATTCTCATAAAACTCCTGCCAAGCAAATTTATTACTTCCCTTTTGAGAGATAATACTCCAAATTTATCACGTACTAACAGTTTTTTTGTATTGCGTAACAGTTTTTTTTTTTAAAGATAGTTCATCCATCTGTTCAACATATACAACGTTTTCTGAAAAGAGGTGGAAATAAAATATAATAAGTTTGCCTCTCCTCGCCTCGTTTGACTCTGATACAACTAGGGGTGGAAACGGATCGGATAGTGCTCTTAGCACTTCCGTTTTCATATTTTCAAAATGAATACGAATTCGAATACGGATGCGGCTCGGATGTTATTCGAATACGGATACATATCGGATGTTTTCTTGATTCGGAACAGATATGAATAATATTGACATATTGCTTAAGTAAATTAGTCAATAGCTATATGACATGATATAATCAACTTGTGACATACAATAGTCAATGATAAATAGGTTTATGAATAAATACCATTGTAATGCATAATAATTTCTAAGTTTAATCATACAAAGAGTAAAATTTGACCACTTATTTGGCTTTTATGTTGGATAATTGGAATATTGGGGCAAGAATTTTGTAAGTTAACCTTGCATAATCTTATCCGGATACGGATATATCCACTTCCATATCCATATTTGTGTCAAAATGTCCTACCATATTTTATTTTCTATTTGTTTAATAAATTCGGATACGGATAATTCCATTTCCATTTTGGTTCGGATGCGGATGTTTCGGATATGAATATCGGATATTTCGGATTATCTGCTACCACTTTCCGCCCCTAGATACAACCATCTGCAGCTGTGCCTCAATATTTATGGAAATATTTGTCCAATAAATAAGCACTTGAAACAATAATTTACTTGTGGGCAACTAAACATTACATATTGTGTAGAAGACCAATGTTGCAGCCGTTTTATCTACTCATTTTAGAATGAAGATAAAAGATTTTGCCTCGTTTCATTGAATAAGGAAAGAGTATTTGTTTCATTTCATAACCCCCAAGAGACTAGCATGAGAAGGGAAGCCATGGCCTTCCTCCGAGTGATCGATGAAGAGGAGGCGACTGTCGATCAACCTTTTACCAAATTAGCGCCCTCTCCCCAAGACGTGAAACTAAAGTAAAAAGGGCCTAACCAAGTGGATGTATAGGTCCAAACATGTCTCTAGTACGAACACCCAAAAAGAAGACAATGCACCATATACGTCTGGGAACTATAAATCTTGCACAACCAAGGGTTATGATAAAAATGAAATCTAACAACATCCTATTTCATTTCTGTACCCGCAACATTCTCTCTCTATCCCCCTCCCCCCTTACAACGTTTCATAATCAGAAGCGCTAGATGGACAAGTCATTGCAACAAGAAAATTCAAGAAATGCCTGCAACAAACATATACTTATACCTTAAAAGAGGAGTCCATGTCATCCCAACGGAGCATGGTGAGAAACAAGTTTTCTCGGAGCTCCACCTAACAGTGTGGGCCACGACCAGTTGAAGATACGAGGAAATGTGATCTGGCAGGGGGATAGAGTATCCACGACGAGTAGGAATCACCGCATCAGTAAGAGGCGGGGAGGGGGGGATAGAGGTGGAAACAATGTGCTCGATAGCCGCACAATTAACTTTGATTCATTCGCATCTCTGAGCCATAGCATTTATGCTATGTATGTATACCATCATCGTTAATAAATTGTAGCATCACCATATATTTATGAAACATTTATCTTGCTGAATCCAATTAAATATTATCGTTTGAACATACCCCGACAAATTATTATTTTTAGGGGATATACCCCGACAAATGATGTAGATTACACAAGAAGGCAAAAAAGGCCCCCACATCATCCGCGCGGGCGATATAGGCGGCTCCCAACCCACTTTCTCCAGTGTGCCTTCCTCAAGTGCCCTTCCTTCCCCGCCGCCAAAGGACACTGTTGGGCTAAGCCCACGCAGCTAATTGTGGCGACGGTGATTTACCACACAAACTTGTTGTCCTTGATTCCCAACACGGTAAATCTCCCTGGTTCCCGTCTGACAACGGCGCTTCCCGGTTCATGGAAGGAGGCGGCAGCATTACATGGCAGGTCGTTTTGTTTGGACATGGGCTGCCTATAAGGGGTTCTTGCGTGTGACGTTTGTATTGCTCTAGGCGGTCTGAACCTAGGCTGCTAGCCATTTTGCGGGGACAAAGTCAGCATGCTTCAGCATCATATCCTGTTGAGGTTCCATATGGTGCACTTCAGGGGTTAGCCGTTCCTCTCTCGGTGCAGGGTTTAGAGCCCCTGAGAGGGCTTATGTGGTGGTATGATCTGGTGACTCTGTTTTGCTCGATTTGTGACTCTGCCCTTCTCCTTGATGCCCAAACTGCCATAAACTAGCTCTACGTGGGCGGGTTTGACTCTCAGCGACATGGGATCGGTGTCTGGCCTCCGACATTGGTGAGCATCATCGGCGTTGATGGCAGGCATCCCTAAGAGTTTCTCAGCAACATGTTGCACATGCATGGTTACAGTTGCGCGGCTAGGTCCACGCCAGGACTGTGCATGTGCACGGTTGTGTGATGATGGATCAATATGTGGGGCAGCAGACGACGACTTCGGTTAGGTGCTTCTCTTTGAGTGTCGGATCTTGAGTTCTAGGGTAAAAACTCTAGGTTTGACCTTCGTTGGGAGAAACGGACAATGACGATGTTCACATGACGTGCCCTCATTGAAGGCATTGTGTGGCGATCGCTCGGACTTTTATTCATGTGTTGATTTGACCTTACTGATTGGATCTAGGCGACACTTGCGCAAGTATCTTTCTTGGGGCCTCGGTGTTGGAGAACCTTTCATGTTACTCTTGGGTTGTCCTCGTTGGTGGTTTATGTTGATATTTAATTCAGCTATTCCGTTGATCGCTCAACATGATTTTTGAGATCACACATTTACCTTCTCCTTTGTTTAATTATTTGATTGTCTGCATTCTCTACGTCTTGACTAGTTCTTGATATGGCGTTATTGTAAATGGCGGGCGCAATTGGTATCTACCTGGTTTAATACATTATCTTTTATCCCCTGCAAAAAAATACATTATCTTTTATCAAAAAATTTGAACATATCCAAAGTAAAAAAAGAAAAGTTTAATGATCATGTGTTTTTAATCGTAGAGAGTACATGTGGTACCTTGGTTACCAACAATCATCCAATTGAAGTGTATAGTCCACCTGATTGCAAGTCCATACCACAAGTTTGAAAGTTTTTTGAGATTCCAACTGAAAGGGAAAGCGAAGAATGACATCTGGAGAATGAGCAAAGAGGGAACTGATGGCAAACCACTTGTTTCTTTGCTTGAGTTAGTGTGGGAGAATATCACATGGAAACCGGCATTCAAAAAAAAAACTTCATGAAAACCACGTTTGAACGTTTCAAAAAAACCTGAGAAAAATATGGAATGTTAAGAGGGTGATGTTCTATTTCTATGCCAAATTTCAAGTTGAAACACATTATGGGAACCGAGCTATTAGTAAAACAAATTCAACACGCTGATTTTTTTTTCTATAGATCATATCCCGTAAAGTGTTGGAACTTGAATTTTCTCACGGCGATAGAACATCACCCTCTTAACATCCTGCATTTGTTAGTTTTTATAAAACTTTAGAACATTGTTTTCACGTGGTTTTCATTGATTTTTACCGAATGTTAGTTTTCATGTGATATTCTCTCGGGTTAGTGGAGAACGTACGTTACTAGGTCTCATTAAACTAGAATCAGGCCAAAATTGCAAAGCACTCCCTATGAGATTCCAATATTTTAACCTGGCATAGGTGTATTTTCTTGAAGTGAAAAGTACGCCCGGAAAAAGCAGTACTCTTTGTCTGAATGGCATCTAATTAGGTCTGGTTGTTTCCATCTTTGGCTACCTTTACAAATTAAAGAAGTTAGAGCAATACCAACGGGGCAATCCATTTCGTTCGTCACCGTCCGTTTGGGTCGACGTGGATAAAAATGATGGTCCAACGCGCTGACCCATTCCCAAAACGTGTCCGTTCGTGTCCGCGTGGACCCATTTGTGGCTGAAATGCGTCGGCGCGGACGGGAAGCGGATGCGCCGCTCGTCCTCTAGGTGTCCGCTGCGTCCCCACATGGTGGCCGCCCAACTACCTCCGTCGTCTTTATTAATGACAACCGCTAACCTCGGGCCCACGCGTCAGCGAGGGCGGTCGGCCTTTTTTAATTCGGGTGTGCGGTGGGGCGGCCGTCCTCATCCTCATCCAGAAGCCCGTCCCCATCTAGCCACTCATGTGCTCCCCCGTTGGCGACAAACCCTAGCCACCACCATGGGCTTCTTCTCCGGCAAGAACAAGGGCAAGGCCCCCGCCGGCCCTTCCCACGCGCTCCCCCCGCCTCCGCCGGTGTCTTCCTGCCGGCCTCGGCAGCGCATCAGCGTCCCAGTGCACCAGGCGAAGTGGCACTAGGAGCACCGCATCCCCCTCCCATATCCCGACGTGACGCTGCCACACGACTGACACTTGGATCCGGAGAGGATCCCAGTGCCGGCGGCGCCGTGGTCGGCGCGGGCGCACGCGGAGGAGTTGCGGCGCCGGCGGCAGCTGCTGATGCTGGAGCAGCGCCACGACCCCGTCTATGCATCCGACTCTCCCTGTTGGGAGGCCTGGTTCGCGTTCGAGCACGAGGAGGCCAGGGGCGCGGGCGTCTGCGACGTGCGGCATGGCTCCCCGCCGCCGCCCCTCGTCGTGCGCGACGAGGACCAGCAGGCGGAGGCCGCCTACCACGCGGCGCTGGCGGCTGCCCTCCAGGAAAGCGAGGAGCACGAGCGGCGCAAGGCGGAGAAGGAGGAGGCGGCGTACCAAGCGCACATGGCGGAGGCCATGGCGCTCTCCGCTGCCGGCGATTGCATCCTGCCGTCGTTGAGGCTGCCGTCCCCCGTCAAGGCCGAGCCGGTGCCGACCCCTATCAAGCCGGAGAGGTACTCATGGGACGGGTACGTGCGCGAGCGGGTCAGCGCGCCACCGATCTTGTTTGGGGTGACGCCGGCTCAGGAGCAGCTCTACCTCGAGCAATGGAGGCAACAGAGGCTGCCCGAGGAGCGCCGCGAGGGCGAGTACCTCGAGCAGCTGGAGCACGACGCGGAGGAGGAGTGCCGCAAGGCGGAGAAGGAGGAGCGCCTTGCCCGCGGTGGGCCAGCCCAGCCGGTGGCGGTACAGCCAGCGGCGGATGACATCACTAGAGCCTGGTCGACGGCGTTCCACTGGGCTGGCCCGGCGCCGACGCTCATCGACCTCACCGGCCCCGACGACGACGAAGACGCCTAGGGCAGCACGCCTCCTCGTAGTTTTTTGTTTTATTTAATGTTTTAATTAATGTAAAAGTGGACTCGTGGACAAGACCGGCATTAATGTTTAATTAATGTTTTTTATTTTTCAAAATGTTTGTGGTATTTTTCTCCCGCGATAAAAAATGAGTCGGGCCAGTGTTGGGCACAAGCGCTGACCCCAAACGCGAAATCGAACATGGATGTCCGCCGGACCGATTCAAACGGACAAAATCGCCGTTCATTTAGGCTGGCACGTTGGAGTTGCTCTTACCGATTTTACTATGATTTGATGTGACAAAGTGTCGACAGATGTTTGGTTACTCCATGCCTGACTGCATATATACCCGGTGATGACTTGACCGTCCTTGAATCCATATCTTTCCGTTTATAGGTTGGAGGCCATGTTTCCTGCAATTTGTCAAGAGGCTTCCTCCGTACAGGTTAAACCGTGTGCGTTCAGTTTGCTCGTTTAAATAATTCAATCAATGTATCTAAAGCGAAGGAAAGGCTAGGTGCATGCTAGGTGTGTCGATTACACTTGGCACAAGCACAAGTGCAAATTAAACTTTAACTGGAACCAAGTTCTTTTGAAAGCATCTGGATTCTGGTGGAACAAGTTGCTAAAAGTTTCACCTGCTGCAAAACTTACATGCTCATACATAATCGTGTGTGCGTTCTAGTGAAAATGGAGTAGTTTTTTAATTTAATGAGACTGGTACCTATAGCTTCTCAAATAGTCTTATTATGCACATAAGTATGAGGTCATGTTTTACAATCCTGCCGTCCATTGGTTAGGTGACTGGTATGGTGGAAACTGCTTTTGGAACCTGGGCTCCTTGAGTGGAGCCTGGATTTTTGAAAATTTATAAAAACCATATTTTGAAGTTTCATTTTATTTGAAAAAATACAAATGAACCTAGAGATGTATACGACATCTCTGTATATTTTCATGATGAAATACATTTTGGTTCAAGCTACACACACAAAATCATGTCTTTCTAGCACATGCACTATTCGCCATAAAAGTCTATGAATTTGTTTTTAATACAGCCCATGCAAAAGTGTATTTGATCATGAAATTTTACAGAAATGTAGTATACATTTCCATGTTTATGTGTATTTGTTTTCAGATTTTTTGAAAAAATTAAAATATGTTTCTTTTTGAACTTTTCAAAAACAGGGCTCCATGGATTCAACCAATAGACGACGTCTTCTACAAGGTAACTATGCGAGTACATATGACTTCATCACCACGTCACCGCAGAAGTCATCAGAGTTTAAGGTTAAGTAATTATTTCTTTGTTACTATCAATTGATGATTAGTTATTAATAATTAAGTTTGCTTGCATTCGATTTCTATTAAGTTGACCATGTTTTTCATATGTAGGTCGATTTGAGTTGCACTGCACAAAGTGAATGGACGGCTAGTTGGGTACTATACGACATAAATCACTCCAGCTGTCGGCCGCATATGTCCACACCCCATCTATGGCATTAGCAATGGATTGGAGTTGGGTGTGATATTCTTAACTACATGTATTTAATAAATCAATTAATGTTAATTGTCTTGACAACTTTTTGTTTTGCGCAGAGTTATATTTTGGCGACACTTCACAAAAGAAAATCACCATCGATGCTACAAATTTACCTATTAGTGTAAGCACTGGTAGGTTTCACGAGGATTTCTTCCACTGGTGATTGGGTTGGAAAGTTGGATAGGGAGTGGTGATACAACCTTTCTCGCCATCTCCTTCCTATAGAGCAAAATCTAGTTTGTTAAGAGGCATGATGGGTAGACTACTCAAGACGATGAATGGTTTCGGAATCTTTGGATTTAGATATTTCGTTCGTAGGTTGGGGCGTGAGGAATATTTGGATTTAGATCTTTCTTCATATGTGGGATTTGAACTTTTTGAAACAACTCAACATATTTGAGTGTATTATGAGATGCAAGTGACTTGTGCGATGAATGAGAATGTGTACGCCTCCGCATATGTACATGTGTCCATATTTCGGGCCGTTATGTATTGGAAACTGCTTTAGGCAGTAATAGAATCAAAGGCAGTTCTATGGTAGGAACCGCTTCTCGGTGAAGCATTCAAGGAAATTTTGAAACCGCCTCCTATAATCCAAGTATTAGTGACACAAGCTTTGTGGTGGAACGAGGAACCGCCTTAGGCCCATGTACCAAAATCACCTTCAATGCCCGATTGTATAGTAGTGGACGAGGTGAAGGAGAGGGTCTGGTGAGTGAGAGGTCGACATTGCTGCCATGGCCAACGTACATGGGAAAGGCTCGAGGATGGGGGCCGAATCACCAATCCGGAAATTCATATTGGGAGGTTTGACTGGGCTTCATCACCTCCTCCTTCGCATCTCCTCTAGTATTTACATAGCACCCTTTGTTTCTTATAGAAGTAAAAGAACGAACAAACTCAGTCATGTTTGTAAAGTACGCTCTCATTCGCACAAAATAGGAGTTTTGTCTTCAATAAAAAAATAAGTTTGTATAAAATATATCAATAAGGAAAAGTTATGCCATGAATGGTAGTATGTTTGTAGCGTTACAGCCGAATGACTCGTTCACGGCTCAATTTTGGCCATTGATGCCTCTGATTTTGTCTGTATATGGCACCTCGGCTCCGAGAACCGATGTACCCTGCATACCAGCCCAAAGGATATAAGTCTTCTGCTACACAGTACAAATTGGCATCAAGCACAACCATCGTACCACAGTATATTACAGTACATAGGGTACATAGGTCTGATATTACAATACTGGGCGAGGCAAAGGCGACACTACTCATGTTGGAGATATGCCCTAGAGGCAATCATGTATGATGATATTTCTATGTGTTTATGAATAAAGATAGTCCTTGGACATTATCAATGATGTGTATCAGCAAGTACGTGACTTGTTCGTGGGACTATGCATTGTATGATGACTGTCCTAAAAGGTCCATAGTCGAAAGGGCTGTGTGGACGCGCAGCCGACTAGACTAGCATATGACACGGTCGATGGCTTGGTCTCACTAGCCATGGAGCATTGGATGCTAACCGGATAATATGGACTCGGAAGGATCTGGTCGGATTCGACATAGTCGGATCCGAGTTGAGATAAGGTCCGAGTCGGACAGACCCAACTATGAGACGCAGCGATATGTCATCTGTGAGTCCCTAGTACATACGTTCTATGTCCTACGACCTGAGCTGGCGCATGTACTCGGAATGGTGACAGACCTGCTTTGGGCCGACCAAACGCTACTCCGTGACTGAGTAGTTACAAAGGTAGGTTTTAGGCTTGTCGAGACCCATGCTGCGAGACATGGTCGAGCAAGATGGGATTTACTCCTCCGATTAGGAGAGATATACTCTGGGCCCCTCGTGTGATCCGACCAGAATAAGCATGGGCATGCGACAAGGATTATGAGACAATACGGTTTATGGTCGGCATCACTAGAACGAGAAAGAGGTCGAGCTAGCACAAGGATGACAGACTCGCCTTGAACCCGACAACATATATCGTGTGGCAAAGGGAACAGAAGTATGACATGTTGTACAGATTCGCCAACTGGCTTCATTGTCTACTTGGTGGTCGGCACGCCTTGCTAGAGGCTGCTACCAGCCAAGCAGGTCGGAGGTGATCCGACTTGTGACCAAGCCGACTTGAACCTAAGGGGTCGCGCGCTTAAGGGAAGGAACCTGTGAGGCGCGATCCGACTCCATGAGTTAGATGATCCTACTCGGACTCGTATCCCGGCCGAACAGATTTTGGGCTTTAGGGTCTGTGCGAGGCCCAAGTGTTGAGCCCGTGACGGGTGCCTATATAAAGTGGGGGTGCGACACACTCATTCGGTTGATCGCTTCGGCGCTGTCACTAGGGTTTGCATGTGTTGCGAATAGCCACCTCCACTCGCCGCCGACTGTGTGATCGGACCTAGCAGTCCGTTGCATGATGTTCCTCCGGAACACGCAGATACCGTTAGAGGCGATGCACTTGAGCCGCTCCGACGAACCTGTACGTGGGATCCGACGACCGGTTGTTCGAGGGAGATCGGACGAGGAGGAGACGATCCACGCGGACGCACTGCCCCAAATCTTCTTCCGCTGCATGGCACTGCGCGTCTAGTGGTAACGATCTGTGATCCATCTCTCGTAGCATGTTCTTGGTTGTTCTGCACGTAGGAAAATTTTAATTTGCAGTCGACGCACCCTACCGTAGAACCCAACAACTCATGCGGAGAAAATAAGCACATTATTTATCTGACAAGGCCACGGATTCTAGCACCAGAACACACAACGGAATAACAACGGCAGTGAGAGCTCCATCCCGTAGGGACCCTGCTGGGACACGATCCTATCACTCAAACTCGGCATCCTTGGAATACTCGCAATCATCCTCTCCAATATCTGGCACGACGAGCAGATGAGTACTTTAAATGTACTGGCAAGCATACACCAAACATAGCAAGTAGCAAGGCAAAGGCAGAACCTGCACATGCACAAACAGGCCATGTTAATGTCTCTTGTTAAAGTGGACGATTAATGACCTTCCGAACCTTTGCATGAAAACCGGCAAATAAATCTGTAGCCACCAGAACATTCCTTTCAACATAGGGACATCATCAAAATAGGTCAACAGCTGCCCAAGATGGTTGGCTATACGAATAACACTTACAACATGGACATCCATGCATAATCACTTGTCGAGCTGCCAATAAAAGGTCGATCGTATACATGGAGTAATATGCAGCAATCCCCACTATTAGAATAGCTTGATTGGTACTTCACATCCGTCAGTTGGAAGACGAAATACCCTAAGATGGTGGTCATGCCTTTAGGCAAGCCCGTGTCTAACCATGTGTCGTGTGTGGTTGCCATAGAATCAACCGTGCCCAAATCTAACATCTTCCGCTTTGAGAATTTCTAGGTTAAACACTCGGGTTTCTTTCTGACAGTCCAATCCTCTTGGTAGAAACCGCGTCACGCAAAAAATTCAGGAGCCATAATATGCAAAAAGATGAAAAAACCTGAGATATACTCTCAAAAACTGGAGTAAGAGAATTTCTCGGTTGTCAGTTCTGATTGACAACTCCAACTGGGCCCTGTTGCAGCTTGACGGACTTGAAGAAAGAAGAACACTTACTGTTCCAGAGAGGAACTTCAGATGCATTATTAAAACTCATATAATTAATCTGCTTGAATATAAGGAGTACTGGAAGAAGAGATGTACGATTCGATACTTTCAGGTGGGTGATGGCAACACCAAGATTTTCCATTCCATTGCCACTACGCGCCTTAGACATAACTCGATTGCAACTCTCCGGTCGGATGATGGCATGATTGTGAATGATCATATCGGAGAAGAGGCTGCTCTATTTCATGCATACAAGAGTAGGCTGGGCCATTCAAA
Source organism: Thinopyrum elongatum (assembly GCA_011799875.1). Taxonomy (NCBI): domain Eukaryota; kingdom Viridiplantae; phylum Streptophyta; class Magnoliopsida; order Poales; family Poaceae; genus Thinopyrum; species Thinopyrum elongatum. The sequence goes on from CM022299.1 coordinate 148,283,848, forward strand.
TGAGGTGAATATGATCTTCGACCTACCATCTATCATAAAAAAAGATGGCTTGGATGAGCTCACGGTCCCGTTCACGCATGAGGAGATTGACCAAGTGGTTAAAGAGATGCCACCAGATAAGGCTTCGGGCCCGGATGGTTCTAATGGTTGCTTCCTCAAGAACTGCTGGCACATCGTCAAAAAGGACTTCTATCAGTTGTGTTTTGATTTTTATGATGGCAAACTCGACCTAGAGAGTCTGAACACTGGTTATATCACCCTCATTCCAAAAATCCAATCCAATCACCCGAGATAGCTAATGACTATAGATCCATCATGCTGCTGAATTGTTGTCTCAAACTCATCACCAAAATCCTAACAAATAGATTGCAGCGAGTCATTCTGAGGATAATCCACCGGAACCAGTACATTTTTCTTAAAAATGGCTCCATCCAGGACTGCTTGGCCTTTGCGTTTGAATACATCCACCAATGTCAATCTTCTGGAAGAGATGCCTTCGCTCTTAAACTGGACTTGGCCAAAGCGTTCAACACAATAGGACATGCACCCACGATGGAAAGCATGAAGCATATGGGGTTTGATGACAGATGGTTGCGCTGGATCTCGTGCATCTTTGGCTCTGCTAAATCGGCGGTGCTACTAAACGAAGTCCAGGGTCATATGTTTTATTGCAAAAAGGGTGTTCGTCAGGGTGACCCGCTTTCGCCGCTGATTTTTGTACTAGCGGCCAACCTGCTACAAGCAGCTATAAATGATGCATTTGTTAAAGGGCACCTGTTGCCGCTGATTCCAACTCCCTCAAATGAATACCCGGTCATACAGTACGCCGACGACACGATCGTCATGATGCCAGCCTCCCTTGAACAGGCAAGATGCATGAAGAGGATTCTGATGGACTATGCTACTTTCGTTGGCTTGAGCATTAACTTTCAAAAATTGACACTGATCCCCATTAATATGCAAAACTCTGATGCCCTTGAAGTAGCAGATATCTTTGGTTGCAAGATGGGGAGTATGCCATTTACCTACCTGGGTCTCCCCATGGGGACGACCAAGCCGTCAGTATCTGACTTGATGCCTGATACGTCTCCAACGTATCTATAATTTTTTATTGTTCCATGCTGTTATATTATCATTCTTGGATGTTTTACAATCATTTTATAGCAACTTTATATCATTTTTTGGGACTAACCTATTGACATAGTGCCCAGTGCCAGTTGCTGTTTTTTACTTCGCGGGAAATCAATACCAAACGGAGTCCAAACGCAGCGAAACTTTTTGGTGATTTTTTCTGGACCAGAAGACACAAGTTGGGCCAAGAAAGTACCTGAGGGGTGCTCCGAGGGGAGCACAACCCACCAGGGCGCGCCTGGGGGCCCAGGCGCGCCCAGGTGGGTTGTGCCCACCTCGGCCGCCTCCCGCACCGCCTCTTTGCTCTATAAATACCCCAATATTCCAGAAACCCTAGGGGAGTCGACGAAAATCAATTCCAGCCGCTGCAAGTTCCAGAAATCACATATCCAATCTAGACACCATCACGGAGGGGTTCATCATCCTCATTGGTGCCTCTCCGATGATGCGTGAGTAGTTCATTGTAGACCTACGGGTCCGTAGGTAGTAGCTAGATGGCTTTCTCTCTCTCTTTTGATTCTCAATACAATGGTCTCTTGGAGATCTATTTGATGTAACTCTTTTTGCGGTGTGTTTGTTGGGATCCGATGAACTTTGAGTTTATGATCAGATCTATGTTTTTATCCATGAAACTTATTTGAGTCTTTTGATCTCTTATATGCATGATTACTTATAGCCTCGTATTTCTTCTTCGAATCTTTGGTTTAGTTAGACCAACTAGATCGATTTTTCTTGCCATGAGAAGAGGTGCTTTGTGATGGGTTCGATGTTACGGTGCTTGATCCCTGTGACAGAAGGGGAACCGACACGTATGTATCGTTGCTATTAAGGATAACAAGATGGGGTCTATTCCTACATAAATAGATCTTGTCTACATCATGTCATCGTTCTTATTGCATTACTCCGTTTCTCCATGAAATTAATACACTAGATGCATGCTGGATAGTGGTCGATGTGTGGAGTAATACTAGTAGATGCAGGCAGGAGTCGGTCTTCTAATCTTGGACGTGATGCCTATATAATGATCATTGCCTGGATATCGTCATAATTATTTGAAGTTCTATCAATTGCCCAACAGTAATTTGTTTACCCACCGTATGCTATTTTTCTCGAGAGAAGCCACTAGTGAAATCTATGGCCCCCGGTTCTATTTTCTCATCATATATTTTCAGATCTATTTTGCTATTTGCCTTTTTATTTATTTGCATCTTTTATTTTCAGATCTATATTATCGAAAACCCAAAAATACCTCGCTGAATTTTATTTGCTTTTATTTGCATCTATCAATCTATTACAACTTTCTCACGTCCGTTTGCCAATTTCTGGCGCCGTTACCCGAAAGGGATTGACAACCCCTTTAACACGTCGGGTTGCAAGTATTTGTTCTTTGTGCGTAGGTGCTGTTTACGTAGTGTTGCTTGGTTCTCCTACTGGTTCGATAACCTTGGTCTCATCACTAAGGGAACTACCTACCATTGTTGTGCTGCATCATCCCTTCCTCTTTGGGGAAATACCGACGTAGTTCAAGCAAACATCAAAAGGAATTTCTGGTGCCGTTGCCGGGGAGACATCATCAACATCTACCAGGTTCCTAATCACAAATCTTATCTCCTTGCAATTTACATTATTTGCCATTTGCCTCTCGTTTTCCTTTCCCCCACTTCACAAAAATTTGCTGTTTTATTCGCCCTCTTTTTCGTTCGCCATTTTCTCGTCAAATCTCTTAATTGCTTGAACTTGTCATCATGAGTGACTTTGGTATGGCAGAAACAGATGAAGGCCTAACTCCTAAAATTGGACGATCTGGCAATCTGGATGCTAAAACTTTTGTTTTGGGGCAAGGGAATGTTATAGGAAAAGAACGTATCCAAGAATTTTTCAATTGTGTTGGAAATTTAAGTCTTGATGATGTTCCTATACTTAAAAGGACTAAATCTTATGCGGAAGCTATCTCCACACTAGTTCTGAAACTTGAAAATAAGTTTATTCGTACTCATCCTACCTTGCAAAGAATGTTTTATGAGCTACCCATCATAAAGAATCCTAAAGCTAAAAAGTTGGCCACCCTTGTTCTTATGAATGAATTTGATCACATAGTACGGGAAGCTAGGGAAATTTTTGATCTCTATGGTATGAATCGTGAAAAACCGGTGATAGATGAAATCCTTTACAATAGTGATTATGTGCTAAGACATTTTCTTGGGGATAATAAAATCTTTGATGAGAACCTTAAAAAGGACGTCCCCGTTTTAGATATAATCCAACAAGTTTTCAATGATGTTAATCAACACTATTCTTGTATTGTTGCCGGAAATCAAGGGGGATATGACGATAAGCAACTTGATAGTGCTAAAGTCTCTATGGATAAGGTGTTTTATGTTGTTTTTGCAAAACCTCCTGACAAAAACACCTCCAAGGAAAATGAAACTAAAGATGACAACACTTAGATCTTTGCATTACGCCTAGCTAAGGGCGTAAAACGATAGCGCTTGTTGGGAGGCAACCCAATGAATAAAATTTATTTTCGTCTTTTTCTTTATGTTCTTGAGTGTTTGCACAATTATGCTATGGTTATGATTGTGTTTTTTGTTTTTAGTTAGTGTTTGTGCCAAGTAAAGCCTTTAGGATAGCTTTGGTGATAGTTGATTTGATTTTGTTGGAAAACAGAAACTTTTGCGTCCAGTAAAACAATTTTTAAAATTCACAGAAGCAATGAAAAATTCTGATTTTTTTACAAAAGATTTATATACAAATTTCCTATGTTATCCTAATTTTTCAAAATTTTTGGAGTTACATAAGTATGATAAAAATTTGCATCTTTACAGACTATTCTGTTTTTGACATATTCTGTTTTCTTTGCATTGTGTGCTTATTTTGATGAATCTTTGGTTTGTATTGGAGGTTATAAGCCTTAGTAAAGTTATAATACAGTAGATATAATGCAAGAACAAAATTTTAATGGGTTTTCTATAGTACTTAAAGTAAAGATTGGTTTTCTTATACTAATGGATCTCATGAAGGTTTTGTTGAGTTTTGTGTGATTGAAGTTTTTAAGTTTTGGGTGAGATTACGATGGATGAAGGAATAAGGAGTAAGAAGAGCCTAAACTTGGGGATGCCCCATGGCACCCTAAGCCATTATCCAAAGAGAAGCAAGCAACTAAGCTTGGGGTTGCCCGAGTGGCATCCCCTCTTTCTTCTAACGACCATCGGTATTTTACTTGGAGCTATATTTTTATTCGTCACATATCATGAGTTTTGCTTGGAGCGTCTTGTATGATATGAGTCTTTGCTTGTTTTGCTTTTTATTTTTAGTCATGAATCCTTGCTGGACACACCACTTGAGAGAGCCAAAATTACGCTATGACTTGTTAGAATTGCTCTCTATGCTTCACTTAAATCTTTATGAGCTATGGAATTGCTCTAGTGCTTCACTTATATCTTTTTGAGCACGGTGTGCTTTAGTATTTTTGAAGAATTGCTCTCTATGCTTCACTTAGATTTATTTGAGAGTTAGTAATTTTTTTTACAAATTCTCTCTTGCTTCACTTAAATTATTTTGAGAGAAGAAAATTGTATGCTCATGTTCTTCACTTAGATTTGTTTGGGCTATCAAAAGCAACAAATGAAATTAGTCCCAAAGTGATAGATATTCAAGAGGGATATAATAAAAACTTTCATGAAGATCATTGGACAAAATAAACTTGATTCCTTGTAATAGTTTTGCGATATGTTGATATAATATGTGAGTCATGTTGATGAGTAATTATGATTTAGTAAGAATATTGGTGTTAAGGTTTGTGATTCCCTATGCAAGCACGAAAGTCAATAGTTATGCAATGAAATTACATCCTACTTGTGGTGCATTATTCGGTGTTTGTTATGCTTAATGCTCGCTTATGAGATTTTTCATTTCTTGGTTGGATGCTTCTCAATCTTTTGCTAGCCTTCATTTGCACTAAGTATGATCACTACTTGTGCATCCAAAATCCTTAAATCAGTTTTGCCATATGAGTCCACTATACCTACCTATATGCGGTATTTCCGTGTCGTTCTAAGCAAATTTGTATGTGCCATCTCTAATTTCAAAATAAATTTCTCTTTTGTGTGCTCGTACCGCTCATGAAATGGTAGGTGGTGGCTGATATTTTTCCATGCTAGATGTGTTATTCTCAAGATGAGTGTTTATTCACTTGTCATTGCACGAGAGTACGTCAAAGGTATTAGGGATGCCCAGTCCCGAAATGAAAAATGAATTTACTTTATGTTGTCAAATAATAAATTACTTGGAAAGTGTTGGTATGGACGGCACCCGTGGATTCGGTTAGCCGTGGAATGTGAAAGTATGGTGGAAAAAGGAATAAACTTTATTTTCTGTTTGGGAACCGCCTATGATATATCTAGCATGGAAAGTATTGGGAACTACTTGATCGTTTTCGTTGACAGGAAAAGCAGGCCACCCAAAATGTTTTATCTCTACTTTTTTCGCTTTGAGCTATGGCACCTCTACAAATCCCTACTTCACTCTGTGAAGGGCCTTTCTTTTACTTTATGCAATTTTTATTTTATTTTGAGTCTCCATCTTCTCTTATAAAGCACCAACTAAGGGGCACTATGATCGTACTTGAGCATTGGGTGTAGCTAATATGCGAGTGTGTTTCATGAATGGATCAATGATTGAGCATAATGGGCTAGGGATAACTTGCTTTAGTGTTGATATTTTGAAAGACATGGTTGCTTGTTGATATGCTTGAGTATTGAAATCTTCATGTCAAAACTAGACTATTGCTTTGAATCATATAAAAGTCCAAATGTCCATGCTACAAAGAAAAGAATATGTGATGAACATGTTAGGCAGCATTCCACATCAAAAATTCTGTTTTTATCATTTACCTACTCGAGGACGAGCAGGAATTAAGCTTGGGGATGCTGATACGTCTCCAACGTATCTATAATTTTTGATTGTTCCATGCTGTTATATTATCATTCTTGGATGTTTTACAATCATTTTATAGCAACTTTATATCATTTTTTGGGACTAACCTATTGACATAGTGCCTAGTGCCAGTTGCTCTTTTTTGCTTGTTTTTTACTTCGCAGGAAATCAATACCAAACGGAGTCCAAACGCAGCGAAACTTTTTGGTGATTTTTTCTGGACCAGAAGACACAAGTTGGGAAAAGAAAGTACCTGAGGGGGGCTCCGAGGGGAGCACAACCCACCAGGGCGCGCCTGGGGGCCCAGGCGCGCCCAGGTGGGTTGTGCCCACCTCGGCCGCCTCCCGCACCACCTCTTTGCTTTATAAATACCCCAATATTCCAGAAACCCTAGGGGAGTCGACGAAAATCAATTCCAGCCGCCGCAAGTTCAAGAAACCACAGATCCAATCTAGACACCATCACGGAGGGGTTCATCATCCTCATTGGTGCCTCTCCGATGATGCGTGAGTAGTTCATTGTAGACCTACGGGTCCGTAGGTAGTAGCTAGATGGCTTCCTCTCTCTCTTTTGATTCTCAATACAATGGTCTCTTGGAGATCTATTTGATGTAACTCTTTTTGCGGTGTGTTTGTTGGGATCCAATGAACTTTGAGTTTATGATCAGATCTATGTTTTTATCCATGAAAGTTATTTGAGCCTTTTGATCTCTTATATGCATGATTACTTATAGCCTCGTATTTCTTCTTTGAATCTTTGGTTTAGTTAGGCCAACTAGATCGATTTTTCTTGCCATGAGAAGAGGTGCTTTGTGATGGGTTCGATCTTACGGTGCTTGATCCCAGTGACAGAAGGGGAACCGACACGTATGTATCGTTGCTATTAAGGATAACAAGATGGGGTCTATTTCTACATAAATAGATCTTGTCTACATCATGTCATCATTCTTATTGCATTACTCCATTTCTCCATGAACTTAATACACTAGATGCATGCTGGATAGTGGTCGACGTGTGGAGTAATAGAAGTAGATGCAGGCAGGAGTCGGACTACTAATCTTGGACGTGATGCCTATATAATGATCATTGCCTGGATATCGTCATAATTATTTGAAGTTCTATCAATTGCTCAACAGTAATTTGTTTACCCACCGTATGCTATTTTTCTCGAGAGAAGCCACTAGTGAAATCTACGGCCCCCGGGTCTATTTTCTCATCATATATTTTCAGATCTATTTTGCTATTTGCATCTTTTATTTTCAGATCTATATTATCGAAAACCCAAAAATACCTCGCTGAATTTTATTTGCTTTTATTTGCATCTATCAATCTATTACAACTTTCTCACGTCAGTTTGCCAATTTCTGGCGCCGTTACCCGAAAGGGATTGACAACCCCTTTAACATGTCGGGTTGCAAGTATTTGTTCTTTGTGCACAGGTGTTGTTTACGTAGTGTTGCTTGGTTCTCCTACTTGTTCGATAACCTTGGTCTCATCACTGAGGGAAATACCTACCGTTGCTGTGCTGCATCATCCCTTCCTCTTTGGGGAAATATCGACGTAGTTCAAGCAAACATCAATGCCTCTCGTTGCATCAGTTGAACGGAAAATCTCGGCTGCGACTTCACTGCTTGAGTATGGTTCGAAGCTAACCTTCATCAACTCGGTGGTCACTTTGCTTGCTATCTATGCCATGTGCTCAATTCGGATTCATCCCAAGATCATAGAGCACCTTGATAAATTGCGTAGGCACTGTCTGTGGAGAAAAAAGAATGGGGATGGAGTTGTTAAGGGCAAATCTTTGGCTGCATGGGATATGGTCTACAGACCCAAAAACAATGGCGGTCTCGGCATAATCGACATAGACCTGCAAAACAAAGGCCTGCTTCTTAAACAGCTCCACAAGTTCTATTAAAAAAATCTGACATTCCCTTGGTTGAATTGATTTGGTCGACATATTATGTTGATAAAGTGTCTTACGCTTGTGATCCGTGCGGATCATTTTGGTGGCTCGATGTGGCCTAGCTATCTGATGTTTACAGGGGGATCACAACTATTTCGGTTGGAGATGGCAACACTGTACTTATCCGGAAAGACTTGTGGCTGCAAAGATTGTTGTCTGATTCTCACCCCAGGGCCTTTTCCTTCATCAAGCATGAAGACTTCTCGGTTAAGTCTTTTCTGACAGCAACTTCCTTGTCTGAGCTGTTTCATTTGTCGTTGTCGCCACAGGCCAGGGATGAGGTCCAAGAGATGCAAGTGATGACCGAGATCATAGACCACGGTGGGGAGGCGAAAGACACTTGGGCCTGTGCCTGGGGTGGGACACAGTTTAAAGCATCACAATTCTATGCATTTTGCTTTAGGCAGGTCGAGGTTGACGAGGCTTTTCGATCCATCTGGAGGACCAAGTGCAACAACAAATGCAAAGTTGTCTCCTGGCTGCTGCTAGTGGACAGACTAAACACCAGGAACCTGCTGAAAAGGAGGCATTACACGGTGGCAAATAATGACTATTTCTGCATGCTATGTGACTCCCCTCGGAAGAGACATTGGTCCACCATATTTTCAAGTGTCCTTTTAGTAAATTATGCTGGGACTCAATTGGTATCCAGTGGGCTCACACATGTTGCAGGTTTGAATTGTTGCGTGCTGCTAAGCTTGCATGGCACAAGCCTATGTTCATGGAGGTCTTTGTGGTTGCTGCATGGGGGATTTGGAAGGAGAGGAATAACAAATATTTCAGAAATATTAACCACTCCCACGCATCCTGGAGGGCCAGATTCAAGGAGGACTTTGCCATGCTTGCGTATAGGGCCAAAGAGAGCCTGAGAACCTTCATAATCTCCTTTGTTGCTTCCATCTAATCCTAGTACCCCTCTGCTCTTTTTTTGCTAGTAAGTAGGTCACACACCTCTTGTGTGTCTCCCCCAATGTAAAAATATGTAACCACCCACCTCTTGTACATACTCCATTTATTTTATAAAAACTGATAGTGGGAGCTTCTCCTAGTGTCTTCAGAGCTAAAAAAATATTGATAAGAAGAATTCAACAACTGCCCAAGACGGTTGGCCATGAGCACTAACCACATGGACCTTAGGAGCAGTGTCGAGAAAATAAAGCTAGCAACTGCCCAATACGGTTGGATATGGAGAGCCCTTATCACATAAAACTTGGGAGCAGTGCCAATAATGAGAAACTTCATAGCTATCTAAGACGGTTGGCTATGAATAGCTCTTCTCACATGGAACTTGGGAGTAGTATTGAAAATAGAAACTCGATGGCTTCCCATGATGGTTGGCTAAGAAGAGCACTTACCTGACATAATTGGGAGTAGTGTCGAGGAAAAAATAAAGTTAGTAGCTGCCCAAGATGGTTGGCTACGAAGAGCACTTATCACACAAATTCAAGTTGATTAAAATAAAAGTTCTACTCTAGTAATATATCATCATCTTAGTTGCCTCATGACCACTGGGTCATTCAACTTACCGTTCGATCATTCTCATACCTTGGTCTCATCATGACCAAATCTTTCATCTTGCGATCACCTTTGTGATCACCACAAGTTCTCATATCTTTACCTTAAATTAAAAGTCATCATTGGCATTGACCGCCCAATACCGTGGACTTGGCTATCCGAATAGATTTTTACACCCTGAAGAGGTTGTGCACTTTACCAATATTATGGAGCTCTTTGTCCCATACACAGTACACTTCCCTCTGGGTGGACTAGTGTTGCTCCAACAAGACCGTCTACCATACATTGCTCTTACCATGTCACCGATATATCCAACTGGATAATGTATTGGATTGAGAGACACTGAGGTTTTGTTGCCATGACACTACAAACTTGGCACTACCACCATAGCATTCCATCATTATTTTCCCATGGGAATCAATTCATTTATAACGCCCGAAACCAAACTAACCCAGGTTCTTGGACTTAGATGCCGTTTACCAGGCCAGGTTAACACACTCATCTTATCCTTCCTTATACAATGAAACCAATAAGAGGCGTGTTCATAGAGCAATCATGGCCTTCCTGTAAAAAGTGAATGTGGTTGCACTATGTGAGTTTTGATTCGGTGGCACCATGACTCGACCAAGCCAATGAAGGTTTCATTGTTCAAGTTCATTATCTTACCTTCATTATTATTAAATGTTCTCTCGTCCAAGTATGTTCAAAGTATTATACACCAAATCACTAACTAACAAGATCAAAATGCAACCATATTCATATTTCTTACTATAGCATATGTGTGAGCAAGTTCACTAGGTTCATTAATGTGGTCAAACAAGCATGCTACTGTCTAAGCATATTATAGACATCAACATAACAGAAGCATATGAGCATAAACTTAACACTAACAACAAATGATTATATGACTATGAAAATAATGCCAAAAATTCTCTAAAATGCATGTGTTAGTTATAATTTCATCAAGCTAGCAAACAATGACTGTTGAAGCTTGCCTTGGTGAAGGTGCGAGTTCTTACTCTGATCTTCAACAACAAGTTCTTCTCCTGCTAAAAATATTTTGAAAAACATTTTTTAAATAACACATAAAGCAATAGTTATTACCTATCATAGCTACACATCTCCAAAAATAGCAGAAGATACTTTTTGGATAGTATTTTTAGAATAAGCACACTGCAAAAAAATCAAGTCAATCGGACTTATCGATAAAAAGTTATAGATGGTCAAATTTGGGTTAAATCTGGATTTTAGTTGAATTTAGAGAATTCATAGAAGGTGCCGTCGAATTTCGCCTATACGCTTCCACTCATATGGATTTGGGTCGTGTATGAGTGGCTGAAAGTGGGGCCGGATCAGGATTAAATAGAGAGAAAGAGAGGGAGAAGAGGCCGCCATGCACACCGACAATGGTTGTGATAGTAAGGAAGCTCAGCTAGGCTCAAGAAGGGGAGAAACAGAAGGGGAAGACGATGGCGAACATGTCGGTGGCCAGAGCTCAACGGGAGATGGTGGAACAACGATGCACACATCCTCTCTACATCGGTGCTCATTGGGTGGGATATGCCAGTGAGGTTCCCTGCCGCGATAAGCTTGGGTTAGCTCACGAGCAGGTGCAGGAGGATGAATGAGATCTAGGGGAGAAGGAATCTGAGCAAGAGCTCGACTAGAGGCGGCACTCGATGGTGGAGCAGTGTGACGGCACCCTCGAACGGATTCGAGCGACGACGCCCTCGTGGCTCTGAACTTTGATTGGGGGTGAAGCTTGAGAAATGTGTGCATGAAGAAAAAGAATGGGGTCTGTTTATAGCCGAGCATCGAGGCAGAGCTGCTCCTGTCAGCAGAGGTGAGCGGCACGTGGGCTCAGGCATTTGTAGAGCGAGTTAGGCGAAGAGTAGCTATGGCGGATTTAAGTGGAACGCGACGACATGCAGGGAGATAGAAGCGACTGCTGTAACGACAATGTCGTTGCGGTGGAGCACTGTGCTCTTTGCGGGATGCGTGTTATGGAGAGGGGAAGCGGGCATGGGGAAGAGGCTTCAGTGTTGTGGCACCATAGTGGATAGCTTGGCGTGTTGGCGTGCGAGTAGGCACTCTGGACTGGTCGCACGCGTGTGGCAAAGGCGCCAAAGCACGATTTTGGCCGGCATCCAGCATGGTCACCACGTGGACCGACCACTGTGGCATGATTTGGTGCGCCCAACCATGTCACACGTGTGCACCCTTGTGACTGGAGCCTACTCGCAAAGTTTCAGAGAACATTATCAAGGGAGGTGAGAGGTATCATGATGCAAAGTTTCTGGTTGCAAACTTTGGACAAAAGCGTAGCTCCAACATCTAATTGGTTGAACCTAGGTTTTGATGGGTGGCATGCATTGCCTAATGTGTACAAGGTGACCAAATCTCAGGACAAACAAAGCAAGGAAAATATAGTTGTAGTTCAAAGGTGAAATTTAGCCAGAATTGGAATTTGGTCAATGTGTTCAAAATTCTCACATGACAATGAGTGTTTCTGGTATGAATGAAGTATATTTGTGTATAGGAGATCATAGAAATTTGTTGGAAAGTCAAGGGATCAACAAAAATGAATTTTCCTTTGGAAGAAGGTGCAAAATGTCATTCTTTTTCGAGGAAAAATAATGCTTGATAGAAAGAAATATTATGGGTAGGTTGAATGTGCCAAGGAAGAATTTTGGATTAAGTCCAATTCAGCTTTCTGAAAAAGATCCAATGTCCAAGTCCAAATGCAAGTTCAAATGACTCCAAATGAAATCCAAATAAATTCCAAAGAATAAGAATGGCCAAATTTTGGGGTGTTACATGGAACAACTTGATTTTTTTCACTAAGGCATGTTGGCTCTGGGCCCATGTTTCCACTGATTCTTTTCACTAAGACCTTAGGGTGTTTTTTGCGGGGAACACTAAGATCTTTGTTGAAACCAACAAGCCAACTAGAGCAACAATCTTTGTTGAAACCAACAAGCCAACTAAACCAACAAGCCAACTAAACCAACAAGCTTATTGTATGTATGCGAACCAAGTGAGGCCACCAGTCCAATTTTTTGAAGTATGCTTTGTTATATTTTACTCCCTCCGTTCCTAAATGATTTCAATATGGACTACATATGGATGTATATAAATGTGGTTTAGAGTGTAGATTCACTAATTTTGCTTCATATGTAGTCTATATTGGAATCTCTAAAAAGAATTATATTTAGGAACGAAAGGAGTACTTACCGGGTTGCATTTGTTAAGGTTATCAATATGGTTATTATATGTTGAAGTCACGAACATATTTATGTACTGGGCTGCATACGTTATAGTTACCAAAATGGTTATTATTTAGTAGTTACCAACATATCAATTATGTTGTAAAGTAGTGCAGAACCTAGACAACCAAGGTATGTTGTCGTCAACCAAATCCTTTTTATCTTTTCTGCTACAACCATTGCTTCTAAGTTGAATAATGTGGGCGTAAGCCTAGGAAGTAATGAGAAAGATATTTCTGTTTCAAGAAATGCCTTCAGACATTTAGAATATGACCGTCTAAAGGTTACTCCACGTGTTTCTAGCAAATCTTTTATCTCACAGCTAGATGAGGAGGAGCTGCATGCCACATCAGATGGTCAGCTACTCTCTCATTTAGTAGGACAGGTTCCGGATGTGGGCCTAGATGAGACCGAACTTAGTTCATTGATTGAGCTTACATCTTCCGGACGTAAATCAAAGGCCTCCCGTTCCAAAAAAAGGTCATAAGCCCTCTAAGAGGGCGAAAGTTTCTAAATCTCCTAATGTTTCCTCATGAATGGCATGTTCTTTAGTAGCAGAGGTCTTGGTGACTTGTCTAAACATCTATTCATTGCGGAATGCAATAAGGAATTCAATTTAGACTTTTTGGCTATCTCTGAAACGGGGAAACATGATTTCTCAGCAAGTCTGCTTAACCGTCTTTCTGGCAGGATAGACTACACTTGGATTTCATGACCACCTAGAGGTCGTGCTAGGGGCATTTTACTTGGCGTAAACACAGGGACTATGGATGTTTTGGCTAGTTCGGATGGTGAGTTTCACATTAAACTCCATATTAGCAACAGGGCCGATAACTTCACATGGACTCTCGTCGCCGTGTATGGTGCAGCCCAGGATGAGTTCAAGGCCGATTTTCTTCATGAATTGGTTAATCTGGCGAAAGATAATCCATACCCCATTCTTATTGGTGGTGATTTCAATTTGCTACGATTTCCAAATGAGAAAAGCCGCGATAGATTTAATGATCATTGGCCTTTCCTTTTCAACGCTGTCATTGACAGTCTAGATCTGTGAGAGGTCTCCATGATTGGAAGATAGTTCACTTGGGCAAACAGTCTTCCAGAGCCGACATATGATAAACTAGATCGCGTTTTAATGTATACCGACTTGGAGCTAAAATTCCCGATAGTTTCTGTTCGTGCTCTACCTTGCATCGAGGCTCTATCAGATCACACACCCATCCTCCTAACTACTGGTACGCCATGTACTCAGAAAAGACGCAAGTTCCAGTTTGAACTTGGTTGGTTGCATCGAGATGGCTTCCATGACATGGTCAAGGAGGTGTGGGAAAAATCGGTTGTCGTACATACCCCAATACACAAATGGAATAACAAAATACGCGCAATACATAAATTCCTACATGGTTGGGCTAGGCCTACGGCGGGTATCCTAAAAAAGAGAAGCTTCGTCTTTCATCTATTATTGATGAATTAGAAGCTCTAGGTGAGGTCAGTGTTGGGAAACGTTGCATGCAAAACAAAAAAATTCTATGCACACGCAAGATCTATCCATGGAGATGCATAGTAACGAGGGGGAGAGTGTGTCTACGTACCCTCGTAGACCGTAAGCGGAAGTGTTTGACAACGCGGTTGATTTACTCGAACTTCTTCGCGATCCAACCGATCGAATACCGAACGTACGGCACCACCGCGTTCAGCACACGTTCAGCTCGGTGACGTCCACGCCTTCTTGATCCAGCAAGACAACATGGTAGTGGATAAGTTCCGGCAGCACGACGGCATGGTGACAGTGATGGTGATGCTATCTCCGCAGGGCTTTGCCTAAGCACTACGAGAATATGACCGAGGGTGTAAACGGTGGAGGTGGGCGCCGCACACGGCTAAGAGATTGTCGTGGTTATGTGTGGCGCCCCCTCCCACATATATATAGGTGGGGGAGAAGGGAGAGGCCAGGAGGCGCCCCAAGTAGGGCCGAATCCTACTGGGGGTCTTCCCCAAGCCGCGCCCTGCCTTCCTTATTTGAGTGCGGGAGGAAGGCAGGGGGAGGTGGCGCCCCCCCCCCCCTTTCCTTTCTCTCACGAGGAGGGAAAGGCAGGAGGGGCCACCCCTCCCCTTTCCTTCCCCTAGGGCTGGCCGGCCAGGGAGAGGGGCACGCCAGCCCCCTAGTGGGCTGGTCTGTCCCCCACTTTGGCCCATTAGGCCCATACACTTCCCGGGGGTGTTCGGAACCCCTTCCGGTGCCCCGATGACTACCCGGTGCACTCCGAAACTCTTCCGGTGTCCGAATATCATCACCCTATATATCAATCTTTACCTCCAGACCACTCTGAAGCTCCTCGTCATGTCCGTGATCTCATCCGGGACTCCGAACAACATTCGGTCACCAAATCATATAACTCATATAACATTATATTGTCAACAAACGTTAAGCATGCGGACCCTACGGGTTCGAGAACTATGTAGACATGACCGAGACACCTCTCCGGTTAATAACCAATAGCAGAACCTGGATGCCCTTATTGGTTCCTACATATTCTACGAAGATCTTTATTGGTTGAACCACTATGACAACATACGTAATTCCCTTTGTCCATTGGTATGTTACTTGCCCGAGATTCGATCGTTGGTATCTTCATACCTAGTTCAATCTCGTTACTGGCAAGTATATTTACTCGTTCCGTAATACATCATCTCGTAACTAACTCATTAGTCATTTTCTTGCAAGGCTTCTTATGATGTGTATTACCGAGAGGGCCCAGAGATACCTCTCCGATACTCAGAGTGACAAATCCTAATCTCGATCTATGCCAACTCAACAAACACCTTCAGAGATAACTGTAGAGCAGCTTTATGATCACCCAGTTACGTTGTGACGTTTGATAGCACACAAGGAATTCCTCCGGTATTCGGGAGTTGCATAATCTCATAGTCGAAGGAATATGTATTTGACATTAAGAAAGCAATAGCAATAAACTGAACGATCAAATGCTAAGCTAACGGATGGGTCTTGTCCATCACATCATTCTCCTAATGATGTGATCCTATTATCAAATGACAACACATGTCCAAGGTTAGGAAACCTTAACCATCTTTGATCAACGAGCTAGTCTAGTAGAGGCTTACTAGGGACACGGTATTTGTTTATGTATCGTCACATGTATTTAAGATTCTGATCAATACAATTCTAGCATGAATAATAAACCTTTATCATGAATACAGAAATATAAAATAACAACTTTATTATTGCCTCTAGGGCATATTTCCTTCAGTCTAACACTTGCACTAGAGTCAATAATCTAGATAACATTGTAATGAATCTAACACCCATGAAGTCTTGGTGCTAATCATGTTTTGCTCGCGGAAGAGGCTTAGTCAACGGGTCTGCTACATTCAGATCCGTATGTATTTTGCAAATCTCTATGTCTCCATCCTTGACCTTTTCACGAATGGATTTGAAGCGTCTCTTGATGTGTTTGGTTCTCTTTTGAAACCTGGATTCCTTCGCTAAGGCAATTGCTCCAGTGTTGTCACAAAAGATTTTCATTGGACCCGATGCACTGGGTATTACACCCAGATCGGATATGAACACCTTCATCCAGACTCCTTCATGTGCTGCTTCTGAAGCAGCTATGTACTCCGCTTCACACGTAGATCCCGCCACGACGCTCTGCTTGGGACTGCACCAATTGACAGCTGCACCATTCAATATAAATACGTATCCGGTTTGTGACTTAGAGTCATCCGGATCAGTGTCGAAGCTAGCATCAACGTAACCATTTACGACGAGCTCTTCATCACCTCCATAAACGAGAAACATATCCTTGGTCCTTTTCAGGTACTTCAGGATGTTCTTGACCGCTGTCCAGTGATCCACTCCTGGATTACTTTGGTACCTCCCTGCCAAACTTATGGCAAGGCACACATCAGGTCTGGTACACATCATAGCATACATGATAGAACCTATGGCTGAGGCATAAGGAATGACTTTCATTTTCTGTCTATCTTTTGCAGTGGTCGGGCTTTGAGTCTGACTCAATTTCACACCTTGTAACACAGGCAAGAACGCTTTCTTTGACTGATCCATTTTTAACTTCTTCAAAACTTTATCAAGGTATGTGCTTTGTGAAAGTCCTATTAAGCGTCTTGATCTATCCCTATAGATCTTGATCCCCAATATATAAGCAGTTTCACCGAGGTCATTCATTGAAAAATTCTTATTCAAGTATCCCTTTATGCTATCCAGAAATTCTATATCATTTCCAATCAATAATATGTCATCCACATATAATATCAGAAATGCTATAGAGCTCCCACTCACTTTCTTGTAAATACAGGCTTCACCGTAAGTCTGTATAAAACCATATGCTTTGATCACCTCATCAAAGTGTATATTCCAACTCCGAGATGCTTGCACCAGTCCATAGATGGATCGATGGAGCTTGCACACTTTTTCAGCACCTTTAGGATCGACAAAACATTCTGGTTGCATCATATACAACTGTTCTTTAAGATATCCATTAAGGAATGCAGTTTTGACGTCCATTTGCCAGATTTCATAATCATAAAATGCGGCAATTGCTAAGATGATTCAGATAGACTTAAGCATCGCTAAGGGTGAGAAAGTCTCATCGTAGTCAACTCCTTGAACATGTCGAAAACCTTTCGCGACAAGTCGAGCTTTGTAGACAGTAACATTACCATCAGCGTCAGTCTTCTTCTTGAAGATCCATTTATTCTCTATGGCTTGCCGATCATCGGGCAAATCCACCAAAGTCCATACTTTGTTCTCATACATGGATCCTATCTCAGATTTCATGGCCTCAAGCCATCTGTCGGAATTTGGGCTCATCATAGCTTCTTCATAGTTCGTAGGTTCGCCTTGGTCTAATAATATGACTTCCAGGATAGGATTACCGTACCACTCTGGTGCGGATCTTGCTCTGGTCGACCTATGAAGTTCAGTAGCAACTTGATCTGAAGCTTCATGATCATTATCATTTGCTTCCTCTCTGGTTTGTGTAGGCATCACGGGAACGATTTTCTGTGATGTGCTACTTTCCATTTTGAGAGAAGGTACAATTACCTCATCAAGTTCAATTTTCCTCCCACTCACTTCTTTCGAGAGAAACTCCTTCTCTAGAAAGGACCCATTCTTAGCAACAAAGATCTTGCCTTCGGATCTGTGGTAGAAGGTGTACCCAATAGTTTCTTTAGGGTATCCAATGAAGACGCACTTCTCCGATTTAGGTTCGAGCTTATCAGGCTGAAGCCTTTTGACATAAGCATCGCATCCCCAAACTTTAAGAAACGACAGCTTAGGTTTCTTGCCAAACCACAGTTCATACGGTGTCGTCTTAATGGATTTAGACAGTGCCCTATTTAACGTGAATGCGGCTGTATCTAATGCATAACCCCAAAATGATAGTGGTAAATCGGTAAGAGACATCATAGAACGCACCATATCCAATAAAGTATGGTTACGACGTTCGGACACACCATTACGCTGTGGTGTTCCAGGTGGCGTGAGTTGTGAAATAATTCCACATTGTTTTAAATGAAGGCCAAAATCATAACTCAAATATTCGCCTCCGTGATCAGATCATAGAAACTTTATTTTCTTGTTACGATGATTCTCCACTTCACTCTGAAATTCTTTGAACTTTTCAAATGTTTCAGACTTGTGTTTCATCAAGTAGATATACCCATACCTACTTAAATCATCTGTGAAGGTCAGAATATAACGACACCTGCCGCGTGCTTTAACACTCATCGGACCGCATACATTGGTATGTATTATTTCCAATAAGTCATTAGCTCGCTTCGTTGTTCCGGAGAACGGAGTTTTAGTCATCTTGCCCATGAGGCATGGTTCGCGAGTATCAAATGATTCATAATCAAGTGATTCCAAAAGCCCATCTGCATGGAGTTTCTTCATGCGCTTTAGACCAATATGACCTAAACAGCAGTGCCACAAGTATGTTGCACTATCATTATCAACTTTGCATCTTTTGGCATCAATATTATGAATATATGTATCACTACGATCGAGATTCAACAAGAATAGACCACTCTTCAAGGATGCATGACCATAAAAGATATTATTCATATAAATAGAACAACCATTATTCTCTGACTTAAATGAATAATCGTCTCGCAATAAACAAGATCTAGATATAATGTTCATGCTCAACGCGGGCACCAAATAACAATTATTGAGGTCTAAAACTAATCCCGAAGGTAGATGTAGAGGTAGCGTGCCGTTGGCGATCACATCAACCTTGGAACCATTCCCGACGCGCATCTTCACCTCGTCCTTAGCCAATCTTTGTTTATTCCGTAGCTCCTGTTTCGAGTTACAAATATGAGCAACCAAACTAGTATCAAATACCCAAGTGCTACTACGAGCATTAGTAAGGTACACATCAATAACATGTATATCAAATATACCTTTGTTCATTTTGCCATCCTTCTTATCCGCCAAGTATTTGGGGCAGTTCCGCTTCTAGTGACCATTCCCTTTGTAGTAGAAGCACTCAGTTTCAGGCTTGGGTCCAGCTTTGGGTTTCTTCCCTGGAGTGGCAACTTGCTTGCCATTCTTCTTGAAGTTCCCTTTCTTTCCCTTGCCCTTTTTCTTGAAACTAGTGGTCTTGTTAACCATCAACACTTGATGCTCCTTCTTGATTTCTACCTCCACGGCCTTAAGCATTGCGAAGAGCTCAGGAATCGTTTTGTTCATCCCTTGCATATTATAGTTCATCACGAAGCCTTTGTAGCTTGGTGGCAGTGATTGAAGAACTCTGTCAATAACACTATCAACTGGAAGATCAACTCCCAGCTGAGTCAAGTGGTTATGATACCCAGACACTTTGAGTATGAGTTCACTGACAGAACTATTCTCCTCCATCTTGCAGCTATATAACTTGTTGGAGACTTCATATCTCTCAACCCAGGCATTTTCTTGAAATATTAACTTCAAATCTTGAAACATCTCATATGCTCCATGATGTTCAAAACATCTTTGAAGTACCGGTTCTAAGCCGTAAGGCATGGCACACTGAACTATTGAGTAGTCATCAGATCGAGCCTGCCAGATGTTCATAACATCTGCATCAGCTCCTGCAGCAGGTCTATCACCTAGCGGTGCATCAAGGACATAATTATTATGTGCTGCAATGAGGATAATCCTCAAGTTACGGACCCAATCCGTGTAGTTGCTACCATCAGCTTTCAACTTAGCTTTCTCTAGGAACGCATTAAAATTCAGGGGAACGGTAGCACGGGCCATTGATCTACAACATAGATATGCAAATACTATCAGGACTAAGTTCATGATAAATTAAGTCCAATTAATCAAATTACTAATGAACTCCCACTTAAAGAAACATCCCTCAAGTTATCTAAGTGATACATGATCCAAATCAACTAACGCATGTCCGATCATCACGTGAGATGGGTAGTCATCAATGGTGAACATCTCTATGTTGATCATATCTACTATATGACTCACATTCGACCTTTCGGTCTCCAGTGTTCCGAGACCATGTCTGTACATGCTAGGCTCGTCAAGTTTAACCCAAGTATTTTGCATGTGCAAAACTGTCTTACACCCATTGTATGTGAACGTAGAGTCTATCACACCCGATCATCGTGAGGTGCTTCGAAATGACGAACTTTGGCAATAGTGCATACTCGGGGAGAACACTTTTATCTTGAAATTTAGTGAAGGGATCATCTTATAATGCTACCGCCGTTCTAAGCAAAATAAGATGCATAAAGGATAAACATCACATGCAATCAAAATATGTGACATGATATGGCCATCATCATATTGTGCTTTTGATCTCCATCTCCAAAGCATCGTCATGATCTCCATCGTCACCGGCTCGACACCTTGATCTCCATCGTTGCGTCAGGGTCGTCTCGCCAACTATTGCTTCTACAACTATTGCTAACGCATAGCGATCAAGTAAAGAAATTACATGGCGCTTGCATTTCATACAATAATTAAGAGACAACCCTAAGGCTCCTGCTGGTTGTCGATATTACAAAACATGATCATCTCATGCAACAACATATATCACATCACGTCTTGACCATATGACATCACAACATGCTCTGCAAAAACAAGTTAGACGCCCTCTACTTTGTTGTTGCAAGTTTTACGTGGCTGCTACGGGCTTCTAGCAAGAACCGTTCTTACCTACGCAAAAACCACAATGGTGATTCATCTAGTTTGTTGTTTTAGCCTTCTTCAAGGACAGGCCACAGTCAAATTTGATTCAACTAAAGTAGGAGAAACAGACACCCTCCAGCCACCTTTATGCAAAACTAGTTGCATGTCAGTCGATGGAACCGGTCTCATGTGCGTGGACATGTAAGGTTGGTCCGGGCCACTTCATCCCACAATACCGCCGAATCAAAGTAAGACGTTGGTGGTAAGCAGTATGACTATCACCGCCCACAACTCTTTGTGTTCTACTCGTGCATATCATCTACGCATAGACCTGGCTCGGATGCCACTGTTGGAAAACGTTGCATGGAAAACAAAAAAATTTCTACGCAAAAAGATCTATCCATGGAGATGCATAGCAACGAGGGGGAGAGTGTGTCTACATACCCTTGTAGACCGTAAGCGGAAGCGTTTCACAACGCGGTTGATGTAGTCGAACTTTCTTCGCGCTCCACCGATCGAGTACCGAACGTACGGCACCTCCGAGTTCTGCACACGTTCAGCTCGATGACATCCCTCGCCTTCTTGATCCAGCAAGGTGTCGAGGTAGTAGATGAGTTCCGTCAGCACGAAGGCGTGGTGACGGTGATGGTGATGTGATCCGCGCAGGGCTTCGCCTAAGCACCGTGAGAATATGACCGGGGTGTAAACTGTGGATGGGGGCGCCACACACGGCTAACAATTCATGTTGTGTGTTCTAGGCGCCCCCTTCCCCACATATATATAGGTGGGAGGGGAGGAGAGGCAGCCAGGGGGCGCCCCAAGTAGGATCCGAATCCTACTTGGGGTTTCCGCAAGTGGCGCCCCCCTTTCCTTTTTTTCACCGGAGAAGAAAGGGAAGGGGAAGAGAGAAAGGAAGGGGGGCCAAACCCCCTTTTTTCCTTCTCCAATTTGGCCTCCTGCCATAGGGGGGGGCGCGCTACCCCTTGTGGGCTACTGTGCTCCCCTCTCATGGCCCATATGGCCCATATCTTCCCCCCGGGGGTTCCGGTAACCCCTCCGGTACTCCGATAAATACCCGATACACTCCGGAACACTTCCGGTGTCCGAATACTATCGTCCTATATATCAATCTTTACCTCTCGACCATTTCGAGACTCCTCGTCATGTCCGTGATCTCATCCGGGACTCCGAACAACATTCCATCACCAAATCACATAACTCATATAATACAATATCGTCATCGAACGTTAAGCATGCGGACCCTACGGGTTCGAGAACTATGTAGACATGACCGAGACACCTCTCCGGTCAATAACCAACAGCAGAACCTAGATGCTCATATTGGCTCCTACATATTCTACGAAGATCTTTATCGGTCGAACCGTTATGACAACATACATTATTCCCTTTGTTCATCGGTATGTTACTTGCCCAAGATTCGATCGTCGGTATCTTCATACCTAGTTCAATCTCGTTACCGGCAAGTCTCTTTACTTGTTCCGTAATACATCATCCTACAACTAACTCATTAGTCATTTTGCTTGCAAGGCTTCTTATGATGTGTATTACCGAGAGGGCCCAGAGATACCTCTCCGATACTCGAAGTGACAAATCCTAATCTCGATCTATGCCAACTCAACAAACACCTTCGGAGATACCTGTAGAGCATCTTTATAATCACCCAGTTACGTTGTGACGTTTGATAGCACACAAGGCATTCCTCCGGTATCCAGGAGTTGCATAATCTCATAGTCGAAGGAATATGCATTTGACATGAAGAAAGCAATAGCAATAAAATTGAACGATCATAATGCTAAGCTAACAGATGGGTCTTGTCCATCACATCATTCTCCTAATGATGTGATCCCGTTATCAAATGACAACTCATGTCTATGGTTAGGAAACCTTAACCATCTTTGATCAACGAGCTAGTCAAGTAGAGGCTCACTAGGGACACAGTGTTTGTCTATGTATTCACACATGTATTTAGGTTTCCGATCAATACAATTCTAGCATGAATAATAAACATTTATCATGAATAAGGAAATATAAAATAACAACTTTATTATTGCCTCTAGGGCAAATTTCCTTCAGTCTCCCACTTGCACTAGAGTCAATAATCTAGATTACATTGTAATGATTCTAATACCCATGGAGTCTTGGTGCTGATCATGTTTTGCTCGTGGAAGAGGCTTAGTCAATGGGTCTGCAACATTCAGATTCGTATGTATTTTGCAAATCTCTATGTCTCCCTCCTTGACTTGATCATGGATGGAGTTGAAGCGTCTTTTGATATGTTTGGTTCTTTTGTGAAATCTGGATTCCTTCGCTAGGGCAATTGCTCCAGTATTGTCACAAAAGATTTTCATTGGACCCGATGCACTAGGTATTACACCTAGATCGGATATGAACTCCTTCATCCAGACTCCTTCATTTGCTGCTTCCGAAGCAGCTATGTACTCCGCTTCACACATAGATCCCGCCATGACGCTCTACTTGGAACTGCACCAACTGACAGCTCCACCATTCAATATAAATACGTATTCTGTTTGTGACTTAGAGTCATCCGGATCAGTGTCAAAACTAGCATCGACGTAACCATTTGCGACGAGCTCTTTGTCACCTCCATAAACGAGAAACACATCCTTAGTCCTTTTCAGGTACTTCAGGATGTTCTTGACCGTTGTCCAGTGATACACTCCTAGATTACTTTGATACCTCCCTGCCAGACTTATGGCAAGGCACACATCAGGTCTGGTACACAGCATACCATACATGATAGAACCTATGGCTGAAGTATAGGGAATGACTTTCATTTTCTCTCTATCTTCTGCAATGGTCGGGCATTGAGTCTTACTCAACTTCACACCTTGCAACACAGGCAAGAACCCTTTCTTTGACTAATCCATTTTGAACTTCTTCAAAACTTTATCAAGGTATGTGCTTTGTGAAAGTCCTATTAAGCGTCTCGATCTATCCCTATAGATCTTGATGCCCAATATATAAGCAGCTTCACCGAGGTCTTTCATTGAAAAACTCTTATTCAAGTATCCTTTTATGCTATCCAGAAATTCTACATCATTTCCAATCAACAATATGTCATCCACATATAATATTAGAAATGCTACAGAGCTCCCACTCACTTTCTTGTAAATACAGGCTTCTCCGAAAGTCTGTGTTGAGTATATTGATTATTAGGAAAGACGAGATAGACTTGGATTTGTTCTGGCTTGTCTTGTACTCCAAGTAGATCATTGTACTCCTATATATATGCCCACGAGGCTCAAGCAATACAAAAAACTATTCCACCAAATCCCTCTCTCCCTTCTAACATGGTATCAGCCAAATCGATCCTAAACCCTAGCCGCCACCACTTCCGCACCCGCGCGCCGCCCCCGGGGCGGTCGGCCTCCATGACCGCCGCCGAGGGCCACGCCGCCCGTACCAAGGGTTCGTCCGCCGGCCGTGTTGGCCAGCTTCCCTCGAGAATCTTTTTCCCGAGCCCTTGCTCTGGGTTTTTTCGCTCTCTTGCCGGTCGTTTTGATCGGCATTTTCTTTTTGGTTTTCCGATCTATGCTTGATCGGTTTGCGTCGCCCACTGCTACCGTTGACCCCGTGCGCCTCTACTCCGACACCGGCGTGACCGGCAAGCTCTTCACCGACCCGGCGGCCTCGCGCGACAGGCGGCCCCTCACGGCCGTCGTCCGCGCGCCAGCCCACTCGTCAATCTACGCCGGCCGGCACCGCCTTGTTCGACCGGGACACCTGCATCGCCCGTTCCGGCGGCCTCGCGCCATGCGGCGGCCCATCATAGCCGTCGTTCGCGCGCCGGCCCGCCCGTCGATCCACGCCACCCGCCTCCACCGCGTCTGCATGGCGCGGCCCTGCGGTCTGCCTCGCCGGCCTCTTCCTCGGCTGCGTCGGGCCGACTGTGCCAGGCTCGTCAGCTGCCTCTGCTCGGGCACCACTGCTACGTTGGTCGCTCGGGCCTCGCTGCCCGGGCGCCGGCGCTGCTTTGGCAACCCGGATGCCGATGCTGACGCGCTCGTCCGCACGACGTCCCACGCCGTCCGTCACGGCCTGCTTCATCTCAGACTCTGCCGCCACCCCGCCTCCACCGAGCGGCGTCCCCGACCTCACGCGCGATCGGCTTGATCACCCGCTCGCCGCCACGATCCGCCTCATCTACGCCGTGCGACCGACCTGGCCCGTCGGTTACGCGCGCCTCCGCAGATCCCGTGAAAATTGTCCCCGAGTTCAGCGCGCCCCTCCACCAATCGAGCAACGGGCTGCCCTTGCGTCGCCCCATCAGGCCGCAGTGCCGCCGCCCCGTGGTTCTCCTCGCGGCTGCATCGACTCGCGCGTCACCGCTGTGTCACCCCTACGGGCCGTAGTGCCGCGATACGTAGTCCCAACCGCCGCCCCGAGGCCGTCCCCGCGGTTGCACCGACCCGCGCTTCGCTGCTGCACCACCCTTCGGGCCATAGCGCCGCGGCCCGCGGTCCCCGCCGCCGCCCCGAGGTCTTCCCGCCGTCGCCCTGACCTGCCCGCCGCCACTGCGTCGCCCCTTCGGACCGTAGCGCCGCGGCCCGCGGTCCACTCCACCGTCACCGCGCGTCGACCTCCCGTGGTATGCGCCGCGCCGTCTCCCTTGGCATGGGAATGCCACCGTCCGCACCGGTCTTCATCACGCTGTCAGGGTTCTTCACCTACTTCAAGCACCGCTGCCGCGCGCCTAACCTAGCCGCTGCTGCCGCCGTTAGGCCGCCGCCGCCGCTACCCCCATAGCCACCGCCGCCCGTCCACCTCCTTCGTCTTCGCCCAGCACCAGCTCATCGCGAGCGTCGCCGTCATCTTCCCCGACCACTTCGTCTACTCCGACCACCGTTGGTGACATCGGCCCCATGCCGATTGGTGCCACAACCGTCGTCGAGTCTTCTTCTCTGCTGGCCCTCCGACTCCTCGACATGGCGTACAACTCGTGTAGGTCCCAGTCTCTGCATGCCCGGTGCTGGCAACACCGATGCGAGCCTTCATACACGACGTGTCCCCGGGCCTGGCATGCCTAGTCGATGCTTCGTTAACTTTGTCTTCGTCCGTCTACGCATGCCCGGTGCTGGCAACACCGGTGCGTGCCTTCATCCACGATGTGTCCTCGGGCTTGGCAAACCCGCCGCAACGCGTCGTCAACCACATCTTCTTCCCGGCGCACCACTACTTCGACACCACTGCGCCCATGCTAACTCGGTGCCCCCTTGAGCCCGCGGCTCCACGGCGACTTCCTCGACACCGATCACCCTGACTTGACATCGACCACGGCATTCTTTGCATGGCTACCTCGACCACGGCTCCACCACCCACGCTCTCGGCTACCTCGACAAACGGCACAAAGGGCTACCGCCTTGCTTGAGCAACCTCGTCGGTTGCCACTCCAGCCACGACTCCGCGATGCATCGACCGTTACGACTGTGGGTGGGGGGGGGGGGGGTGTCCGTCAGCTTGCATTCGGATTCTTCTCCAGTCTCACCGTCTGCGTCGCTACCATTGTGATTGCGGGGGGATGTTGAGTATATTGATTATTAGGAAAGACGAGATAGACTAGGATTTGTTCTGGCTTGTCTTGTACTCCAAGTAGATCATTGTACTCCTATATATATGCCCATGAGGCTCAAGCAATACAATGAACTATTCCACCAAATCCCTCTCTCCCTTCTAACAGTTTGTATAAAACCATATGCATTGATCACCTCATCAAAGCGTATATTCCAACTCCGAGATGCTTGCACCAGTCCACAGATGGATCGCTAGATCTTGCACACTTTGCTAGCACCTTTAGGATCGACAAAACCTTCTGGTTGCATCATATACAACTCTTCTTTAAGAAATCCATTAAGGAATGCAGTTTTGACGTTCATTTGCTAGATTTCATCATCATAAAATGCGGCAATTGCTAACATGATTCGGATAGACTTAAGCATCGCTACGGGTGAGAAAGTCTCATCGTAGTCAACTCCTTGAACTTGTCAAAAACCTTTTGCGACAAGTCGAGCTTTGTAGATAGTAACATTACCATCAGCGTCAGTCTTCTTCTTGAAGATCCATTTATTCTCTATGGCTCGCTGATCATCGGGCAAGTCCACCAAAGTCCACACTTTGTTCTTATACATGGATCCTATCTCAGATTTCATGGCCTCAAGCCATTTATCGGAATCTGGGCTCATCATAGCTTCTTCATAGTTCGTAGGTTCATCATGGTCTAGTAACATGACTTCCAGAACAGGATTACCGTACCACTCTGGTGCGGAACGTGCTCTGTTCGACCTACGAGGTCCAGTAGTAACTTGATCTGAAGTTTCATGATCATCATCATTAGCTTCCTCTCTAGTTGGTGTAGGCATCACGGGAATGGATTTCTTTGATGAGCTACTTTCCAATTCGAGAGAAGATACAATTACCTCATCAAGTTCTACTTTCCTCCTACTCACTTCTTTCGAGAGAAACTCCTTCTCTAGAAAGGTTCGAATCTTGGCAACAAAGATCTTGCCTTCGGATCGGTGGTAGAAGGGGTACCCAATTGTTTCCTTAGGGTATCCTATGAAGACGCACTTCTCCGATTTGGGTTCGAGCTTATCAGGCTGAAGCCTTTTGACATAAGTGTCGCAACCCCAAACTTTAAGAAACGACAGCTTAGGTTTCTTGCCAAACCATAGTTCATACGGTGCCGTCTCAACGGATTTAGACGGTGCCCTATTTAACGTGAATGCGGCTGTCTCTAATGCATAACCCCAAAACAATAGTGGTAAATTGGTAAGAGACATCATAGATCGCACCATATCTAATAAAGTACGGTTACGATGTTTGGACACACCATTACGCTGTGGTGTTCCAGGTGGCGTGAGTTGTGAAACTATTCCACAATGTTTTAAATGAAGGCCAAACTCGTAACTCAAATATTTGCCTTCGCGATCAGATCGTAGAAACTTTATTTTCTTGTTACGATGATTCTCCACTTCACTCTGAAATTCTTTGAACTTTTCAAATGTTTCAGACTTGTGTTTCATTAAGTAGATATAACCATATCTGCTCAAATCATCTGTGAAGGTTAGAAAATAACGATACCCTCCGTGTCCCTCAACACTCGTCGGACCTCATACATCGGTATGTTTTATTTCCAATAAGTCATTAGCTCGCTCCATTGTTCCGGAGAATGGAGTTTTAGTCATCTTGCCCATGAGGCATGGTTCGCAAGTATCAAATGATTCATAATCAAGTGATTCCAAAAGCCCATCCGCATGGAGTTTCTTCATGCGCTTTACACCAATATGACCTAAACGGCAGTGCCACAAGTATGTTGCACTATCATTATCAACTTTGCATCTTTTGGCATCAATATTATGAATATGTGTATCATTACGATCGAGATTCAATAAACCATTTATATTGAGTGTATGACCATAGAAGGTTTTATTCATGTAAACAGAACAACAATTATTCTTTGACTTAAATGAATAACCGTATTGCAATAAACATGATCCAATCATATTCATGCTCAATGCAAACACCAAATAACATTTATTTAGGTTCTACACTAATCCCAAAGGTAGAGGGAGTGTGCGATGGTGATCTTATCAACCTTGGAATCACTTCCAACACACATCATCACCTCGCCATTAACTAGTCTCTGTTCATTTTGCAACTCCTGTTTCGAGTTACTAATCTTAGCAACTGAACTAGTATCAAATACCCAGGGGCTACTATGAACACTAGTAAAGTACACATCAGTAACATGTATATCAAATATACCTTTGTTCACTTTGCCATCCTTCTTATCCGCCAAGTATTTGGGGCAGTTCCACTTCTAGTGACCATTCCCTTTGCAATAGAAGCACTCAGTTTTAGGCTTAGGTCCAGCTTTGGGCTTCTTCACGGGAGCGGCAACTTGTTTGCCATTCTTCTTGAAGTTCCCTTTCTTTCCCTTTTGCCCTTTTTCTTGAAACTAGTGGTCTTGTTAACCATCAACATTTGATGCTCTTTCTTGATTTCTACCTTCGCCGATTTCAGCATCGCGAAGAGCTCGGGAATCGTTTTCGTCATCCCTTGCATATTATAGTTCATCACAAAGTTCTAGTAGCTTGGTGATAGTGACTAGAGAACTCTGTCATTCACTATCTTATCTGGAAGATTAACTCCCACTTGATTCAAGTGATTGTAGTACCCAAACATTCTGAGCACATGCTCATAGGCTGAGCTATTCTCCTCCATCTTATAGGCAAAGTTCTTGTCAGAGGTCTCATACCTCTTAACACGGGCATGAGTCTGAAATACCAATTTTAGCTCTTGGAACATCTCATATGCTCTGTGGCATTCAAAACGTTTTTGAAGTCCTGGTTCTAAGCCGTAAAGCATGGTGCACTAAACTATTAAGTAGTCATCATACCGAGCTTGCCAGACGTTCATAACATCTGCATCTGCTCCTGCAATAGGTCTGTCACCTAGTGGTGCATCAAGGACATAATTCTTCTATGCAGCAATGAGGATAATCCTCAGATCACGGACCCAGTCCGCATCATTGCTACTATCATCTTTCAACTTAGTTTTCTCTAGGAACATATCAAAAATAAAACAGGGGAGCTATACGCGAGCTATTGATCTATAACATAGATATGAAAATACTATCAGGACTAAGTTCATGATAAATTAAGTTCAATTAATCAAATTACTTAAGAACTGCCACTTAAATAGACATCCCTCAAGTCATCTAAGTGATACGTGATCCAAATCAACTAACCCATGTCCGATCATCACGTGAGATGGGGTAGTCATCAATGGTCTCTATGTTGATCATATCTACTATATGATTCACGTTCGACCTTTCGGTCTCCAGTGTTCCGAGGCCATGTCTGTACATGCTAGGCTCGTAAAGTTTAACCCAAGTATTCTGCATGTGCAAAACTGTCTTACACCCGTTGTATGTGAACGTAGAGTCTATCACACCCGATCATCACATGGTGTCTCGAAACGACGAACTTTCGCAACGGTGCATACTCGGGGAGAACACTTTTACCTTGAAATTTAGTGAAGGGATCATCTTATAATGCTACCATTGTACTAAGCAAAATAAGATGCATAAAAGATAAACATCACATGCAATCAAAATATGTGACATGATATGGCCATCATCATCTTGTGCTTTTGATCTCCATCTCCAAAGCATCGTCATGATCTCCATCGTCACCGGCTCGACACCTTGATCTCCATCGTTGCGTCGTGGTCATCTCGCCAACTATTTCTTCTACAACTATCGCTAACGCATAGTGATAAAGTAAAGCAATTACATGGTGTGTGCATTTCATACAATAAAGAGACAACCATAAGGCTCCTGCCGGTTGCCGATAACTTTTACAAAACATGATCATCTCAGACAATAACGTATATCACATCATGTCTTGACCATATCACATCACAACATGCCCTGCAAAAACAAGTTAGACACCCTCTACTTTGTTGTTCAAGTTTTACGTGGCTGCTACGGGCTTCTAGCAAGAACCGTTCTTACTTACCAAAACTACAATGGTGTTTCGTCAAGTTTGTTGTTTTAACCTTCTTCAAGGACTGGCTGCAGTCAAATTCGATTCAACTAAAGTAGGAGAAACAGACACCCGCCAACCACCTTTATGCAAAACTAGTTGCATGTCTGTCGGTGGAACCGGTCTCATGTGCGTGGACATGTAAGGTTGGTCCGGGCCGCTTTATCCAACAATACCGCCGAATCAAAATAAGACGTTGGTGGTAAGCAGTATGACTATCACCGCTGACAACTCTTTGTGTTCTACTCATGCATATCATCTACGCATAGACCTGGCTCTGATACCACTATTGGGAAATGTAGCATGGAAACAAAAAAAATTCTACGCACACGCAATGATCTATCCATGGAGATGCATAGCAACGAGGGGGAGAGTGTGTCTACGTACCCTCGTAGATAGAAAGCGAAAGCGTTTCACAACGTGGTTGATGTAGTCGAACTTTCTTCGCGCTCCACCGATCGAGTACCAAACGTACGGCACCTCCGAGTTCTGCACACGTTCAGCTCGATGACGTCCCTCGCCTTCTTGATCCAGCAAGGTGTCGAGGTAGTAGATGAGTTCTGTCAGCACGACGGCGTGGTGACGGTGATGGTGATGTGATCCGCGCAGGGCTTCGCCTAAGCACCGCGAGAATATGACCGGGGGTGTAAACTGTGGATGGGGGCGCCGCACACGGCTAACAATTGATGTTGTGTGTTCTAGGCGCCCCCTTCCCCACATATATATAGGTGGGAGGGGAGGAGAGGTAGCCAGGGGGTGCCCCAAGTAGGATCTGCCCCGACATTCCCCCCGTCTTTCGCGCCACCTCCATTCCCACACCGCCGTCTTCACCTGCACCACCGGAAGAGCAGCATCATCACCGATTCCTTGGATGAAGCTGAGGCCTAATCGGTGCCACTAAAGAGGTTCTACCATAATCGCTGCATTTTCTTCTTGATTCGATCTCACGGTGCTGCCGGCGATCGGTCCTGAGCAGACATGGCGCGGCTCCATCTACGGCGGCGTCGTCGGCCACTTCCTCCACAACATCGCTCCCTCGGCGACGACGTCCACATCAGTAGGAGCTGCTACTGCTTTGGCTCTCGCTCGTGCTGCTGCTCTGCTCTTGCTCTCGGTCCCCTGCCTGGTCTGCTCTTGCTCTTGCTTGCATTACAGCTCTCGCTCTTGCTCCTGCTTGCGCTGCTGCTCTACTCTTGCTCACGCTGCTGCTGCACGAGTAGCAGATCCTGCTCTCGCTCGAGCCCCTGCAACTGCTATCCGAAATGCTGCTACATGACTAGCTGCCCCGGCTCTCGCACACGCTGCTGCTTCGGGTACTGCTGCTGCTGCTACTGCTTTTCTGCTACTAGTGCGTTCAGTTTCAACAGTAAAATTCAGTTTCGACAGCAAAATTCAGTTTCGACAGTAAAATTCAATTTCGACAGTTAAATTCAGTTTCGACATTTAAGTTCAGAGATGAGCGGCTGATGTATTTTACATCTAGCACTTTGTGGTTATGTATTTTACATCATCTATTGGAGATGC
Organism: Thinopyrum elongatum; assembly: GCA_011799875.1. Lineage (NCBI taxonomy): Eukaryota > Viridiplantae > Streptophyta > Magnoliopsida > Poales > Poaceae > Thinopyrum > Thinopyrum elongatum. Next base: position 148,315,941 of record CM022299.1, read on the forward strand.
TATTAGAATTTCACTCAGGTTAACGTTGTCTCTCTTGTCCTGCTTCAGCCTCACCATCGTACAACTCATCGGAGCTGCTCCAATGATGAAACCCTCCATCACAGCGGAGCAGTACCCCTGGCTCCATCTCCAGACGCCTAAGATCTTCTTCCCCTCCTCTGACAGCCAAATCAGCCGGAGCATCCTCACCGACCAAACCAATCATGCTGAGATCGACATGGCTTCACCAAAGAGGTTGTACACTTGTTGCACCACTTTTTTACTCTACATGTTATATATATTGTCCACTGAGCACACGTAGTAATGTGAAATATGATTAGTTTCTCCTACTATATGACAAGCAGTGAGGTACCAGGCAACTTAGCTATCCGTGATGGACTCTCTTGAACGCCATCATTATTTATTTCTGCGCGTTTGAGCTATGCATTTGTAGATGGGCTTGGGAGTTGAGCTAGTAGGGCAGTGGCCTGGGTCCAAAGAAGTAGAAGTAGCACAAAAACATTTTTTGAGTGTAGGATTTTCCCTGTTCAAGCCTGCCTACTAGAATCGCCAATGCTTGAAAGAAAAAGTGAAGGAAAAACATAGGAATTGGAAAGTTTCATATCGTACTACTATTCATGCATTTGGTACAAAGGAATGGAGCAAAGGAAAGAAAAACCGTAGGAATTTTAATATCCACTTGTCCTCCTTTTCAAATTCCTATTCATGAAGCACAAGACTAAGAGATAGTAGCATAATAGCATTATAACCGTACATTTTCTTGTGTTTTGACTTAATCTCACAATGCTTCTTTGCATCATGTGATCTTAAAATTCTTGTGAACCAAACACCCAGATTGGCAGAAATCCTGTGTTTTTAAATTCTCTGTTTTGCACGTGCATTCCTATCGTATTCCTGTGTATTTCCTATCCCTGCATTGTTAGAACCCTCCAATTCAAACAAGCCCTTACAGAATTACTTCTGTTACAGATATGTGTCAAAGAAAACCTTGTGTGGTTTGTCCCGCTCCTGCTACGCTGTGGTCCACCCCAGCTCAGCTGCTCCAACGACGGACGGGTTCACCACAGCAGGGATCCGCCCTCTAGATTGTCTTTCGCCGCCTCAGATCTTCTTCCCCGCCACCGGCAGCCACGACAACTGCATTACCATCATCAATTGAGCAGATGACCTTGAGGACTACACGGGTCCGCAAGAGAGGTCGCACTCTTTCGTGTCTGCTTTCGTTATGCATCGCTTAATATGATGACATGCTACTTTATCGTCCTTTTCACCGATTAGACTCTGAGTCAGGTCCAAACTAATGCTCAAACTTGAGTTTTTAAATGGTTGTGGGGTACATATTGGGGCAGCAATCAATACTATCTGTCTACTATCTGGTTAATCTTGGGTGTCTACTATGAGTTTCATGTTGGATGGAAACAAACATTAAAGGAGCCATTATCTGTATTTTTTAACTGAAGCTATTATCTGCCTGCTATCATTGGTTTTGGGTCTATCCATAGTTTGCTACCATCACTCTGAATTTGTGCATGCACTCCTTACATAATCTCACTATGTTTTATTCCTATGCATGTCAGTTATTGTACACAATGCTACTGAACATGTATAGCAAAAGAGACGGGCCTTGCATGGCAATAAAATTTCATGCAGACGTCTCTCCATGGTTGGTGCAAAAGCAACCCCCCCTCCCCCCATTCCAGACTGTAATCAAGAGGAAGATAACTGTTCAGAGGGGGATTCAGAGGGAGCAGACCAATCCTATTTACCCCCTGAGGTCTTTTGCTCTAACTTGGCATGCTAATGTTGGTCATATCATGCATATGGTGCCTTGCATTGCTTACTTTATACATAAAATATGTCATCTGCTTAGTTTAGACATGCATTGTGTGAATGCTATCTGTTTAGTTTCTATATCATATATGTGAATTGCATCATCTTGTTTAGCCAGGCATCATATATGTGAATTTTGCAATGCCATCCTGGTTAGCCAGTCATCTTATATGTGAATTATATCATGCCATCCTTTTTTTATTACGTATTAAATTTGTCAACAATTTTAGTACATTCAATTACTCTTCCCGTGCATCAGTCATTCGACACGGCCATGGAAAAATCTGGAGTGAAAACAAGGTCTTCAGAGCTGACAATGCTATCTGACGAAGTGCATGTCTTGCTAGTTATGGATAGCTCCTCAGAAAAGGATTCAGAGACAGATGACCAGTCGTATTCCCCCCCCCCCCCCCCCCCCCGCCCCCGAGGTGCATGCTCTAACTTGGCAGGGTTATATTGCTCATATCGTGCATATGGTGTCTTGAATTGGCATGTCATTTGCTTAGTTTAGACATGCTTTGTGTGAATGCCACCTGTTTAGTGTCTAATTACCATATATGTGAATTTTGCAATGCCATCTTGTTGCAAGACATTATATATGTGAATTATGTAATGCTATCTTGTTGCAAGGCATTATGTATGTGAATTATGCAATGCCATGCTGTTTAGCCAAGCGTCATATATGTGAATTATATCATGCCATCCTTTTTTTGTATTACTCATTCCATTTGTCGACAATGTTTGTATGTTCAACTGCTCTTCCTATGCATCAACCATTTGAATTGGTGATGGAGAAATCTGGAGTGAAAACAAGGTCTTCAGAGCAGACAATGCTACCTGCTGAAGCAGATATCTTGCTGGTTACAGATAGCTCCTCAGAGGAGGATTCAGAGGAAGATGACCAGTCCTATTTCCCCCCTGAGTTGTATGCTCAAACTTGGCAGGGTTATATTACTCATATCATGAATATGTTGTCTTGCAATGCTTAGTTTTTACATCATATACACAATATTGAATGCCATCTCCTTAGTTGACACATCATATATGCGATTGCCCTCTGCTCACTTGCTTAGTATATAAATCATATATTTGAATTATATCATGCCATGATGTTTACATAGACATTATGTATCTGAATTATGGCATGCCAACCCATTTTGTAAAGACATAATATAGTTATATCATCTCATCCTGTTTACATAGTCATCATATTTTGAATTATCTCATTCTATCCATGAATTATAGCATGCCATCATGTTTCCATCGACGGCATGTTTGTGAATTATGGCATGCCAATCACTTTAATAGACACATCGTATAGTTATATCATGTCATCCTATATACATAGTCATCATATTTTGAAGTATGTCATTCTATCCTGTTTAGTTGGCCATCATATATGTGAAATTGTGTCATGCTATCCTGTTTAATTAGCCATCATATATGTGAAATTATGTCATGCTATCCTGTTTGGTTACAACAACATAAATGTGAATTATTTCATGCCCTGTTTTCTTCCCTACTATCTATTGCACCTGTCTATCTTACAATGTCTGTACATTCAATTACTTTTCTTGTTTATCAGCCATTTGAATTGGAGGGGGTGATGGCCATATTTATGGGAGTAAAAACACGGTCTTCAGAAAAGATCGTGCTACCCGTCGATGCAGATAGAACCACGGTTGTACTTGCCCAAGAACCAGCCCCACCACACATAACCTAGACTCACGTAGATTGTACCTCTACCCAGTTGGACAGAGAACCAACTACACCCCTTCTAACCCCAACCCCAGCAGATAGTAACCCAGTTCTAGTTGACACAACACCGTCTCCACCACAGAGCACCCAAACACGAGCAGTTAGTAAGGCAACTGCAGTGCCCAAAGCACGAGGACCACCACTCCGAACCCCAAGTCAACGCTTAAAGCAGAAGAAGAATTGTTCTCAGGTCAGGTTCCGTAGCTATGATTCATACTCCTTTGCTCTTGCATCACTGTATTTACTCATACCAACTAATTTCAAATTTGAATGATGCAATTGAAACTCCAATGGCGCAATAGGTATGTTTTAAACCTGTTTCTTTAACGTATTTGCTATTGTAACTTGCTCTATGTTGATTTCAGTTTCAATTGAATAAACAGTTATGTTCTCATGCCATGCACATTACAACTATTGTTATTGGTGTGTAGTTTCCCACACTTATATTCTGTCTATGCTGCTTTGTCTTAAACAGATATGATTTGAACTGTCTCTATCTTGATTTGGCAACATAAACTAGAATGATATAGACCATACAGTGAGCATACTACATAGATATATGTTTGTTTCATGCTGTTATCTTGTCCACCTTACTACTGAACTGGTTTACCAAAATGAGTTTCATATGTAACATGGTAAACCTGTGATCTGTCTGTTTGTTTCTCTTTTAGAATGCGGACAAAATACTGGAGAAGAGTACCCCGTTATGCAATGATAAAGGAAGTAATGCAGATAAGGTTCAAGATGGTGAGACATCCCTGTTGGTCTCCAAGAAAGCTGATAAAAACTATATTGAAGACACTGAGACAACCCCAAAGTCCTGTCTTGATGTAGTGTTCGAGTTACTGGCCACTACTGCTGGCACCAGCTCTTCGAACTCGCTGCCTGAATCAATTTGCCTTCTTGAGTCTCAACTTCAAGTTGAAAGACAATGATCAGATGTGCTGCGACAGGAAGCCGAAGGACTGAGGAAGTCCTTGCAGAATTCAGATGCATACTTTTTGGTGCAACAGCAAGCGCTGGAGGATTTAAGCGCCAAACAAGAGAAAGCTAATAAGCTTGCTAAGCGTCTTGCCAGCATGGTGGATACCCAGGATATTGTTTCTTGAGCTCTTGTGAAGTGGTTTCAGTGCTGGACTTGTTTTGCTGCGGCGTTTATTTACACTGGTCGCCAACTTTGACAACCAGTGTATGTAATATGCTGCTTTGTTCCCCATATTTGCACTGCTGGTGAACTTTGATGCCCAGTGGATGTAATATGTGTAATAGCCATGATAGCCTAGCGTAAGTTGCTTGCTTATTTATTTCCTTGTTATCTTGTTTATTTGTTTGCTTGTAGTCAGTGCAGTTCTTTTTCCACGATTTGCTAGTGGCCGCAATAACCTATTTTTTAAAACTAGGCCACAATAACCATGGGCTACATATTTACTGTAGTGACCATGGGCCTCCTACAGGCCGTAGAAACAATGGGCCTTCTACGGGCCGTAGAAACAATGGGCCTTCTACGGACCGTAGAAACAATGGGCCTTCTACGGGCTGTATGATCAATTGGCCAAACATGGGCCAATAACGGACCGCATTATGGGTCGTAAACGGGCTAGAGTTGGAATCGTCCGTTCATGGGCCGACCATAAACAGGCCGTCGTTAATCGGCCGTATTTTATGACGCTATGAAAACGGCCCAACGGATTAACGGGCCACAAACGGGCCAACTTTAACCACTGGCTGAATTTGGCCCACAACCGGACAGGCCAGTAACGGACCATAAGTAATCGAATGCTGCAAATCAACCCAAGAATAAATGGGCCCTGAGAAGGCCGAAAGATAACACGGGCTAGAAACGGCCCAATGGAATAATGGGTCGTTAATGGGTATAAAGCCATACACTGTTCATTACGGGCCAGTTTCACCACGGGCCGTTAATGGGCCAAGAGTTACAAAGGGCCTCATATGGGCCAAAAGACGTCATGGGCCATACATGGGCCGGAAGTTACAACGGGCTGGAATCATATTGGACGGCCCAGATGACGCTACTAGGCCTAATTTGGATAGGCCATAATGGGCCGTGAGTTAGCGGGCTGTAAATGGGCTATAAGCGAACAGGCCGCTAGCAGGCTTTAAGTGGGCCGGCCGTTACCTTTTGACCAGGTCAACCAGGCCGGCCTTTTGACTTGAATGGGCCACTGTTGGGTCGAGCCACGTGTCGATGTATCATAGGCGTGTCCCGTCCATTCGCTGGATGACAACTGTCCCAACGCTGGGCCGACACGTGGATCCGCGGGCGAATGAGAATTTTACACGTGGAAAATCCCCATTGGTCCGGGCTTTTAACGGGTTATCGGATCCAACCCGGAACCCGATAGTTTAACGGCGACCCGTTATGGTGGATGCCACGTGTCGGTTACCCTTGACGAAAGCACTTGCATGACGCGCCATTTATCGTCATGGAAGTGGACACTTCCGTGATGATAATTTTGGTATTTTCATGGAACACTTCTACGACAGCACAGGTATGACTATTTTGATTCTGTCATAAAATCGTCATGGATGTACATGCATGACAGAAAACGTGACCTACTATGACAAACACGTATCATCATGGAAGTGTATTTTTTTTAGTGCCCCTTCCTTTCTCTCACGAGGAGGGAAAGGCAGGAGGGGCCACCTCTCCCCTTTCCTTCCCCTAGGGCCGGCCAGCCAGGGAGAGGGGCGCGCCAGCCCCCTAGTGAGCTGGTCTGTCCCCCCTTTGGCCCATTAGGCCCATACACTTCCCGGGGGTATCCGGAACCCCTTCCGGTGCCCCAATGACTACCCAGTGCACTTCGAAACTCTTTCGGTGTCCGAATATCATCGTCCTATATATCAGTCTTTACCTCTAGACCATTCCGGAGCTCCTCGTCATGTCCGTGATCTCATCCGGGACTCCGAACAACATTCGGTCACCAAATAATATAACTCATATAACACTATATCGTCAACGAACCTTAAGCGTGCGGACCCTACGGGTTTGAGAACTATGAAGACATGACCGAGACACCTCTCCGGTCAATAACCAATAGCGGAACCTGGATGCCCATATTGGTTCCTACATATTCTATGAAGATCTTTATCGGTCGAACCATTATGACAACATACGTAATTCCCATTGTCCATCGGTATGTTACTTGCCCGAGGTTCGAAAGTCGGTATCTTGATACCTAGTTCAATCTCATTACCGGAAAGTCTCTTTACTCGTTCCATAATACATCATCTCGTAACTAACTCATTAGTCATTTGCTTGCAAGGCTTCTTATGATGTGTATTACCGAGAGGGCCCAGAGATACCTCTCCGATACTCGGAGTGACAAATCCTAATCTCGATCTATGCCAACTCAACAAACACCTTCGGATATACCTGTAGAGCATATTTATGATCACCCAATTACGTTGTGACGTTTGATAGCACACAAGGTATTCCTCCGGTATTCGGGAGTTGCATAATCTCATAGTCGAAGGAATATGTATTTGACATTAAGAAAGCAATAGCAATAAACTAAACGAGCAAATGCTAAGCTAACGGATGGGTCTTGTCCATCACATCATTCTCCTAATGATGTGATCCCATTATCAAATGACAACACATGTCCATGGTTAGGAAACCTTAACCATCTTTGATCAACGAGCTAGTCTAGTAGAGGCTTACTAGGGACACGGTATTTGTTTATGTATCCACACATGTATTTAAGTTTCCGATCAATACAATTCTAGCATGAATAATAAACCTTTATCATGAATAAGGAAATATAAAATAACAACTTTATTATTGCCTCTAGGGCATATTTCCTTCAGTCAGACCTCTATCTGAGCATGAAATCAAGATCAGGAGTCAATCGAATGCACAGATAGCTCGCATGTTGCGTGAAGAGGAGCTCAAATGGTACCAACATTTAAACTCTCAATTTATCCTGAAAGGTGATTCGAATACTAGATACTTCCATGGTGTCGCCAATGGTAGACACCGGAAGAAACTTATTCATTCCCTACATCAGGAGGAGGGCACGATAGAGGGGCATGAGCAACTTAAATATTATATCACTAATTATTATAAAAATATGTTCGGAGCCCCAAAGGAAGGGCATTTCTCGATGGATGAGTCCCGAACAGATGACATCCCACAGGTCTCTAATGAGGAAAATAGCCTTCTAACAGCTCTTGAAGAGGAAGTTAGAAAGGCGGTCTTTCTAATGGAGCATAACAAAGCCCCGGGTCCGGATAGTTTTCCTGCCGAGTTCTATCAGAACTTCTGGGAAATCATCAAATCGGATCTCCTACTTTTGTTTGGTTACCTACATGTTGGCCAACTAGAATTGTTTCGCTTAAACTTCGGAGAGATTATTTTATTACCTAAGGTTAATGAGGCTGAAAGGATACAACAATATAGACCTATCTGCCTCCTTAATGTTAGTTTTAAAATTTTCATGAAGGTTGCAACAATTATGCTAAATTCGGTTGCTGAACATGTGGTTCGCCCTTCACAGACCGCTTTTATGCAAGGCAGAAACATCCTAGATGGAGTTACTATCCTTCATGAAATGGTCCACGAACTACATAGGAAAAAAGCTAAATGGGGTGGTACTCAAAATCGACTTTGAAAAGGCTTATGACAAAGTCAAGTGGTCTTTTCTTCAGCAGACTCTCAGAATGAAAGGTTTTTCTGCAGAGTGGCGCGCAATGATCCTTAGTTTCATTTCTGGAGGTAGCATGGCCATTAAAGTCAATGATGACGTGGGCCCCTACTTCGAAACGAAGAAAGGATTAAGACATGGTGACTCAATATCGCCCATGCTATTCAATATAGTGGCGGATATGTTAGCTGTCATGATTGATCGTGCCAAGGCTGGTGGCCAAATTGATGGAGTAGTGAATCATCTTCTGGATGGTGGTCTCTCTATTCTTCAATATGTCGACGATACGATTCTCTTCATGGATCATGACCTAGAAAAAGCGAGAAATCTCAGGTCTTAAGATCAACTTCCATAAAAGCGAATTGTATTGTTTCGGCGAGGCTCAAGACGAGGCCCATCTGTATGCTGGTCTGTTCGGCTACGGTTTGGGCCAGTTTCCTATCACATATTTGGGGATACCGATACATTATCGGATACTCACAAATGCTGAATGGAAACACGTCGAAAAGAGACTACAAAAAAGACTAAGTTGTCAGAAACGCAAACTGCTATCTCTAGGCGGAAGATTGGTACTCATTAATTTGGTACTAAGCAATATGGTACTATATATGATGTCCTTCTTCCAACTGCCGAAAGGAGTTTTACATAGATTGGATTACTTCCGTTCAAGATTCTTTTGGCAAGCAGATAGCGAGAGAAAGAAATATAGACTGGCTAAATGGAGTGTGGTTTGCCGTCCCAAAGACCAAGGTGGGTTGGGCATTCATGACCTTGAGGTTAAGAATAGGGCCCTCCTCGGCAAATGGTTGTTTAAGTTATTGATGGAAGATGGTGTATGGCAAACTCTCCTAAAGAGAAAATATGTGGGTTCAAAGGCGATATCCCAGGTATACTGGAAGCCTGGGGACTCTCACTTTTGGGCGGGCTTACTGGCTACGAAGAAATATTTCTTCCGCTATGGCTCCTTCTCCATTAAGGACGGCTCAGAAATTAGACTATGGGAGGATAAGTGGCTAGGTAATGCTTCACTCCGGGAACAATATCCAGCTATGTACAATATTGTGCGCCACAAGGGTGATACTATCACCACAGTTATGGAATCATTTCCGCCAAACGTGACGTTCAGAAGAGATTTAGTTGGACCAAGACTCCAATCGTGGAACACCCTGCTCCAACGGTTATCCACGGTGCAATTGTCACAAGGGTCCGATGAATTTCGTTGGAACCTACATGGGAGTGGTCAATTCTCATTGGAGTCCATGTATAGAGCCTTGCTCCAATCCGATGTGTCAGTTGATAATAACAAGAAAATCTGAAAGATGAAAATACCTCTTAAGAATAAAATCTTTGCATGTTATCATCGTCGCGGAGTCATTCTTACTAAAGATAACCTTATTAAGAGGAATTGGCATGAAAGTACGCAATGTGTATTTTGTCAGCATGATGAGACAATAAAACATTTGTTCTTTGAATGTAAATTGGCTCGTTCTATATGGTCAGTCATCCAAATAGCTTCTGGCTTGTATCCTTTTTCTAGTGTTGCTAATATATTTGGCAACTGGTTACATGAGATTGAACACAAGTTTAGAACTCTTCTCAGGGTGGGAGCGCTCGCCGTTATTTGGTCGCTTTGGCTATGTAGACATGATATGGTTTTTAACGGGAAAAGCACATCTCTTATGCAGGTTATCTACAGATGTACCGGGACGCTTTGTTTATGGTCGTCTCTACAACGTGTGGAGAACCACGATCTCTTTACGGAGGTCTGTACACGATGATACTTTTACCCAACATGGATGGCAGCATGATCTTTTGATGTTTCTTAGTATTTCGCCTCTTTTTTGGTTTTTTGTTCTGTCTGTAGACTTCTTTTGGCTGTGTGCATCTTAGTATGTAGAGGCCGGGTGTAATGCTTAAATCTTTTAAGTAATAAAGCGCCCCTTATCGAAAAAATAGCAATTATGTTATTATTATCAGGTTGCTCATCCTATAGTTATCAGCATGGTTATATCTAGTTGCCCGACTGTATATATTTAAAGTGCCATGGGAAGAGGACATGTTTGGTACTTTCCCTAAATTCTTAACGTTGGCCATAATTACGGTCCTATTGATAATGATTTGACATATAAATGTTGATGTATTTTCTGTAAACTTGGCCAAACTAAAAAAGTTAGACATAAGACAAAATTAGGGGTCTATTTTGTGGGAAGGAGGGAGTATGAAAATGGCAGGTCACCTAAAATATGTGGGACACTTGGATTTTCTTTTGAGAATTTCGAATACTTATGTGCATGTTCCTTTTTTTTGTAGAATTTGAAAATATGATGTCAGGATTTTGTATACTTCTGCAGGACTTATGAACTCACAACTCTTATTTTAATAAGCTTGTTAGTATATGGTTCGTCAGAACACAATTTTATTACTAGCAGATGCATCCACTGTATTCTTGTATGCTTTATTCTTGCGGTTCCAAATCAGCTTTAACAAACTTGTTCCAGCTTAGAGATAGGATTCCTCCTGTCCCCTGTTGTGAACGTAAGTATGTAATATGAAATTCTCTGATGCTTAGCTTACCATTGCACTATGATTTCATAATATTAATATTGGCATTTAACGAAGCTTGTCTTTTTTAACTTTAGCATCGCATAGTGTGTGCTGCTCGTGACATCACCAGGAAGAAGCAGAAGCATCTTCTTTTATGCCTTCGTAGCGGGAATCCCTTTTGGAGCTCGGCCTCCAGTGAGGCCTCCAAATTTAAATTTGAAATTTCATCGAAATTCATATTTTTACATTTCAAAAAATTCTAAAAAATTTACAGATATACATGAAGGCATAACACACATGTGTGTAAATTTTCAGTTCAAAATACATTGAAATGAGGGCTGTGTAAAAAAGACAAATCTAGGGTTGTTTAACATATGATACTATTCATCCTCACAGGCCATGAATTTATCTTTTTTGTACAGGTCGCAACTCAAGGTATTTCATCATGAATTTTTACACACATATGGGTTACATCCTTACATACACGCATATTTTTTTTCAGAAATTTTTGAACTATAAAAGTTTGAATTTGAAATTTTCAAAAATAAAGACCTTCATGGAGCTCGGCCTCCAAAACGCCTCCCTCCCGTCGTAGCTGCTACAAAAATGGCGTGCATATCATCGCTGAAATAATGCAAAAAAAAAAAACTAATTACTATTAATGTTATGTTCGGATTCTGTGAAAGACAACATGACGTAATTGAGCAATCATGCCGAGATTGTTGGTTTCCGGATGGCCTATTCATTACTACTATTTTCAAATCATGAGGTAATATAGTTTGAGTCGTTTACCACTTTGCTGGTTTAATTTTTGAGAAACGACAGAGCCACCGAGGTGTCGCCTTGTTTTTTTTCCACCTTGGTGAAGATGAGCAGCTTCATGTTTTTTTTTTTGAGACAAATGAGCAGCTTCATTTCGTAGTGTTCAATGTGTCCAGCCCAGTTGAGATTCCTGGGCCAAGTATAGTTCGCTTTTATGGACCCAGTACAATTGGGTTTCATGGGCCATATTCCTGTGCACACACCACACGAAAAACTTATAAACATATATATGAAAGAACTAGTTAAAGGGTACTCCCTCCGTTCCTTTATATAAGGTGTATTTTTTTTTTCAAAAGTCAAACTTATGCAAGTTTGACCGAGTTTTTAGAAAAATATATCAATATCCACAATACGAAATTTATATCATTTGAGTGCTCGTGAAAGGTAGTTTCATATTTTATCTATTCGGTATTGCAGATGCTATTATTTTATTCTATAAACTTTGTCAAACATTCAAATGGTTGACTTGCACGAAAATCAATACACCTTATATTCTGGAATGGAGGGAGTATGTCTCATAAACATATATAAAATATGGGTGCCTCTGCATGTGCATCCATGGTGTAACTTACCCTGCTACTCTCGAAGCTCTTGCATGCCGAGAAGCCTTAGCTTTGGCGGCCGATCTCTCACTCCAACATCTGGAAGTCGCGACGGATTGCAAGGAAGTGGTGAAGGACATCAAGGACGGAACCGGTGGGCTACATGGGAATATTATCCGAGAGATTACATCTTCACTTTTGGAGTTTCAGTCCTGCACTTTCTCCTTCGAAGGGAGGGCAACAAATTCCGAGGCACACAGCCTCACTAGACATGCTCTTGGACTTACTGTAGGAAGACATATTTGGCTGTTGCAGCCTCCTGCTATTGGTTGTATTAAGATGAACATTATCATTGATTAATAAAGAGGGTGTGTTTAGACAACAAAAAAAGTTAAAGGGTATGTCTCGTTTGTTGGGCCGGCCCAAAGCGCTCGAGCGTGGGCGCTAGTTTGGGTAGGCAGCGCTAAAGGCGCTAACTAGGAGTTCCCTCTTGTGGAAGATGATAAATATTGCTCACGTCGCTAGCGGCTACATGGGTATTACCAACGCGCGCGTATCCTTTTTTCTTTTGCGGTGCACGAGTATACCTCCAGCGAATGAAAGACATGAGTGTATGTCCGATTTGTTGTTTTTTCTTTCCTTTTTTCTTTTTCAAGTAGTTGTTGTTCTAATTTTATTTATGCTTTTGCTCACTGAACATTTCTATCATACAATTAATATTTTTGAAATTCCAAATAATTTTTGAAAAAGCAATCTTTTAAAAAAAATCAAAAATTATGAAAAAAATTGAAATTCCAAATATTTTTATTTTTTGACAAACACGAGCATGTTTCGAAATTTGTTCACATTTCTTGAAATTGTGAACAATTTTTAAATTCTAAACATTTTTTTGGAAAGAATCAACATATTTCGAAATTATGAACATTTTAAAAACACTTTTTTTTCAAAAATATGAACAATTTTTAAAATCCCATTTTCATAAAAATATAAACATTTTTGAATTTTTGAACAATTTCTGAAAGCACAAAAAAAATACGTGAAACATTTTGAAATTTCCAAATAGTTTTTTGAAAAGCATTTTTTTTCTAATTCCAATTTTTAAAGACTTTATATATTTTTTAAAAATTGTGAATTTTAGAAAATAGAAAAAAATAAACTAAAATAAAACCAGAAAACCAATTAAAAGAAAAATTGGTTCAGGGTCCTTCTAGAAGGATCCCAAAATAGGTTAGGAATGTTCCAGAAGATTCCTAAAACCGGTCTTGGACCGACCCATTTTCCTACGCCAGTGGGCGATCGAAGTCTTAACGCTCAGAAGGAGCGATACATATCATTCCTGGCCTCTTGTATACTTACCCCGGATACATATGCCTTATGAGAGTTTAGGTGGATTTTTCTCCCATCGGTCGGAGGGGATGTTATGGCTGGTAGCCTGGTACGTGACCCTTTTTTTTTTGTAGATTTGATTTGCGTAAATGAAATATATCTTAAACCTAGAGTTCAAATTATAAACCGTTTTCACTGTTGCATACCTCACAGCCATACTTTAAAACTATTTCTCATGTTAATAGGTTTTGATGAATATTTCTTGGGACGAAATTTGTACTCCTTATTCGTTTACTTGTACTTTCTGTGGTTGTGGTGTGGTTGTGCTCCCCATGCTAGTGCATTTGTACTCCACGTACATTGTACTTCTACTTCACGTGTAGTGTATCGATATCCTGGTGTGTAGTCAACTTGTACTTCGAGACTAGTGCACCTGTATTCTTATGTGCAGTGTGATTGTACCGCAAGTGTAGTTCAGCTATACTTTCTAACCCCTCTCCTCTGCGCGGAACTGGCGGAAAGAAAGAAAAGGTGATCTCGTCGCCGCCAAGAGTCTCCCCGCCGGCGACCTCGGTCGTGGTGGTGAGGGGGTTCGCCGGATCCACGCATGTGGATCGTTTTTTACTCTCGTAGTTTAGAATTTTAGGTTGTTCATCATCTTGGCTTCGGTGGCGCTGAATAAAGTTTCTTTAGATCTTACTCTGATGAGGCGATCGGTCCTATGGTTGCGGGTGGATTTCGAAATCAGTCTGTTCAAGTAAGGATGGCGTGGCGACGGCATCCTTATGGTGGACATGTGTCCTCAGGCTCCGCTATTGCGACGACGTTTACTCTAGTGCTGGTGCGGAGCTTGGCAGGTAGTCCAGGAGCGGATGTGATGTTGGGTGGAACCCTAAGGCCGATCTTTCACGATTTGGAGGGGATCCCACGAAGAACACACGAGAGGGGAAACAAGAGAAAACACTCAAATCAACGAGAAACGATCACACATGTGCTAGATCCATGAACATAAAGAGTGATACACGATCCAAACACAACAAGGGACGATACAAACGGTCGGTAGTTCTTCCCAATCCGTGATGAGATGGGGTCTTGAATCCGCGAGGGGATCTTCCCTCGAGGGGTCTTGAATCCACTTGGAATCTTCTCCGCGGAGGCCTCGGTCTCCAATGGAGTATGTATCAAGTGGATGAGTAAATCTCTATCTCTAAAATGAGCTAAACCAATGTTAACCCTAATAAGAGGGAGGAGGAGTATATATAGTCTAAGGGGGCGAAGGCGTACATGGGCATAGGCCCGAGACACCGTGCGCACACAGGCGTCGGACGTCTGACCGTTACCGGTCGTCCGGTGGCTCGCGAGGGTCTAGACATCCGGTAATGCTCGGACTTCCGACATTTCGGCTCTGATCAGGTGGCGCCGGATATCCGGAGGTGGTCGGTCGTCTGGTCGTCGGTCGTCCGGACAGCTCGGATTTTCGCTATTTTCCTTCTGTGAGGTGGCACCGGATTTCCGGAGGGGCTCGGTCGTTCGGGCGCTGGGAGGTGTCGGACGTCCGGTCCATGATGGTCGTCTGGCCGCTGTAGCACTCGCTGGCTGGGTCCTTGGGCTGGTTGGAGTTCCAGGCATCGAACGTCCGGCGTGGTCCGGTCGTCTGGTGGCTGTAGTTTTCCTGGCAGCTCTTCCTCTTGGTCCTTGTACTTGGTGTTCTCGCCATCTTGTCCATTGGTTGTAGTTGATCCGTGGATATCCTCTAAGTACCTGATCACACATAGGGTCTCCGCTTGAGGTAGTAGCCATGTCTCACATGAAGAATGTATAACTTCGAAGAGGAGCGAGTTCACCTTATCTTCGATAGCCTTTGCTCGAGCTCTAGTCATTGGTCCATGTGGTGTCGTGGGAGACGAAGGTAGGTCCATGGGGATGACTGTAGGATGCTCCGCATCAGGATGCATATTGTGTTCTGCATCGGTGGTATCTGAAATATGGTGGATCGTGTGCTCGGTTCATGGTTTGTGTATGACATGTATGATTTTCTCCTGCGACGTCTTAGTCGTGTGAGGGTGCCAGATTTGGAGTTTGATGGCGTGTCCGGGGTGTTGTCCGAGTCTTGTTCGTTCAACGGTAATGGTTTTGTCTTTGGTGAGCCATCTTTGATGGAGCCACTTCAACCTCGGGTGTGAAGGTGATCCGCCATTGTTTTCTTTGGTGGCTATTGTGGTGGTGCTAGAGGCAGGTAATGAGGGTTGGTGTCAAGCTCAGAGGATTTTGTGGTCTTGATTATAATTTTACTTCTTGGCTGGTGTTTCTTTGTGCAAAGGCTAGCGTTCTGCTGTGTTTTCAGTATTGCCAAGTCGGTGTGTACGTGACTTGTATTATGACCCTTATGATATAAATGAGACATGTATTACCATGCAAAAAAAAGTTCAGCTATACTTCGTGTTGTGATGGAGTTTTACTCTTCAAGCAACAATCTATACTTCCTCTGCAACCTATTTTTACTCCCATGCGACACAACTCGTAATCACCGTGTAAATCAACTTGCCTTCCCCCACGCAAAAATAATGGTCTTGTTTAAGGCTGAAACATAGTAACAATTACTAAGCTCTAAAATAAATGTCGAAGATAGATGGAGAGTTAACGATGACAATGAACACAACTACATTTATTCCGTGTCTGACTCGCATCTTCACATCATCCTTTGCTAGTATCCTAGGCCTCTGTTGTTCTTGCATTGAGTTGCAAATGTGAGCAATCGATCCCATATCAAATACCCAAGACTTATAGTGTGGATCAACAAGGAATACATCAATAACATGTATGACACTCATACCTAAGCTGGAAAATCCAGATATCTTCTTCTTGTCGTTTGTGTTCCAGTGTCCTTTCTTTTACAAAACAAGCACTCAATATCACAAGTGGCATTGCCTTGGAGTTCCTTGGCATGTCAGTCTTACTGGAACTCTTGGACTTCCGCTTCTTCTTAGACTTACTCTTCTTCTTAAGTTGGTTGTTTTATTCACCATCATCATATGATTGGCGTCCTTCTAGATTCTACTCTTAGAAATTTTAAGCATGGTAAAAAATTCACCTGTTGGTTTATCCATCCCATTCATGTTTTAGTTCATGGTGAAGCCATTATAGCTTGGAGGGGAAGAAGTGAGAACAAGATTAGTTCCCAACTCTAGGGGGAGTTGGAAAACCTAGTGCATCCAACCTTTGTCTGTACCCAGCCAATCTGAGCACGTGCTAGCTCACTGAACTGCCCTAAGCCATCTTGCATTCAAACAAGGCTTTTGATATGTCATACCTTTCATTCCTTGCTTGTTTATGAACAAACCTTTCAGCTCCTGGATTATCTAATAGGTACCTCAATTCTCAAAACACTTATTAATATCGGGTTCCATGGAGGCAAGCATTATGCACTGTACTGCAATGGAATCATCGCTATTGGATTCAAAAATATGGGTCTTATCTTCCTTGTGGAAGAGAGGTCACTAAGAGTTTTTAATAGGACATAGTCCTTCTTGGCACTCATGAGGACAATTCTCACACTGGTTACCATTCCGTAAAGTTATTACTAGATGTATTCAGTTTTTCCTCCTCAAGCAACACACCTAATTGGAAGGTGGGATTAGGTGCCATTGATCTACTTACTCTGCTAATGATGTGACATCATCGATGATAGAATAATGAGACTAGTAGCTCAACATGCAAATTATATCCCACATGACTCGTCACTACAAAGCGAGTGCTTTTTTGTGACGTGTCACTTGTGTCATGTAAAAACAGTTTTTGTCACAAAAAACGGGCTCGTGACAGTTATTCATGATCATGCCATCCGTCACTCAAGCGTCATCACAGAAAATAATAAATTGCTGACTATACCACTTTTTCCATCACATAAGATCATCTTTTCGGTGACGATTCTTGTTCAGTCACTTATGACTATTTTCAGTGATGGTAAACCGGTGATCGGTAATGGAGAAGACTTCCTCTTTTGTCCTGATTGGAGCTATCCAGCAAGAAACCATCAAGAGAATCTCATTGTTCTCGACGTCCATCACCTCACTCTTGGGCTCGTCACTTGAGGGCGATGCTACTTCTTGAGCTTGCGTTGGTTTTTCCCTTGAAGAGGAAAGGGTGATGCAGCATAGTAGAGGTAAGTATTTCCCTCAGTTAAGAACCAAGGTATCAATCCAGTAGGAGAAGAACGCACAAATCACCAACACCTGCACAAACAATCAAACACTTGCATCCAACGCGATAAAGGGGTTGTCAATCCCTTCACGGTCACTTGCAAAGGTGAGATCTGATAGAGATAGATAAAACTAAATAAAAGATAAAATATTTTTGGTTTTTTTTGGTATATAGATCTGAAAATAAAAGATTGCAAAATAGTAGATCGGAAAGTAATATAATGGAAAATAGACTCGGGGGCCATAGGTTTCACTAGAGGCTTCTCTCATGAAGGCAAATAATATGGTGGGTGAACAAATTACGGTCGAGCAATTGATAGATAAGCGCAAAGTTATGACGATATCCAAGGCAATGATTATGCATATAGGCATCACGTCCGTGTCAAGTAGACCGACTCCTGCCTGCATCTACTACTATTACTCCACACATCGACCGCTATCCAGCATGCATCTAGAGTATTAAGTTCATAAAGAACGGAGTAACGCCTTAAGTAAGATGACATGATGTAGAGGAATTAACACAAGCAATATGATGAAAACCCCATCTTTTTATCCTCGATGGCAACAATGCAATACATGTCTCGCTACCCCTACTTTGTCACTGGGTTAAATCACGCAAGATTGAACCCAAAGCTAAGCACCTCTCCCATTGCAAGAAAAACCAATCTAGTTGGCCAAACCAAACCGATAATTCAAAGAGAAATACAAATATATTAAATCATGCATAAAAGAATTCAGAGAAGATTCAAATAATATTCATAGATAAGCTGATCATAAATCCACAATTCATCGGATCTCGACAAACACACCGCAAAAGAAGATTACATCAGATAGATCTCCAAGAACATCAAGGAGAACGTTGTATTGAGAATCAAAGAGAGAGAAGAAGCCATCTAGATACTAGCTATGGACCCGTAGGTCTGAGGTAAACTACTCACGCATCATCGGAAGGGCAATGGAGTTGATGTAGAAGCCCTCCGCGATCGATTCCCGCTCCGGCAGGATGCCAGAAAAGGCCCCAAGATGGGATCTCACGGGAACAGAAGGTTGCGGCGGTGGAAAAGTGTTTTCGTGGATGCCTCTGGTGGTTCTGGAACATTTGTGAATATGTAGGAGGAAGACCTAGGTCAGGAGGTCACCGAGGGGCCCAGAAGGTAGGGGGCGCCCCCCCCTAGGGCGCGCCCTCCACCCTTGTCGCCGCCTTGTGGCTCTTCTGACTTGGACTCCAAGTCCCCTGGGTGTCTTCTGGTCCAAGAAAAATCATCGTGAAGTTTTATTCCGTTTGGACTCCGTTTGGTATTCCTTTTCTGCGAGGCTCAAAAACAAGGAAAAAAAACAGAAACTGGCGCTGGGCTCTAGGTTAATAGGTTAGTCCAAAAATAATATAAAATAGCAT
Organism: Thinopyrum elongatum; assembly: GCA_011799875.1. Lineage (NCBI taxonomy): Eukaryota > Viridiplantae > Streptophyta > Magnoliopsida > Poales > Poaceae > Thinopyrum > Thinopyrum elongatum. The sequence continues at coordinate 148,335,022 of CM022299.1, forward strand.
ATTAATGCATATAAAACATCCAAAACAGATAAAATAATAGCATGGAACAATAAAAAATTATAGATGCATTGGAGACGTATCAAGCATCCCCAAGCTTAATTCCTGCTCGTCCTCAAGTAGGTAAATGATAAAAACAGAATTTTTGATGTGGAATGCTACCTAACATACTTATCCATGTAATTTTCTTTTTGTGGCATGAATGTTCAGATCCATAAGATTCAAAACAAAAGTTTAATATTGACATAAAAACAATAATACTTCAAGCATACTAATAAAGCAATCATGTCTTCTCAAAATAACATGGCCAAAGAAAGTTATCCCTACAAAATCATATAGTCTGGCTATGCTCCATATTCATCACACAAAGTACTCAAATCATGCACAACCCCGATGACAAGCCAAGCAACTGTTTCATACTTTTGATGTTCTCAAACCTTTTCAACTTTCATGCAATACATGAGCGTGAGCCATGGACATAGCACTATAGGTGGAATAGAATATGGTGGTTGTGGAGAAGACAAAAAGAAGGAGATATTCTCACATCAACTAGGCGTATTGACGGGCTATGGAGATGCCCATCAATAGATATCATTGTGAGTGAGTAGGGATTGCCATGCAACGGATGCACTAGAGCTATAAGTTTATAAAAGCTCAAAAAGAAACTAAGTGGGTATGCATCCAACTTGCTTGCTCATGAAGACCTAGGGCAATTTGAGGAAGCCCATCGTTGGAATATACAAGCCAAGTTCTATAATGAAAAAATCCCACTAGTATATGAAAGTGACAACATAGGAGACTCTCTATCATGAAGATCATGGTGCTACTTTGAAGCACAAGTGTGGAAAAAGGATAGTAACATTGCCCCTTCTCTCTTTTCTCTCATTTTTATTTATTTTGGTGGCCTTCTTTGGCCTCTCTTTTTTTATTTGTGGGCTTCATTGGCCTCTTTTATTTTTTTCCTCACATGGGACAATGCTCTAATAATGAAGATCATCACACTTTTATTTACTTACAACTCAAGAATTACAACTCGATACTTAGAACTAAATATGACTATATGAATGCCTCCGGCGGTGTACCGTGATGTGCAAGGACTCAAGAGTGACATGTATAAAAATTATGAACGGTGGCTTTGCCACAAATACTATGTCAACTACATGATCATGCAAAGCAATATGACAATGATGGAGCGTGTCATAATAAAACGGAATGGTGGAAAGTTGCATGGCAATATATGTCGGAATGGCTATGGAAATGACATAATAGGTAGGTATGGTGGCTGTTTGGAGGAAGGTATATGGTGGGTGTAATGCACCAGCGAAAGATGCGCGGCACTAGAGAGGCTAGCAATGGTGGAAGGGTGAGAGTGCGTATAATCCATGGACTCAACATTAATCATAAAGAACTCACATACTTATTGCAAAAATCTATTAGTCATTGAAACAACGTACTACGCGCATGCTCCTAGGGGGATAGATTGGTAGGAAAAGACCATCGCTCGTCCCCGACCGCCACTTATAAGGAAGACAATCAATAAATACCTCATGCTCCAACTTCGTTACATAACGGTTCACCATACGTGCATGCTACGGGAATCACAAGCTTTAACACAAGTATTTCTACAATCCACAATTACTCACTAGCATTACTCTAATATCACCATCTTTATATCTCAAAACAATCATAAGGAATCAAACTTCACATAGTATTCAATGCACTTTATATGAAAGTTTTTTATTATATCCCTCTTGGATGCCTATCATATTAGGACTAAATTTATAACCAAAGCAAATTACCATGCTGTTTAGAAAGACTCTCAAAATAATATAAGTGAATCATGAGAGTTCAACAATTTCTATAAAATAAAACCACCGCCGTGCTCTAAAAAGATATAAGTGAAGCACTAGAGCAAAATTGCCTAGCTCAAAAGATATAAGTGAAGCAGATAGAGTATTCTAATAAATCACGATTCATGCGTGTCCCTCTCAAAAGGTGTGTACAGCAAGGATGATTGCGGCAAACTAAAAATCAAAGACTCATATCATACAAGACGCTCCAAGCAAAACACATATCATGTGGTGAATAAAAATATAGCCTCAAGTAAATTTACCGATAGACGAAGACGAAAGAGGGGATGCCTTCCGGGGCATCCCCAAGCTTAGGCTCTTGGTTGTCCTTGAATATTACCTTGGGGTGACTTGGGCATCCCCAAGCTTAAGCTCTTGCCACTCCTTATTCCATAGTCCATCAAATCTTTACCCAAAACTTGAAAACTTCACAACACAAAACTCAACAGAAAACTCGTGAGATCCTTTAGTACAAGAAAATAAAATCACCACTTTTGGTACTGTTGTGAACTCATTATTTATTTATATTGCTGTAATATCTACTGTATTCCAACTTATCCATGGTTCATACCCCCCCGATAATACCCATAGATTCATCAAAATAAGCAAACAACACAAAGAAAACAGAATCTGTCAAAAACAGAACAGTCTGCGAAGATCTGAATTGTTCTATTACTTATGTAACTCCAAAAATTCTGAAAAATTGGTACAACATAGGAAATTTATATATCAATTCTGTGTAAAAAATTCAGGGTTTTTCCACGCTCCAGTGAATTATTAAATTCTATAACTGGACGCAAAAGTTTCTGTTTTTCAGCAAGATCAAATCAACTATCACCATAAGCCATCCCAAAGGTCTTACTTGGCACAAACACTAATTACAACACCAAAACACATCTAACCTGAACCAAAAAAAGTAAAAACAAAAATAAAATAGGGTTGCCTCCCAACAAGCGCTATTGTTTAACGCCCTTAGCTAGGCATAAAAACACATAGATCTAGGTATTGCCATCTTCTCCCTTTTGGTAGTAAAGAGAGAATTTCTTGTCCAGAGCATTTATCTTTCTATTTTGTGAAAGCACATGGCCATTAATAGTAGAATAAAGATTAAGCACACTTCGAAAATTTGCATCTAAACTCGCCTTCATCTCTTTGATTATTTCATTTTGATAAAAGCACATAAGAGTAGTTGATTCAATATTTTCACCTTTGGAGTGCCCAAATATGGTTTTCATCTTTTCATAAGTAGCAAAGGCATCTCCTCCAAGAAAACCGTTTTCAAATATAGAATCCAAAACTGGTTTAAGAGAAATAGGCAAACCAACATAAAAACTTCTCAAGTATATCTTAATATGGTATTGAGGCACATGGCTAGCTTGAATCCTCAATAGTCTATCCCATGCATCCTTTAAAGATTCATCGAGCAAATAACGAAAAATTCTGGGATTATCTCCATCAAAATTGTTTACATTTTCCTTCACAACCTCGGAAGGTCTTTCCGTAGCATCATTATTTATGAGCTTAGAAAGGACAGAGGGGCTATCCAAAGCATTAAAACTCGGGAGAAAACTCTTAGTCCTTTTAAAGTCGGCCATAGCGACAGAAAGACGGATTTAGGCAAACAAGAGAACGGCGAGAGAAAATGCAAATCTTTTCAAAAATCATTTTAGAAGTGGGGGAGAGGAAAATGAGAGACAAATGGCGAATAATGTAATGCAAAAGATGAGAGTTTATGATGGGTACTTGGTATGTCTTGACTTGGCGTAGATTTCCCCGGCAACGGCGCCAGAAATTCTTCCTGCTACTTCTTGAGCTTGCGTTGGTTTTTCCCTTGAAGAGGAAAGGGTGATGCAGCACAGTAGAGGTAAGTATTTCCCTCAGTTAAGAACCAAGGTATCAATCCAGTAGGAGAAGAACGCACAAATCACCAACACCTGCACAAACAATCAAACTCTTGCACCCAACGCGATAAAGGGGTTGTCAATCCCTTCACGGTCACTTGCAAAGGTGAGATCTGATAGAGATATATAAAACTAAATAAAAGATAAAAAAAATTGTTATTTTTTTGGTATATAGATCTGAAAATAAAAGATTGCAAAATAGTAGATCAGAAAGTAATATAATGGAAAATAGACCCGGGGGCCATAGGTTTCACTAGAGGCTTCTCTCATGAAGGCAAATAATACAGTGGGTGAACAAATTACTGTCGAGCAATTGATAGAAAAGCGCAAAGTTATGATGATATCCAAGGCAATGATTATGCATATAGGCATCATGTCTGTGTCAAGTTGTAACACCCTGGATTTTGCCCATTTCTTTTTCTTTTGGTTTTGGTCTGGATTTGCTTTTCTGTGGCTTAGGGGTCTTGGAACCTGGAGAGATCACCCTTGATTCTTCTCCCAAGTGGCTTGTCAAGCTCAAAACCATCCCAAGACCTTGTCATTTCCATCTTGGACCAATCACAATATTCTTTTCCTTGGGAATATTCCTTTTTCTATTAAAGGAATAACCCTATTTGCCCTGGGTTGTGAAGCAACCCACATTTCCAGCATTCCAAAGATTCCCAAATAATTCTCATAAATTGTTTGGGTCATATCTTCCTCAGATATGTCAAAATCCTTTCTTGCCATGTTCAGAAATATTTCACCAATATTCCTTTTCTAATTCTTCCCTAGCTGACAGTTTGAGAAGCAAGTACCCTTTATCTTTGCTTGCTTGCTCTCAAAAATTTTGTACACCCTTTCCTACCATTATCCTTGCCTCTTACCAAAATTCAACTCAAGTGGGCTAGTAAATCTTCCTTGGCAAATTTCCAAAGTTTCTGGTCAGCTGGAAGCTTAATGAAGGAGGTACTAGCTAGGTTGATCGAAATGAGTTGATATTTTGCCATGATCTCAATATTCTAAAATTAACACTCTACACAAGATTTGAGCATCATACCAGCATCTATGTGAGCACACCTTCCAATCTTTGTTTCTGGCTATTATTTTGGATTGTGAAGCAACTATACTTTATATTGGTCCATAATTCATGAATAATTACCAGAATATGATTCTACATATATGTCAACTCTTCCCCAAATTTTGGCTCATTTCATGTAGCCAATTTTCCTCATAAATTCCCTTAAGATTCTGGTCAGAGAGGTCCATTATGAAGGAAGTACCATTTTGGCTTGTCCAAATGGCATGAAATTTTTATGGCACTCTCATATGACCAAATAATAATTCTATGCCCATTTTTAGCCCAAGGCAACACTATGTGTGAGTGCCACATCAAGATCTATTTTCTGGACCAGATTGGTCAGTTGCAAAGCAACTATATTAACCCTTGGTCCAAATCCCTCCAAATTGCACAGGATTATAGTCCTTCTTAACCTAAACATCTGAGACATCTTGTTCTATCACTTCCTCATCCCTGTTGATCACAGTCTCATGCACTAGTTTGCTACAGCCAACTTTAGAGGATCATTCACATCTAACCACAGTGCTTTTCTATGAGCCATCATCTCTCTGGGACTATTCCTGGGAAGGACAACACTCTGGACATGATTTGGCCGGCCAGGGAGCACTGGATGCCACGGTTCACGCGGTGACCACACGGCTGGCACGCCAGCTAGTGCGCTCTGATAGTTGGGCCCTCGAGGTCGTCCGTTTCCTCCCCTCCCTCAACACCTAGCCATGTCTAGGAGCTTCATCTCGTCGTCGCCCTTCTCCTGGACCCCTCTCCCCCTCCGGATTCTTCCCCGGCGAGCCGTCCCCGTCGAGGAACAGTGAGCGCCCGTGAGCCTGCCATCGTCCTCTTCCCCGTTGGCCTCTTCCTCCCCATGCCGTTGCGTCACGTCGCTCTGTAGGTCATCAGGTCGGCACTGCGCGCGTCGAAGCCAGCTCACCGCAAGCTCTAGTGCGTGGCTAAGGATGCCACGGCGGCCGAACCTATCCATCGCTCTCGGGCGGCTGTAAATAGGCCACCCGAGCCCCTCCCGAGCTCACCATCGCCCTCACCACACACCACTACCCCTCCCTAGCTACTCACTCGAGCCCCGGAGCTCCTCCCCGCCTCTATTCGCCGCCACGGCCGCCGGAGAGCCTCGGCTAAATTCTGGCGAGCCAGCCCTTCCCTCCAGCTCTCTCCACCACCAGCGACTTCCCCTGAGCCTGGCAATCCTCCCCAACCCCTCAGCTCACCGCCGGAGTTGCTGTGGCCGTGGCTCCGCGCACGATCGCTGCCCTCTCCTTCGGTGACCTCAAGCCACTCCCGTTGCAGTCCTCCCCAGCGCGCATTGAGTCTCTGGATGGACTCGGCATCCCTCCAGGAACCCGCCGGTGGCCTCCCCATGGCAGGAGACGGCCGGGGCCACCAGAGCCTGCCTCTGCTCGCTACCGCAGCGGTTGCCTCGCCCTTTCCCCACCGCTCCATCTGCTCCCCCTGGACGCGGCACTCGCTGGCGCACCCACCGGTGCCGGCGCCCTCGCCGGAGGTGGCCGGAGCAACCGCGCCCGCCGCCGGCTGAGCGACCCCGGCCCTCCTCTGTTTCTCATCGGGCGCAAGGTAGAGGGAGGCAGGGAGGAGTGAGAGAGAGATGTGGGGCCCGCACTTTAGCCTCTCAGGCGTTGACCACGCCCGGGCCCGCGCTGTTAAGTGGAAGCGCATTATCTCTCGATACGTTTTCGGCTTCGCGAAAGCATATTTTCTAAAGTGCGCTTTCAGTTTAACCCAGCCGGCCGATTCTGTTATATTGCGGACGTTCACTGGATAAGAGCAGAAAAAGAATAATTTTTATTTGATTTATGCCTATCGAACGAACGGTCGTTTCTTCGCAACCGTAACTCCAAACGAGGTGATTCCAAAGCCCACGTCTTCGTCTCTTCGAGCCTGTCTTGTTGGTATCATTTTCCTAATGTTCTGGCACTGTGAAAATGACCATTTTGCCCTTGCCCGTAAACAGCCCCTCTGAGAGAGAACTGTTTCCGGCAATCGTTTCCGCGGACTCTCCGCAATTCTTCCCGATGGTTCCTTCATCCCCAGGCAAGCCACGACAGCCACTTGCATGATGGATTTGCAGTAGCTATGGTTTCCTACTTGAATAGTTATTTAATGTCTATATGCTAATATGTTTGAGGATGCTGTATATGCTCATGTTTCATGCTTATCGTTATATTCTGTCCATGTGCATCTTGCTAGTTATCAAGTACTCGTTGGTAGCATTATGCTCATGGTTAATACTTGCAGTAGTTCATGCTAAGATGATGACATGTCAGCATATTCCTTTATCGGTTGTTATGGACATACTGATGTTGTTCATGCTCACCGCTATGCCATGCTCGTTTGCATTTAGCTGGATAAATGTTTGCATGTTGTTGATGCTATGACTCAGATATTATGCTTCCCATCCCTGCTTAGGTTATATCATGTTCATGCAATATGGTTTCATCATGTTATCATGACTCAGCTCATTTACATTCAAGTTAAACCGGATGTTAATCGAACTTGAACACCTGTTGTCCAAGTCACAGTGCACCACCGAATCGAGCTCACCAGTGCAACCACACTTTCCGGGATGGGGCGGCCCTAATTCAGTCTATTGTCATGCCTCTCACTGGTACCTCCAACTAGGGAAGGTTATGAGTGCGTGCTACCCTGATCAGGTAGGCGACTATAACCTTGTGAACCCAGTTTTGGTATTGAGCTCATGTCCCCGTTTGGGACAGTTTTGTTTGGCCACGACGGTGGCAGGTGTCCGGAGTGACACAGGGGTCACCCATGACATAGCCCAAATGGGAGTTTGTCGGAGTGGCCGGGAGAGTGCCATGCAATAGATTGGGTTTTGTCGGAACATCGTTGGTCCACCCGAATGGGAGCACGAGGCCATGTGTTCCGTGGTGTGGGTACAATGTACTAACCTCTGCAGAGTGTATGATCTATCGATAGCTGTGTCCTCGGTCATGGGCACAGTTCGTAGTAGGACACACTATGGGTCAACAGTATAACAATCTTGCTTATAACAACCCCGTTCGATGAGAAAGAAGTTGGTTGATCTTTATGTGATCGTGAGAGGATCACCGTGGTATCGAGGATACCGATGTTGGTTGATCGTGATCACGAGAGGATCACCGTGGTATCATGGATACCGGATTTGGTTGATAGTGTTATGTGGTGATCTCGGGTAAAGACCAAGCTCCTTGTGATCATGTTATCACTACGGTATTGTAATACCAAGTCTGGTTGGTCTCGAGGTTATCATGTGGCACACTGGATGGTAAGTTCTTGCATGTGGTGGTTACGAGGTAACCCCAGAACAGAGTAAGTTGCATCATGATAGTTTTAACTTGTTGCATGTAGTGACATCTTGCTCATATGCCAGGCCATGCTTATATTGTTCTAGCATCATCATGTTTACACCTCCTTAACCTGTAAATGCCATGCTGTTGCTTGTCTTGACTGCTTTGGTTTCTATGAACTTGCGAGTACATTCAAAGTACTCACCTGGCGTGTCATGCCAGTTTGCAGGTCATGCCATGATTGCTTACTTGTCGAGGATTCCGAGTTTGTGAGCTAGGATAAGCGTTCCAGCCAGAGTCCTTGCGGAATGGAGTTCACCACCGCCGTCGTCGTTCCACTACTAGATTTGACTCCGCTTTCTCGGGTTGTTCCGCTGTTAGCATAGAGCTACCCTGGGCAGGCATAGTGTCGTCGTGCCGATGTGATCATTGTACCCTTGTAACCTTATCCATAGTAATAAAGAGCTGATTTGTTCTATGCCAACAGTGCCGTATCCAGAAGACTTGTCTCTGGTCTGGAATACGGGACGTTCCGGTTTCCTCTGAGCCGGGGTGCCACAACAGTTGGTATCAGAGCAGGTCTGGCTGTAGGACGCCCTAGACCGCGTGAGCGTTAGTAAATGGTAGTATAGAGTCTTATCGGTTTGCTGCACTTGTTTGTTGCATAGCATACATATAGATTATTATCTTGTTGCTAGCGGTTGAGCTGGTGAGTGTAGGTGGCATCACTTCGATTCACCACCTGCACCCTCCTATCTGCATATTTGTTCCTTGGTCTGGTGTCATCTCCATCCCAGCGGAGTGATGCCAAGGTGCTTGGTGTTGTCGATTCCTTGTTGGATTGATGCACCGGTACCACACCAATTATCCTATTCAGCCACCCCTATAGTTTCGGTGATAGACATGTTTCTATACCGGATCTTGCCATCGTCCCACTCGCCGCTTTGGCAACCCTTACTGATCTTAGTTATCAGCAAAGGGCAATGCCCGCAAGCCTTTCTTGTCATTGCTATCCTACCCTACCACCCATTCTCTGGACGAGTACGGTGTTCTTCCGTCTGCTTGATGAAGATGTGGTCGTGACCTCCGTGTTCTGATACCTGATCACCAAGTCCGTCCTCACCTCCGTGTCCATCCAGCTGCAACCGGTGTTAAGCCCTTGTTTGGTGTAGCTTTGTTTACACCAACTCTTTCCACACGTGGATTCACTTTCGTGCACATCGCCACAGCATGTTAGGCCGTAATACCGGAGTTCTCGCGAGATTTTTGTGCTTAAGTAGGCATGCATATTATTGCTGTGAATAGCTGTAAGATATGATATTGCTTGTGTGTGATCTTGATGCTTTGTGTGCTTTTGTTTTAGTCGTTTCTTTTGCTTCTTTCTTTGGGCCCTTGGTGTTACCTCATGTCCCCTTATGGAAGTTTCTCACCAACACCGGACTCAAAGAATCAGTGAAGAGGCAAGCATTTGGAAGCTCAGCTCAATAGTATGGGATTTTCCGCCGACTGCCTGATATTGGGAATATCTGGTCTGACTGCAAATGGTATTCTGGATTGATTGTTAGCATCAAGTATACATCAGTGTGCAATCTTCACAGCAGTAATCATCAAAACAGCAAGAAGGCAAAGATGTGTGCATGATCAACAGTATATTTCGAGTCAAAGTGCTCAGCAAGAAGGATAGTCGAACAACGTTCTTCCTACGACAAGTAACCGACAGCAGAAACATTAAGGGATATATATATATATATATATGCACTCAGTCCGCATATGGCAAAAAGAAAGCTTCAGATGCAAGCAACCTAGTCTTTCTGCGCAAGCTACCAGAGAAGCTTACGACGCAAGGTTCCTCTGTCTTCCTTGATACGACGCATGGATATCTTCCAGTACAAGGTACTTAGGCTTCTTCAGCAAGCTATCGCAAAAGCTTCTGGCCTAAGGAACAGAGTCTTCCCCAGCAAGTCGTTAAGGGGGGAAGCTTCCGAAGTATGATACCCAATCTTCTTCAGGAAGCCATCCCAGCAGCAGCTTCGAGCACAAGCTATTCAGTCTTCTTCAGCAAGATAATCTCGATGGCTTCCAGCACAAGCTATGCAATCTTCATCAGCAAGGCAACACATCGTCATCAGTACAAGATATTCCACCGACAGTTGGCAGCATATGACAATGCATTCCCAAGAGTCAATAGTTGGTCAGAAGGCAAAAATCAGTCAGGACACAAGTCTGCATCATAAATCAAGTGCCCAGCTACACATGTTTCCATAGATAAGGTGGACATGCTACCAAGGTCATATGAGTCAATCATACAATGATGTCAGCCCGGTGAGAATCTAACTATCACCTGAGTTATGTAAGAAAGAGAAAGACAGTTATACACCTCAGTGTGATGCAAGATATGAAGCCAGACAACATCGAGACAACAAATTTTGCAGTGATTATCAAGGCCAGTTCCCTCACACCCGACAAAGTGATATCATTGACCCTGGTTAGTGTTTGCATGGTTGACGACAGACAGGAGCCCCATACAAGTAACTACGAACCTGAGTTCGGATGAACATTTCCCTACACATAAAGCGTAGAGGACGATAAAACTGGTCCTGTGAGCAAAGATACCCTGTCAGGGGATCAGGATAAGACATGTCTGCCGGAATATTGCACCTGACAGCACCTATGATCACACGAAGAATCAAGAACATATAAGGCCAAGTTCTTTCAGCAAAGGATCCAGGCAAAGAGAACCATAATGAAAAGGGCAAGATAGTCCATACAGGGATGGTAATGGTTGCATAGTACAGATACTCTGGACAGTCTGATTCGGTACCGATCACCATGGGTACACTCCCACGAGGTCTAACCCGTTCGCAAGGGCCTCATAGCAAGGTAACCCGCTCAGCCAGCTAGATATGCTCAGAATCGTCAAAAGGGGGATATTCAAGTCTGCCAGGTCAATTCAGCAGTTTGATTATAGCGACAGTGTTAAAGCATTACATGGCCTACTATTCACTTAAAGGTGCCGACAGACGGAACGATCAGAAGGTTGACAACTGTCTCGAAGCATGTGACCTCACCTAGGAAAATCAGTTAGAAGATAGCCTGATGTGGACAAGATTTTTCTGTTAGGACCACCATTAGTCAAGTCTACAGATAATACTGTTATAAGGTCATACACCTTTATGCTGGTCACGACAGGTGACAGTCAAATTTTTGGTAGGAATGTGATACTCAAGACAATGGAGATACCCAAGATATTCCAGCCATCATTTCTAGAGGTCAGATTCCGTCAGGAGAGCTGCATGATTCACAGCACCATTTGAACCTGGAGGACACGCATTCCTTTTAAGCAGCACAATGCAATGAGTAAAAGATTTTCGTGTCCACCAAGAGAATCTACTCACAACTCAATGGACGGTCGTCCGTATTGGACTTCATCACAACACGTCCATGAAGAACTACTCTCAGACTTGCGAGAAGGGCATGTAGTTCACTAAGGATAACTCATCGCACTCAGATAAGTCGGCAGACATAAAAGGATTAAAGTTAGATTAATATATGAGGTAAGATCTGTCGAAATGAGGATCCAGTGAAACAAACCACCCCGAAGCTAGGCAGTCAGTCATATGATATTTAATGGGAGCGTTATTCAAAGGCAAAAAGGAAACCCGAGTTGGAAATGGTTTCTTTAAGCGAGAATATTCATGCTTGACCCCTGAGCAACCAAATCTCGACGACGAGATTTCTTTAAGGGGGGTAGTGTAACACCCCTGTGTAATAAGCAATGTGATATAATGATAATTATGCCAAGTCATCATCATTTGCAATGCTTGATCACAATGGTTAAGCACCTCAATTTAAATTCCTTCTCTGAAGTCAATTCATATTCAAAGTGAAATTTTAAGTTGCACAAATATGGTTGCAAAATAGTCCACCATTTAGCAACTAATCCATAACAAATAATTGTTAAAGAAAACAACATCACCGCAATGGTAAATGGGCTATAGCAATTAAAACCATACCAATTTAGCCCATTCAATCACTTTTCCTTTTATGAAAAATTGAATTTAACTCCTATGCCTCCCAAACTTTTTGTGACAGTTCAAAATATTGCAATATATTTAAATGGCAGAGCTCCATAATTTTGCAAAGTCATTTGGTGGCTCAACCTAGCACAAAACAGTAAAGATATAAAAGAGAAAAAAAGAGGAAAAAAAAGAAAAGGCCACTGTGCACTTGGGCAACAAGTGCACCAGTGCCTACGGAATAACCTACAACCGGCCCTCTCCTTCTCACGTACAGAGAGGAAGGCAGAGCCATGGCCGTGGCCTCCGGTCGGCCGTCCACGCGTCGAGGATCGCTCGTGTCGAGCATCTGATGAACCTGGTGATGGATAAGAACCCCCCTACGCCGGAGACGAACCCGAGCCCCGTTTCCCCCTCTCCCTCGCTCGTCCTCTTCTCTGCAAAGCGTGTAGCCGCAGCTGTTGCCACAGCCTTGCCATCCTCGCGGCCGTCGTCGTCCCCGCGCTGAGCTAGGAGGTCCAGGAGCTCCACCGCCGTAGTCTCCTTCGCATCCGTCCTTTGATTCGAGCAGGGACGTACTGTACGCTCGCCATCGAGCTCATCTCCGTCACGGACATCGCCGGTGTTCTTCGACATTGCCGCGGCTCTCGTCCACCTCCAGCCTCCCCGACTTCGTCTCCGAGCTCGCGGTGAGCTCCTTTGTCATTTCCCTTTTGTTCCCTAGCTCGATCCGCTCTGATTTGTCATCGCACCGAAGGCCGCACTCACCGCATCCGCTCGCTGCTTCTGCCGCATTCGTCACGAGCCCGCGAGCCCCCACGGCTATCCAGGGTCGTGCCCTGCCTCCCTGCGCCCTGGCCTGCGCCTCCGCAGCCCGCGCTCGCCAGGGCCGCCTTGGAGCCGCCCGCGTCCACCGCTGTCGTGCCTCCCTACCACGCTCCCTCGCGCCCATGTACCGCCGCCCCTAGCCGCGCTCGGCTGCGCCGGAACCGCGTCTGCCTCCTCCCGGCCGCGCCAGCGCCGCCCCTTACCACTGCTTGCTGCTCCGACCGAGGCCCCCACCTGCTGCCCTGCCTACCACCGCAGACGCTCGCCTCGCCGCCCGCCTGCTAGCTGCTGCTTCTCTGCTCTGCTGCCGCCGCTACAGTAACTGAATGTTACTGTAGCGGTAGCTAGCTTTGCTGCCACTACATTGATCACCCCTCTGTGCAGCAACAAAATAGCTAGCAGACGATCCTTAACATGAGTAAAAATTATATGGACAGGAAGTACACTTGACAAACTTCATTTTACCCCACTGGACCAAATCCATTTGATGCGCGGATTAAATCCTATGAAATTCACAAAAGGGCTATGTTCTGTTAATTGAAAAGCTAGAAAACAGAAATACTGCAGTAGCACTTTTAGACAAAGATTTGAATAAACAAATGGACACTAACGAAGATGGACTTGATACTGTCATGTAGATCACAGCAAGTGCTCAGATTTGATATAAGGCACTAATTCATAGGGTGTACAGAACACTAGTTATAGCCTCTGGAAAACAGCTAAGTGATGATTTAAAAAAACTGATGCAATTTTCAGACTTAGCCAAATTCCAGTAAATTCTAAAAATAGCTTAAACTTTGGAAATTCATAGGAAAATAATCGTAGCTCGGATGAAAAAGTTTTATACATGAAAGTTGCTCAGAACGACGAGACGAATCCGAATACGCAGTCCGTTTGCCCGCCACACGTCCCTAGCATAGCGAACATGCAACCGTTCCCCTCTGTTTCCTCTGTCCGAAAATGCCAAACTTTGGGAAAACATTCCCGGATGTTTTCCCTCTTCACCTATATCGTGTAGCACCGCGTCAGAACACCCCTAGCTCTGCGTATTGTCATGCCATGCTCTTGTTTGCTTTATATTTACTGTTTCTTCCCCCTCTTCTCTCTTGGTAGACCCCGACACCGATGTCGTCCCCGAGGCCGACATAGCTCCGGAGGTTGACGACACCGTTGATGACCTTGCCTTTGCCGCCGAGCAACCAGGCAAGCACCCCCCCTTTGAACACTCAGATATCGCCTATTCTCTTCTCTCTTGTGCTTGCATTAGAATTGCTGCTGTTACTATTTAACCTATTCTGATGCATAGCCTATTTATTGTAACCTGCTATCGAAACCTTACCTGCTTATCCTAAATTGTCTAGTATAGGCTGGGTAGAGACCTATCAGTGACCCCACTGGTCCCGATTGCCCCACTAGATCATCAGAAGACTCGACGACCAGGCCCCAGCATCGCACATCACCCCCCTTAGTTGTAACGACACTGCAGTGTTACTATCGAGTGCCGAGGGTGATACCTCGTGTAGCACTTCTGAAGTTAACTCTGTAGAGTAGCTATTCGGTCGTGGTCATCGAGGGTGATTCCTCTTTCACCACTTTCGATAACGACGTTGTCGTGCAACACCTCAAGTGTGAACCCATCGAGGGTGATTCCTCCGAGTTCACCTTGATGGATACATCGAGTAGGAATCCAACGAGGGTGATACCTCGGATTCTCCTGATGTTATGGACACACGGATACTTGGACTTTACCCTGTTACTTGGAAAGGCGGGTCGACCCTGAGGGGTACCCACGTGAGCCTAAGTGGCGAGTGTTGTGGAGACGGGTTGACCTAGATGGTGCCCGAGTGATGAATACAAGGCGTGGCCGGGCATTCTTGGCCCTTGCCGCAAGTCCTCGAGACGGGGCGACGGGGTCACATCGATCGTGAGTCTCTGCTCGTTACCGCACTACCAACACACTACGATTTGGATATTTGATCTGAGTGGGCCTCTAGCCCGATAGCACTAACCATCATGCGGGAAAATTTATGGGCACTCCGCATCGTGGCATTAGCCGAAAGTTCTGTCAGACGTCCAGTTCAGCATTGTGGCACGGTCGGATCGTACCGACCATCCGAGGCGGTGCTGGTATCCACCCTGCACACAACGACCCGGAGTGCACAGGGCGATGCCCCAAGACCCCTGAGTGCTTAGGTTGTAGACTGGCAGGGACCTCTCTGCTGAGCTCTAGGTAGGGTTGCAGTGTGTCGTTTGACCAAGGCCGGGCATGACCCGGGAAAGTGTGTTCGGCCGGAGTTAAGCGAGCGTGGTGGGTAAGTTGGTGCACCCCTGCAGGGAAGAACTAATCTATGCATAGCCGGATCCTCGGTAACGGACACTCGGAGTTGTATCCCGATCGATACAACTAGAACTGGATACTTGTGATTAGTATGGCTCTGGGATTGCTTTCTCGCAGGGAGTCGAGAAAGGATCTCTGGGTGAGGTTGAGACTTAATGACACTACTACTCTATACTTTACTACTCTACACTCTTCTAATGCTGCAAGACCGTTGAAGATGCTAGTCTTCGATAGGACTAGGCTTTCCCCTCTATTCTGGCATTTCTGCAGCCTAGTCCACATATACAGCCTTCCTTTGATAATTTTGCATATGTAGTGTAGATCCTTGCTTGCTGAGTACTTCGGATGAGTACTGACGGTTGCTTTGCTTTCTTTTTCCCCCATATTCTTTTGATGAACTAGATGACGGAGCCCCGGATACAGCTGGCCACGCCAACGATCGCTACTACTACCCTGAGGGTGGATACTACTACGAGTTGGCCGACGACCAGGAGTAGGTTCGGAGGGTCCCAGGCAGGAGGCCTGCGCCTTTCGATCATAGCTTTTGTTTTGCCCCGCCTTTCTAGAGGCTTATATGTTTCTGTTTCATATCTGTACTTAGATA
Source organism: Thinopyrum elongatum (assembly GCA_011799875.1). Lineage (NCBI taxonomy): Eukaryota > Viridiplantae > Streptophyta > Magnoliopsida > Poales > Poaceae > Thinopyrum > Thinopyrum elongatum. The sequence continues at coordinate 148,350,933 of CM022299.1, forward strand.
TCTGATGCTTCCGCTGACGCTTGTATGCGAGCTTATGTATTCGAGCCCTCGAGGCCCCTGGCTTGTAATATAAAGCTTGTATGACTTTATTTATGTTTTAGAGTTGTGTTGTGATATCTTCCCGTGAGTCCTTAGGCTTGATCGTGTGCATTTGCGTGTATGATTAGTGCACGATTAAGCCGGGGGCATCACGGGTTGGTATCAGATCCGACTGCCTCTAGGAAACCCCCTTTCCAACTCCTTGGCCGAAGTTAAGTCTAGTGGTCCAAAACTGTTTTACTAACTTGGCTGTGTGGCTTATGGGCCCACATCGCCAATTGGGTGGTATTAGGATCTTTTACTCCTCGACCTTTACTCTGGGACTCTGATCTCTCTTCCTTTCGGGTTAAAATTCTACTAACTCCAACATTAGGTTCTCGTGATCACATCCACCCGGAGTTCTGAAAATATCCTCCCTTACTTCAAGATTGTGGGCCAGGTTCTGCTTACAGAATCCTTTTATCGAGGGCACCCTGTGGTTTCACTTGTAGATTCCTCGCTCCAACAGTTTTCTCCAACGTTGATGTAGCCTTTGCTATGTCTCGTTGTGTACTTCCTTACCGCGTGCCTGCGCGCCGCCTAGCTTGTCTAGCTGCGTGCATTGCCGAACTCCTACCGTCGTTTGTGTCCAACTCTGTGCATCGTTATGTATGTATTTAAGAACTACTAATATGCACCTGATGCCTTCTTGTTCATCTCCCATGTTACATCATGAATAACTCCATACATGTGCAGTTTTTCTTGCTAAACTGCCTCTGTTGATTTGGCAGGATGGCTGACGATCCTCCACCTCCACCCTATATTGCCGCAATGATGTAGCAATTTGAATTGAACCGTCAGCTCAACGAGAGTCTGGTAAAATGTTTGGAACGCAATGATGCTCGTCAGGAGCCTGGACCGATCTCACTGCTAGAATTTGTGCGCCTCAGTCCATCTATTTTCCGCAGCTCCACCAATCCTATGGATGCTGATGATTGGCTTCGTGACATCCTGTTTGAGATGGAGTCAGCTAATGTGGCCCCTGACAGTTACGTCACCTTTGCGACATTCCATTTAAAGGGTCCAGCTGCTCAATGGTGGGAAAGCCATAAGGGTATGTTGCGTGCTGAATCTATACCCACTTGGCAGGAATTTCAGTCAGCCTTTCATGCACGGTACATTCCTCAAGGTCTGATCGACCAGAAGAAGCAGGAGTTCCGCAAACTCTCACAGGGCACAATGACTGTGGATGAATATCAGAGGAAATTTCTCGAATTATCCCGCTATGCTAAAGATGATGTCGACACTGACGCTCGCAAGCAGGAGAAATTCCATGAAGGACTACGTTCCGATATACAGCTCGCACTTCTTGTCCTTGATTGTGAGGACTTTACAACGCTTGTCAGCCAAGCCTACCGAGTTGAAACTGGTCTGGCTAAATACCAGGAGTCGCTCAAATGCACTCGTGATGTTGGCTCATCCTCGGGTCAGCTTGTTCAGAAATGTCGAGTCTGGATCCCGCACAATGTTTATCACTGACCTGCTCCAACACCCAGGCCATCATATGTTGCACCTCGTCTGCCTTCACCGCTGAGACAGCTAACAGTTCAGGGTGGACTGCCTAATGCTATGGCAACTCCTCAGGTTGCACCACGTCCTCCTGTTGGTCGTAAGAAGAGCTGTCGAAACCGCCGATTCAGGAACCATAATATCATACCGGCTGCTATTGTAATTGGCCATGTCAATCATGTCGATGCTGAAAAGGCCCTGAAGGAACCAACAATTTTGATGGGTACCCTTCATGTTAATTCAGTGCCAACTTCTGTTCTCTTTGATTCAGGAGCATCACATGCTTTCGTGTCCCAACAATTTGCTCAGTTGCATGGGCTAGGCATGGAAGAATTACCCACTCCTCTAGCGGTTCAATCTCCGGGGGCCAAGTGGCAAACCTCAATGGTAAGCCACCACAACCACATCGAGATTGGAGGTCTACTTTTTCCGGCTTCCCTCGTTGTGCTCGGACCATCCAACATTGATATCATTCTTGGTATGGAATGGTTGACAGCGCATAAGGCTCTGATTGACTGTGCAACCAAGACAGTCCATCTCACTCATCCTTCTGGCCAGACAGTCAGATACTCAGCTCGGACAGTTCAGAATGCCGAGAATCAGATATATGTTCTGAATGCATTGAATGCTTCACCTCTTGAAGGAATTGAGAACGTTCCAGTTGTTCGTGATTTTCAAGATGTCTTTCCAGAAGAACTTCCAGGAATACCCCCTGTTAGAGCTGTCGAGTTTGTCATCGACTTGAAACCAGGCACAACTCCTATTGCGAAGCATCCTTATAAGATGCCTCCGCACCACCTTCTTGAACTTAAGGAGGAAATTGACAAGTCACTTAAGAAGGGTTTCATCCGCCCCAGTTCTTCTGCTTGGGGAGCACCTTCCCTCTTTGTCAAGAAGAAGGATGGTACGAATCGGTTGGTTCAAGATTACCGACCTATCAACCAAGCAACAATTCAGAACAAGTATCCGCTTCCCAGAATCAACGATCTGTATGATCAACTTGCTGGTTCCTCGGTATTCTCTAAGCTTGATTTGAGATTGGGATACCACCAGATCCGAGTTCGTGAAGAGGATATTCCGAAGACAGCATTCGTTACTCGCTATGGTTCTTATGAGTACACTGTCATGTCCTTCGGCTTAACCAATGCTCCAGCAACCTTCTCCCGGTTAATGAACTACATCTTCATGGATTATCTCTACAAATTTGTCGTGGTATATCTAGATGATATTCTGGTTAATTCGAAGAATGAAGAAGAACATGATGAACATCTTCGCCTTGTACTGGAGAAGCTGCGTGAACATCAACTATATGCCAAGTATTCAAAATGCGAGTTCTGGTTATCTGAAGTGACATATCTTGGCCATGTGATTTCCAAAGATGGCATTGCCGTTAACCTAGAACGAGTTTAGGCTATTCTTGAATGGACTCCACCGAAGAATGTCAAGCAAGTCAGAAGTTTTCTCGGACTTGCAAGCTATTGTCGTCGCTTTGTCGAGAATTTCTCAAAGATTGCTAAGCCTCTGACCGATCTGCTTCACAAGGGCGTTAAATTTGAATGGATAGAAAAATGTCAGGAAAGTTTTCAAACACTCAAATACAAGCTAACATCTGCCCCAGTACTTGCTCCTCCAGATTCTCGCAAAAAAATTGTGATCTATTGTGACACATCCTGTGAAGGATTAGGCTGTGTCCTAATGCAAGAGCGTAAAGTGATTGCCTATGGCTCTCGTCAATTGCGCCCGCATGAAGAGAATTATCTGGTACATGATCTAGAACTAGCTGCTGTCATCTATGCACTGCAGTTGTGGCGACATTACCTCCTCGGTAATCGTTGCGAGATCTACATGGATCATAAAAGTCTGAAGTACTTGTTTACTCAGCAATCTCTGAACCTCCGTCAGAAAAGATGGATGGAGACCATTGCGGACTATGATTTGGGTATTTCTTATACCCCTGGCAAGGCTAATGTAATTGCTGATGCGTTGAGCCGTAAATCCTATTGCTGTGAACTTGAAGTCCAGCTAGAGCAACCACTTCTGTATGAAGAGCTTCGAAAGTTAAATATCGAGATAGTTCCTTAAGGATACCTAAAACCTTGGTTGTTGAACCAGACCTTGAGAGGGTTGTTAAGAGTGCGCAAGCTAGAGATGCTGAAGTTGATCTGATGAAGAAGGATCTTCACCTGAAAAGTACAGGGATTTCTCGCTGTCTGAAGATGGAACCTTGTACTTCAGAGACCGCATTGTCGTAACTCGCTTCGAGCTTATGACTGACAAGGTCATGAAGGAGGCACATGACACACCGCTGTCTATTCATCCGGGTAGCACCAAGATGTATCGTGATCTCCGTCAGAGGTACTGGTGGTCCAAAATGAAGCAGGATATTGCTCACTATGTTGCTGAATGTGAAGTTTGCCTTCATGTTAAAGCAAATCATCAGAAGCCTGCTGGAATTCTGCAACCACTTCCTATTCCTTTATGGAAATGGGATAAGGTTCAGATGGATTTCATTACTGGTCTTGCCAAGTCACAGAAGGGTCACGATGCTATTCTTGTCGTCTTCGACCAACTCTCTAAAGTTGCACACTTTCTGCCTGTCAAAGAGACAATCACTGCTAGTCAGTTAGCAGAGTTATATATCTCCAGAATTGTAACACTCCACGGTATTCCGAAGGAGATCAGTTTGGACCGTGGCGGTCTTTTCACCTCAAAGTTCTGGGAATGTTTCCAAAAGGCTATGGGAACTCATATCACCTGGAGTTCAGCATATCACCCCCAGTCCCAAGGCCAAGTGGAGCGAGTCAATCAAGTGATTGAAGACATGCTTCGGGCTTGCGTTATTTCTTCCGGCAAGAAGTGGGAAGAATCTCTCCCGTATGCCGAGTTCTCTTATAACAACAGCTATCAAGCCAGCTTGAAAATGGCCCCCTTCAAAGTTCTATATGGACGTAAGTGTCGAACCCCTCTAAATTGGTCAGAAACTGGGGAACGACCGCTCGTGGGTCCGGATATTATCCAACATGCTGAAGAGCAAGTCCGTATTGTCCGAGAAAATCTCAAGGCGGCTCAGGACCGCCAGAAGAGCAACCATGATCGAAAACGATGGGGTTTGACTTATCAACCTGGTGACCAAGCTTATCTGCGTGTCACCCCTACGAAGGGCACTCACCGTTTTGGAATCAAGGGCAAGTTAGCTCCCCGCTACATTGTTCCTTTCCACATAATTGCTAGACGTGGTCACGTGGCATATAAATTGGAGTTGCCGCCGCAATTCTCTCATATCCACGACGTCTTCCTTGTGTCGCAACTTTGACGTTGCTTCAAGGAGTCTCCGCACCGAGCAGTGGATCACGAGATGCTCGAATTGCAAGATGATCTTTCTTATAAGGAGCATCCGATCCGCATTCTCGATGAAGCTGAACGACGGACCTGTCAGAAGGTTACCAAGTTCCTGAAAGTGCAGTGGTCTAATCATACTAAAGATGAAGCCACTTGGGAACATGAGGATAATCTTTTAGAGGAGGAGAATTGTAACACCCCTATGTAATAAGCAATGTGATATAATGATAATTATGCCAAGTCATCATCATTTGCAATGCTTGATCACAATGGTTAAGCACCTCAATTCAAATTCCTTCTCTGAAGTCAATTCATATTCAAAGTGAAATTTAAAGTTGCACAAATATGGTTGCAAAATAGTACACCATTTAGCAACTAATCCATAACAAATAATTGTTAAAGAAAACAACATCACCACAATGGTAAATGGGCTATAGCAATTAAAACCGTACCAATTTAGCCCATTCAATCACTTTTCCTTTTATGAAAAATTGAATTTAACTCCTATGCCTCCCAAACTTTTTGTGACAGTTCAAAATATTGCAATATATTTAAATGGTAGAGCTCCATAATTTTGCAAAGTCATTTGGTGGCTCAACCTAGCACAAAATGGTAAAGATATAAAAGACAGAAAAAGAGAAAAAAAGAAAGAAAAGGCCACTGTGCACTTGGGCCACAAGTGCACTAGTGCCTACGGCCCAACCTACAACCGGCCCTCTCCTTCTCACGTACAGAGAGGAAGGCAGAGCCATGGCCGTGGCCTCTGGTCGGCCGTCCACACACCGAGGATCGCTCATGTCGAGCATCCGATGACCCTGGTGATGGATAAGAACCCCCCTACGCCGGAGACGAACCCTAGCCCCGTTTCCCCATCTCCCTCGCTCGTCCTCTTCTCTGCAAAGCGCGCAGCCACAGCTGTTGCCACGGCCTTGCCATCCTCGCGGCCGTCGTCGTCCCCGCGCTAAGCTAGGAGGTCTAGGAGCTCCACCACCGTAGTCTCCTTCGCCTCCGTGCTTTGATTCGAGCAGGGACATACTGTACGCTCGCCATCGAGCTCATCTCCATCACGGACATCGCCGGTGTTCTTCGACATTGCCGTGGCTCTCGTCCACCTCCGGCCTCCCGACTTCATCTCCGAGCTCGCGGTGAGCTCCTTTGTCATTTCCCTTTTGTTCCCTAGCTCGATCCGCTCAGATTTGTCGTCGCCGCGGAGGCCACACCCACCACATCCGCTCGCTGCTTCAGCCGCATTCGTCGCGAACCCGCGAGCCCCCACGGCTATCCAGGGTCGTGCCCAGCCTCCCTGCGCCCCGGCCTGTCGCCTCCGCAGCCCGCGCTCCCAAGGGCCGCCTTGGAGCCGCTCGCGTCCACCGCTGTCGTGCCTTTCTGCCACGCTCCCTCGCGCCCACTTACCGCCGCCCCTAGCCACGCTCGGCTGCGCCGGGGCCGCGTCTGCCTCCTCCCGGCCGCGCCAGCGCCGCCCCTTACCGCTGCTTGCTGCTCCGACCGAGGCCCCCGCCTGCTGCCTTGCCTCCCGCCGCAGACGCTCGCCTCACCGCCCGCCTGCTAGCTGCTGCTTCTCTGCTCTGCTGCCGCCGCTACAGTAACTGAATGTTACTGTAGCGGTAGCTAGCTTTGCTGCCGCTACATTGATCACCCCTCTGTGCAGCAACAAAATAGCTAGCAGACGATCCTTAACATGAGTAAAAATTATATGGACAGGAAGTACACTTGACAAACTTCATTTTACCCCACTGGACTAAATCCATTTGATGTGCGGATTAAATCCTATGAAATTCACAAAAGGGCTATGTTTTGTTAATTGAAAAGCTAGAAAACAGAAATACTGTAGTAGCACTTTTAGACAAAGATTTGAATAAACAAATGGACACTAACGAAGATGGACTTGATACTGTCATGTAGATGACAGCAAGTGCTCAGATTTGATATAAGGCACTAATTCATAGGGTGTACAGAACACTAGTTATAGCCTCTGGAAAACAGCTAAGTGATGATTTAAAAAAAACTGATGCAATTTTTAGACTTAGCCAAATTCCAGTAAATTCTGAAAATAGCTTAAACTTTGGAAATTCATAGGAAAATAATCGTAGCTCGGACGAAAAAGTTTTATACATGAAAGTTTCTCAGAACGACGAGACGAATCCGAATGCGCAGTCCGTTCGCCCGCCACACGTCCCTAGCATAGCGAACATGCAACCGTTCCCCTCTGTTTTCTCTGTCCGAAAATGCCAAACTTTGGGAAAACATTCCCGGATGTTTTCCCTCTTCACCTATATCGTGTAGCACCGCGTCAGAACACCCCTAGCTCTGCGTATTGTCATGTCTTGCTCTTGTTTGCTTTATATTTACTGTTTCTTCCCCCTCTTCTCTCTGGGTAGACCCCGACACCGACGTCGTCCCCGAGGCCGACACAGCTTCGGCGGTTGACGACACCGTTGACGACCTTGCCTTTGCCGCCGAGCAACCAGGCAAGCACCCCCCCTTTGAACACTCAGATATCGCCTATTCTCTTCTCTCTTGTGCTTGCATTAGAACTGCTGCTGTTACTGTTTAACCTATTCTGATGCATAGCCTGTTTATTGTAACCTGCTATCGAAACCTTACCTGCTTATCCTAAATTGTCTAGTATAGGCTGGGTAGAGACCTATCAGTGACCCCACTGGTCCCGATTGCCCTGCTGGATCATCAGAAGACTCGACGACCAGGCCCCAGCACCGCACATCACCCCCCTTAGTTGTAACGACACTGCAGTGTTACTATCGAGTGCCGAGGGTGATACCTCATGTAGCACTTCTTAAGTTAACTCTGTAGAGTAGCTATTCGGTCGTGGTCATCGAGGGTGATTCCTCCTTCACCTCTTCCGATAACGACGTTGTCGTGCAACACCTCAAGTGTGAACCCATCGAGGGTGATTCCTCCGAGTTCACCTTGATGGATACATCGAGTAGGAATCCAACGAGGGTGATACCTCGGATTCTCCTGATGTTATGGACACACGGATACTTGGACTTTACCCTGTTACTTGGAAAGGCGGGTCGACCCTGAGGGGTACCCGCGAGAGCCTAAGTGGCGAGTGTTGTGGAGACGGGTTGACCTAGATGGTGCCTGAGTGATGAATACGAGGCGTGGCCGGGCATTCTTGGCCCTTGCCGCAAGTCCTCGAGACGGGGCGACGAGGTCACATCGATCGTGAGTCTCTGCTCGTTACCGCACTACCAACACACTACGATTTGGATATTTGATCTGAGTGGGCCTCTGGCCCGATAGCACTAACCATCACGCGGGAAAAGTTATGGGCACTCCGCATCGTGGCATCAGCCGAAAGTTCTGTCAGACGTCCAGTTTAGCATTGTGGCACGGTCGGATCGTACGGACCATCCGAGGCGGTGCTGGTATCCACCCTGCATAGAACGACCCGGAGTGCACAGGGCGACGGCCCAAGACCCCTGATTGCTTAGGTTATAGACTGGCGGGGACCTCTCTGCTGAGCTCTAGGTAGGGTTGCAGTGTGTCGTTTGACCGAGGCCGGGCATGACCCGGAAAACTGTGTCTGGCCGGAGTTAAGCGAGCGTGGTGGGTAAGTTGGTGCACCCCTGCAGGGAAGAACTAATCTATGCATAGCCGGATCCTCGGTAACGGACACTCGGAGTTGTATCCCGATCGATACAACTAGAACTGGATACTTGTGATTAGTATGGCTCTAGGATTGCTTTCTCGCAGGGAGTCGAGAAAGGATCTCTGGGTGAGGTTGAGACTTAATGACACTACTACTCTATACTTTACTACTCTACACTCTTCTAATGCTGCAAGACCGTTGAAGATGCTAGTCTTCGATAGGACTAGGCTTTCCCCTCTATTCTGGCATTTCTGCAGCCCAGTCCACATATACAGTCTTCCTTTGATAATGTTGCATATGTAGTGTAGATCCTTGCTTGCTGAGTACTTCGGATGAGTACTCACGGTTACTTTGCTTTCTTTTTCCCCCATATCCTTTTGATGCAACCAGATGACGGAGCCCCGGATACAGCTGCCCACGCCGATGATCGCTACTACTACCCTGAGGGTGGATACTACTACGAGTTGGACGACGACCAGGAGTAGGTTCGGAGGGTCCCAGGCAAGAGGCCTGCGCCTTTCGATCGTAGCTTTTATTTTGCCCCGCGTTTCTAGAGGCTTATCTGTTTCTGTTTCATATCTGTACTTAGATATCTGATGCTTCCGCTGACGCCTGTATGCGAGCTTATGTATTCGAGCCCTTGAGGGCCCTGTCTTGTAATATAAAGCTTGTATGACTTTATTTATGTTTTAGAGTTGTGTTGTGATATCTTCCCGTGAGTCCTTAGGCTTGATCGTGTGCATTTGCGTGTATGATTAGTGCACGATTAAGCCCGGGGCGTCACAGGTAGGTTTGTAACACCCTGGATTTTGCCCATTTATTTTTCTTTTGGTTTTGGTCTGGATTTACTTTTCTGTGGCTTAGTGGTCTTGGAACCTGGAGAGATCACCCTTGATTCTTCTCCCAAGTGGCTTATCAATCTCAAAATCATCCCAAGACCTTGTCATTTCCATCTTGGACCAATCCCAATATTCTTTTCCTTGGGAATATTCCTTTTTCTATTCAAGGAATAACCCTAGTTGCCCAGGGTTGTGAAGCAACCCACATTTCCAGCATTCCAAAGATTCCCAAATAATTCTCATAATTTTTTTGGGTCATATCTTCCTCAGATATGTCAAAATCCTTTCTTGCCATGTTCAGAAATATTTCACCAATATTCCTTTTCTGATTCTGCCCCAGTTGGCAGTTTGAGAAGCAAGTACCCTTTATCTTTGCTTGCTTACTCTCAAACTTTTTGTACACCCTTTCCTACCATTATCCTTGCCTCTTACCAAAATTCAACAAAAGTGGGCTAGTAAATCTTTCTTGGCAAATTTCCAAAGTTTCTGGTCAGCTGGAAGCTTAATGAAGGAAGTACTAGCTAGGTTGATCCAAATGAGTTGATATTTTGCCATGATCTCAATATGCTCAAATTAACACTCTACTCAAGATTTGAGCATCATACCAGCATCTATGTGAGCACACCTTCCAATCTTTGTTTCTGGCTATTATTTTGGATTGTGAAGCAACTATACTTTATATTGCTCCATAATTCATGAATAATTACCAGAATGTGATTCTACATATATGTCAACTCTTCCCCAAATTTTGGCTCATTTCATGTAGCCAATTTTCCTCAGAAATTCCCTTAAGATTCTGGTCAGAGAGGTCCATTATGAAGGAAGTACCATTTTGGCTTGTCCAAATGGCATGAAATTTTTATGGCACTCTCATATGACCAAATAATCATTCTATGCCCATTTTTAGCCCAAGGCAACACTATGTGTGAGTGCCACATCAAGATCTATTTTCTGGACCAGATTGGTCAGTTGCAAAGCAACTATATTAACCCTTGGTCCAAATCCCTCCAAATTGCACAGGATTATAGTCCTTCTTAACCTAAACATCTGAGACATCTTGTTCTATCACTTCCTCATCCCTGTTGATCACAGTCTCGTGCGATAGTTTGCTACAGCCAACTTCAGAGGATCATTCACATCTAACCACAGTGTTTTTCTTCGAGCCGTCACCTCCCTGGGACTATTCCTTGGAAGGACAACACTCTGGACATGATTTGGCCGGCCAGGGAGCACTGGATGCCATGGTTCATGCGGTGACCACGCGGCTGGCACGCCAGCCAGCGCGCTCTGGCAGTTGGGCCCTTGGGGTCGTCGGTTTCCTCCCCTCCCTCAACACCTAGCCATGTCAAGGAGCTTCGTATCGTCGTCGCCCTTCTCCTAGACCCCTCTCCCCCTCTGGATTCTTCCCCAGCAAGCCATCCACATCGAGGAACAGTGAGCGCCCGTGAGCCTACCGTCGTCCTCTTCCCCGTTGGCCTCTTCCTCCCCGTGCCGTTGCATCGCGTCACTCTATAGGTCGTCAGGTCGGCACCGCACGCGTCCAAGCCAGCTCACCGCAAGCTCCAGTGCGTGGCTAAGGACGCCACGGCGGCCGAACCTATCCATCGCTCTCGGGCGGCTATAAATAGGCCACCCGAGCCCCTCCCGAGCTCACCATCGCCCTCACCACACACCACTACCCCTCCCTAGCTACTCACCCGAGCCCCGGAGCTCCTCACCGCCTCTATTCGCCGCCACGGCCGCCGGAGAGCCTCGGCTAAATTCTGGCAAGCCAGCCCTTCCCTCCACCTCTCTCCACCACCAGCGACTTCCCCTGAGCCCGGTGATCCTCCCCAACCCCTCAGTTCGCCGCCGGAGCTGCTGTGGCCGCGGCCCCACGCACGGCCGCCGCCCTCTCCTCCGGCAACCTCAAGCCACTCCCGCAGCAATCCTCCCCAGCGCGCATGAAGTCTCTGGATGGACTCGGCATCCCTCCAGGAACCCGCCGGTGGCCTCCTCACGGCAGGAGACGGCCGAAGCCGCCCGGGCCCCTCACCGAAGCCCGCCTCTGCTCGCTGCCGCAGCGGTCGCCTCACCCTTTCCCCGCCGCTCCTTCTGTCCCCTGGACGCGGCACTCACTGGCGCACTCGCCGGTGCCGGCGCCCTCGTCGGAGGTGGCCGGAGCAATTGCGCCCGCCGCCGGCCGAGCGACCCCGGCCCTCCTCTGTTTCCCGTCGGGCGCAAGGTAGAGGGAGGCAGGGAGGAGAGAGAGAGACGCGGGGCCCGCACGTCAGCCTCTCAGGCGTTGACCCCGCCCGGGCCCGCGTTGTTAAGTGGAAGCGCATTATCTCTGGATACATTTTCGGCTTCGCGAAAGCATATTTTCTAAAGTGCGCTTTCAGTTTATCCCAGCCGGCCGAATCTGTTATATTGCGGACGTTCACTGGATAAGAGCAGAAAAAGAATATTTTTTATTTGATTTCTGCCTATCGAACGAACGGTCGTTTCTTCGCAACCGTAACTCCAAACGAGGTGATTCCAAAGCCCACGTCTTCGTCTCTTCGAGCCCGTCTTGTTGGTTTCATTTTCTTAATGTTCTGACACTGTGAAAATGACCATTTTGCCCTTGCCTGTAAACAGCCCCTCCGAGAGAGAATTGTTTCCGGCAATCTTTCCGTGGACTCTCCGCAATTCTTCCCGATGGTTCCTTCATCCCCAGGCAAGCCATGACAGCCACTTGCATGATGGATTTGCAGTAGCCATGGTTTCCTACTTGAATAGTTATTTAATGTCTACATGCTAATATGTTTGAGGATACTGTATATGCTCATGTTTCATGCTTATCCTTATATTCTGTCCATGTGCATCTTGTTAGTTATCAAGTACTCATTGGTAGCATTATGCTCATGGTTAATACTTGCAGTAGTTCATGCTAAGATGATGACATGTCAGCATATTCCTTTATCGGTTGTTATGGACATACTAATGTTGTTCATGCTGACCGCTATGCCATGCTCGTTTGCATTTAGCTGGATAAATGTTTGCATGTTGTTGATGCTATGACTCAGATATTATGCTTCCCATCCCTGCTTAGGTTATATCATGTTCATATGCAATATGGTTTCATCATGTTATCGTGACTCAGCTCATTTACATTCAAGTTAAACCGGGTGTTAATCGAACTTGAACACCTGTTGGCTGAGTCATAGTGCGCCATCGAATCGAGCTCACCAGTGCAACCACACTTTCCGGGATGGGGCGACCCTAATTCAATCTATTGTCATGCCTCTCGCTGGTACCTCCAACCAGGGAAGGTCATGAGTGCGTGCTACCCTGATCAGGTAGGCGACTATAACCTTGTGAACCCAGTTTTGGTATTGAGCTCAGGTCCCCGTTTGGGACAGTTTTCTTTGGCCACGACGGTGGCAGGTGTCCGGAGTGACACAGGGGTCACCCATGACATAGCCCAAAGGGGAGTTTGTCGGAGTGGCCAGGAGAGTGCCATGTAATAGATTGGGTTTTGTCGGAACATCATTGGTCCACCCGAATGGGAGCATGCGGCCATGAGTTCCATGGTGTGGGTACAGTGTACTGACCTCTGCAGAGTGTATGATCTATCGATAGCCGCGTCCTCAGTCATGGGCACAGTTCGTAGTAGGACACACTATGGGTCAACAGTATAATAATCTTGCTTATAACAACCCCGTTCGATGAGAAAGAAGTTGGTTGATCTTTATGTGATCGTGAGAGGATCACCGTGGTATCGAGGATACCGATGTTGGTTGATCGTGATCACGAGAGGATCACCATGGTATCATGGATACCGGATTTGGTTGATAGTGTTATGTGGTGATCTCGGGTAAAGACCAAGCTCCTTGTGATCATGTTATCACTACGGTATTGTAATACCAAGTCTGGTTGGTCTCGAGGTTATCATGTGGCACACTCGATGGTAAGTTCTTGCATGTGGTGGTTACAAGGTAACCCCAGAACAGAGTAAGTTGCATCATGATAGTTTTAACCTGTTGCATGTAGTGACATCCTGCTCGTATGCCAGGCCATGCTTATATTGTTCTAGCATCATCATGTTTACACCTCCTTAACCTGTAAATGCCATGCTATTGCTTGTCTTGACTGCTTTGGTTGCTGTGAGCTTGCGAGTACATTCAAAGTACTCGCCTGGTGTGTCATGCCAGTTTGCAGGTCATGCCATGATTGCTTACTTGTCAAGGATTCCGAGTTTGCGAGCTAGGATAAGCGTTCCAGCCAGAGTCCCTGCGGAATGGAGTTCATCACCGCCGTCGTCGTTCCGCTGCTAGATGTGACACCGCTTTCTCGGGTTGTTCCGTTGTTAGCATAGAGCTACCCTGGGCAGGCATAGTGTGGCCGTCCCGATGTGATCCTTGTACCCTTGTAAACTTATCCATAGTAATAAAGAGCTGATTTGTTCTATGCCAACAGTGTCGTATTCCAGAAAACTTGTCTCTGGGCTAGAATACGGGGCGTTCCGGTTTCCTCTAAGCAGGGGTGCCACACAAGTAGACCGACTCCTGCCTGCATCTACTACTATTACTCCACACATCGACCGCTATCCAGCATGCATCTAGAGTATTAAGTTCATAAAGAACGGAGTAACGCCTTAAGTAAGATGACATGATGTAGAGGAATTAACTCAAGCAATATGATGAAAACCCCATCTTTTTATCCTCGATGGTAACCATGCAATACGTGTCTCGCTACCCCTACTTTCTCACTGGATGAAATCACGCAAGATTGAACCCAAAGCTAAGCACCTCTCCCATTGCAAGAAAAACCAATCTAGTTGGCCAAACCAAACTGATAATTCGAAGAGAAATACAAATATATTAAATCGTGCATAAAAGAATTCAGAGAAGATTCAAATAATATTCATAGATAAGCTGATCATAAATCCACAATTCATCGGATCTCGACAAACACACCGCAAAAGAAGATTACATCGGATAGATCTCCAAGAACATCAAGGAGAACATTGTATTGAGAATCAAAGAGAGAGAAGAAGCCATCTAGCTACTAGCTATGGACCCGTAGGTCTGAGGTAAACTACTCACGCATCATCGGAAGGGTAATGGAGTTGATGTAGAAGTCCTCCGTGATAGATTCCCCCTCCGGCAGGATGCCGGAAAAGGCCCCAAGATGGGATCTCACGGGAACAGAAGGTTGCGGCGGTGGAAAAGTGTTTTCATGGATGCCTCTGGTGGTTCTGGAATATTTGTGAATATATAGGAGGAAGACCTAAGTCAGGAGGTTACCAAGGGGCCCACAAGGTAGGGGGCGCGCCCTCCACCTTGTCGCCGCCTCGTGGCTCTTCTGACTTGGACTCCAAGTCCCCTGGGTGTCTTCTGGTCCAAGAAAAATCATCATGAAGTTTTATTCCGTTTGGTATTCCTTTTCTGCGAGGCTCAAAAACAAGGAAAAAAAACAGAAACTAGCACTGGGCTCTAGGTTAATAGGTTAGTCCAAAAATAATATAAAATAGCATATTAATGCATATAAAACATCCAAAACAGATAATATAATAGCATGGAACAATAAAAAATTATAGAGAATACCCTGAGGTTGGGCGCCCGATATGTTGCACGGACGACGGGGGAGATGAAGTTAGCGACGACGGACGGTTGGCGCTTGACGCTGCCCTCCTCACCAAGCCGGGGAAGGCTGGATCGACACAAGACCTTCCATCATGCAACCATCGCGATGGTCGTCCTGACGGCGAGAAGCAGACGCGGGGCCATGGTGAAGTGTGCTAGGTCCAGGAGCAGCTCAATGAAGGCGAGCGATGTCAAATCGCAACGGTCCGGGAGGCACAGGTAGCATCAACTGGCGGCGACATAAGGATGTGAGCAGCATCGAAATGTGTCGTGTATCCTAAAAGGTATGTGGCACCAATATTTTGATGTATGAATGAAGTGCTATACTGTCTCACCGAACCACCAAACCTGAAGGCTCACAGGCTCAATTTAGAGCACCTTTGAAAATATACTTCCTCAATTCACTATTACAAGATGTTCTATTTTTTTCTAAATCAGATGTATGTACATATGTTTTTGTGTGTTTGTTCACACATTTCAGTCTGTATGTCGTCCATATTGAAATATACAAAGCATCTTGTGATAGTGAACGAAGGGAGTATAATGATTGAGGATGGGATGGTCAATCTGCTAGACTCGCTTTTTTGTCCAAAATTGTCATACGGATAATTATAAACATGATCATGTCAATATGGCAACTTTGTTAGAGTCGCTCTAAAATATGTCGACTCCATATTTACAATAGCCTCAGCAGCTCTTAGAAACATAGAAAGCGTATTCCATATGCGTCTTGGCAGGTGCAGTTTGTCGACTCTGCTAGAGTTGCTCTAACCAAGTGCGAGTAGTGTGGACAACTGGATTACCAACATATGGAGTTAGGCATCTCCAACGTTGACTCCCCAAACTGGACATCGCGTCCGTTCGCTAACCGGTGGCGACCAGTCCGCTGACACTGATGTAGAAGCCAACCATCCAACCTTGCCGACATACAATTCAAAGCGGATTTCAACAAAATCGGAAGAATTACATGCAAACCGGATGGTTTTCATATAAACTAGAACACATTCATTACATTTTCCATTAAAAATGACTGTACCTAAACCTAGCTTACGGCGGCGGCCATCCACATCCTTGTTGTTCCTTTCCAGCGTTCGTTGGGTCCATATTGTTGTCTCCATGAGCAGCGGCGATGAGACCCGTGGACTGAAGGTGCGGTCTCCGTAGAGGAAAATTAGAATATGGGAGATGGACCGGCCCACTTGGGACTCGAGACCTTGCCGCCTCCTGTGCACTACTCCTCCTTGCCGGAGTCTGCGACATGTTCGTCGTTTGTGTACGTGAGATCAAAGATGCACGTGGACGGGGCGGCACACTCCTGGCGCCACCGGCGCACCCGAAAGTTCGTTGAGGCTCATAGGACATGCAACTGGCAGCATTCTCGTCCACGATCACCTCCGCCACAACCGCTTACGGCTGCGCTGGGACTTCTTTGCGAGAGGTAGTGTGAGCGCACGCAACCTTCTACAATGCTCGCTACTCGGCGGGGAAGTTGAGGATCACCCCTACCATCGCTGCCACGGCTTCCTCGCTCGCGTGCTCGCCGTAGATTTGGCCCTCCGCCAGTCGGTGCTGCTCAAGGAGGAAGAGGTTGTACTGCTGCTCCTCCTGTGCCTGCCGAAATGCTGATATAGGTGCTGGCTGCTCCTCCACCATGGCGGTATTGAAGTGCGTATGCTCAATGGTCAAGCCGGCATGGACTGGAGCGGGCGTTGGCGCTGAGTCATCGGCGGAGCCCGTCTCCATCTTGATGTCTTCATCGAAGACCTCCGAGGAGCTGACCGACATGCTAGACTCTATTCGCCTAGCAAGGTGGCTCTACAAGGCAGTCGCAAGGGCGCAACGTGGTGCTTCTTATCGTCGAGAGGCTCTCCCACAATGCGTTCCTACTCGTGGTCATTGTTAAATTGTGATCCCAATAATACTGTGTTGGACTAGACATAGTACAAACGGTGTGGGGTGTTGCGTTGACATCGACGTGTACGAGTACAACTCGTTTACTTGTCCTCTAAGGACTCTTATGTATTGCCCTCATATATACCCCATGTTGTCGCACCTAAAGACTGTATGTCGTCTTGTGCTTGTAATACTCCTTCATCATAGTGATTGCACCTTCGTGTGTCTGTGGTTTTCTCCCGCAAGGGTTTCCAAGTAAAATCCATGTCTCTCGTGCCTCGTTCTCATTTTATCTAACAAGTGGTATCAGACCAAGGTTCAAATACGAGATCGAGATGAGAGAATTAGGGTTGCACGTCCTGTGTGCTGCCGCCCACTGCAAGTCGTCGAGACCAACAAGAAGATTCGATTCGCGTTGCTGTAGATATCCATCGAAGCCTAGTCTCGTTTTCCATATCGGTGGCAAACCTCACTACAGCCGCGCGTCGCCAGTCAAGAAAACACGGCCACGTCTTCCCGTCCAAGTACAGTATCGAGACCCAAGGCTGCTATGCTGATGCTATTGCTTCACATCAAATCCGATCAGTTTTAAGTGTTACTAGTGGCCGATCTAGTATCCACGTGAAGCCATCACATCAAAAAAATTGCTCGTCCGTTTGCTACGTCCACTGCCCAATATTACCAGGTGCTATTTATCCTATTCTTCATTTACTTCGCAAATTAATTCTATCAAGATTTTTTCTATCCGCTTGTACTACTTTGTGCATGGTTTATCGACTCATGGAATCCATGAAGTATTATCTTCCACTGTTGGACCGTGACACAAGGTTTACCCTATGGCAAGTCAAGATGCGAGCTTTGTTGTCACAAGCCGACTATGATGATGCACTGGATAGTTTTGGGAAGAATAGAATTCAAGATTGGACTGATGAGGAGAAAAGAAGGGATCTTAAGGCTTTGTCACAAATTCAACTCCATTTGCATAATCATGTTTAGCAGGAAGTTTGGAGCGAGAAAACTCCTGCCGCTCTATGGTTAAAGCTGGAAGGGATTTGCATGACAAAATATCTTACCAGCAAGATGCATCTGAAGAAAAAATTATTCATGCACGAGTTACCCGAGGGAGGTAATGTTTTGAATCATATTTCAGAATTTAAAGAGATTATATCCGATCTAGCTACAATGGATGTTAAGTATGAAGAGGCAGATACTGTTTTAATGTTATCATGTTCACTGCCAAGTTCTTATACCAATTTTAGATACACCATATTATACAGTCGTAAGAATGACTACAGAGGCTGGTCGCAATCCAGAAACAAGAAACAGTACTGCAGATATTGCAAGAGAGACGGGCATGACATCTCAGAATGTTTCAAGCCGCAGAACAAGGAAAGAGGAATGGTACATACAAACGAAAGGTAACAAACAAGGTGACAATTCTGCTAATGTTGCTCGTGAGTGATAGTTTTGATGATCCTCTTGTTGTTATTGCTGGATGTGCTGAGACCAATGATGAGTGGGTACTTGACACTGCATGTACTTTTCATATGTTCCTGCATAGAGATTGGTTTACTACTTTTGATTCTACTACTATTGCTGGTTCCGTTTTTGGTTTTGATAATTCACCATGCAAGATTGAAGGCATAGGTTCTGTTCGAATCAAGATGTTTGATGGCACAACCAAAACTTCGACAGATGTTCGATATATTCCGAAGATGAAGAGAAATCTTATCTCTGTGAGTGCCCCTGATCCAAAGGATTACAAGTATTCAGGTGGAGATAGCATTTTGAAAGTCACCAAAGGTTCTCTTGTTGTGATGAAAGGTGACTTAAGTTCGACCAATGGTCTTTATTACCTTTGAGGTTCTACCGTTTCAGGTAACACTACTCCAGTTATTTCAAAGAATTCTGGTTGTGATGATGCTAACCTTTGGCATATGCATCTTGGACATATGAGTGAACTTGGTTTGGCAGAGTTAAATAAGAGAGGTCTTCTTGATGGATATGAAACTGGCAAATTGAAATTTTGTAGCATTGTATATTCGGCAAGCACAAGAGGGTGAAGTTCAACACTTCGGTTCATACAACTGCAAGTATTCTTGATTATGTGCATTCTGATTTATAGGGACCATCTCGTAGAAAGTCACTAGGTGGTGCTAGTTACATGTTGACTATTATTGATGATTATTCGAGAAAACTTTGGCCTTATTTCTTGAAGCATAAATACCAAGCATTCTCAGCATTTAACGAGTGGAAGATTATGATTGAGAAACAAACTGAAAAGAAGGTAAAGATACTTCGCACTGATAATGGTATGGAATTCTGTTCTAAGCAGTGTGAGAATTATTGCAAGTTTGAAGGCATTGTCAGACATTACACCATTCCTTATACTCCTCAACAAAACGGTGTTGCTGAGCGTATGAACAGGACCATTATTTCTAGAGCATGTTGCATGTTGTCCAATGCAGGTTTGAATAGGCGTTTTCGGGCTGAGGCCACTTCCAGTACTTGTTATCTCATTAATCGGTCACCATCTATTGCTCTTAATAAGAAAACTCCAGTTGAGGTATGGTCTGGTTCACCTGCTCATTATTCACAGTTGAGAGTTTTTGATTGCACTGCTTATGCTCATGTTGATAATGGAAAGTTGGAGCTTAGGGCTGTTAAGTGCATCTTTCTTGGTTATAAGTCTGGTGTTAAAGGTTTTAAACCGTGGAATCCTGAAACACAGAAGGTTGTTATTAGAAGAAATGCTATCTTTAATAATCTGCTATGTCACATGATGTTCCATCTACCATTGTTCCTGTTGAGAGTGAACAATAGTCTACTATTCAGGTAGAGCATATTATTAATTCCAGTGATATATCCAGTAAGGAAAATGTTGATGCACATGATGAACCCGTCATTGATGATGAACACGTCACTCCAAGTCAGCCTATTGTTCCACCCAGTTGGAATATCGCACGTCACAGAGTTAGGCGGGGTATTAATAAACCTAAAATGTTAATTGAAGAGTGCAATATTGTTTCTTTTGCTTTATCTGTTGCAGAATAAATTGAAGGTAATGACGAGCCTTCTTCATATTCTGAGGCTATTATTTCTGGTGATAGTAATAAGTGAATGACTGCTATGCATGATGAGATGGAATCACTTGAAAAGAATGGCACTTGGGATTTAGTAAGATTACCTAGAGATAAGAAACATATTCGTTGCAAGTGGGTTTTCAAAAGAAAAGAAGGTGTTTCTCCTAATGATGAGGCAAGATATAAAGCAAGGTTAGTTGCTAAAGGTTACAGTCAGATTCCATGTATTGACTATAATGAAGTCTTTTCTCCTGTTGTGAAGCATAGCTCTATTCGCACTTTACTTAGTATTGTTGCCATGCATGATTTTGAGCTTGAACAATTAGATGTTAAAACTGCATTCTTACATGGAGAATTAGAAGAGGAAATTTATAAGGAACAACATGAAGGTTTTGTTATTCCTGGAAAAGAAAAGCTTGTTTGTAAGTTAAAGAAATCTCTTTATGGATTGAAGCAATCTCCTAGACAGTTGTACAAGAGATTTGACACCTTTATGCTCTCTCAAGGTTTCAAAAGGTCTAATTATGATAGATGTGTTTATGTGAAAACTGTCAATGGTTCAGCTATTTATTTGCTTCTTTATGTTGATGATATGCTAGTTGCTGCAAAGAGTATGTCAGAGATTAATGAACTAAAGAAGCAACCGAGTAATGAATTTGAGATGAAGGATTTGGGTGCAGCAAAGAAAATACTTGGCATGGAAATATCCAGAGATAGATCGTCTGGAAAAGTATATCCAAGTCAGAAGGGATATATTGATAAAGTTCTTCATCATTTTAATAAGCATAATGCCAAGCCGGTGAGTACTCCGTTAGCTGTACACTTCAAGTTATCATCAACATTATGTCCTAAGTCAGATGCCGATATTGGGTACATGTCTAGAGTTCCCTATTCAAGTGCAGTTGGTTCACTTATGTATGCCATGGTTTTTTCTTGTCCTAATTTATCATATGCACTGAGTGTTGTTAGTAGATACATGGCTAATGTCGGCGTGCGACACCTATGGGATCCCGAGAGACCCCTTTACGATTCGGCGGGGGGAGAGGTATACGCAAAGAGCAGAACCAACGATCGACGCGGGAAGTTTTTACCCAGGTTCAGGCCGCTGATCAGCGTAAAACCCTACTCCTGCCTTGTTTTATTATGAGTGTTCTTGAGCCCAGGCTCCAGGAGCGCTTGCGATGAACACTACGTTCAAAGAGCAGCTACGCATGTAGAATGGGCCAGAAGTTCTCCTCCTTTGTAGCAGTTGCCTTGGGCCTCCTTTTATACGCTCAAAGGGGTCACCACAGTGGAAAAATGTACATACATTGAGGTGTAAAGTAGCTACAGGGTATCATACCTAACCCCTGACGGATTAGGACAAGCGCATTTAATGCACCGTGAAGTGTCCGTTTAGGTGTCCTCACTTTCTTGGGGATGGAAAAAGGGGCGATCCCATCAGCACCGCTTAAGCTCTCCTCCACTGGCGTGTTGCCACGCATCTAGAGAAGGACCAAGAATGTCAGGCTTTGTCGCTGTGCTGGAGCGGTGGCACAGTGGCAGAATCTCGCCAGGCGCCGAAACTTGCCGGGCGCCAAGCCTTGCCGGACGCCAAGCCTTGCCGGGATCATCTTGCCGCGGCTCACCAGCAAGAATCTTGGCGGGGCTCACCAGCAAGAATCTTGCTGGGGCTTCGGCCTTTGGTCTTCTGCCTTCCAATTATTGACTCGAATGCTTTTTGGATAGTCTTGTGCTTGTTCCCAGTTGTCTTCTCCCAGGAAGGCTCGCTCCCCAGCCATGCCCTTCCCGCCTGGGGGCTGCAACTCACCGGTGCGTGTCCAGGGGTAATGAACACCCCCTGTTCACTACACCGACAGGAGCCCCCGGGCCTAGGCCGGACAAACGCGCACAGTGTTTGTCTGGGCTAGGCCCAAAAACATGCACCGGTACACGCGCGGCGAGAAGTAACCATTACTCTTGACTTTTAACTGCATGCTGGTGATGACGCAAGAGAGCTTGCGGTTTGCCGGCCCTTGGGCTTGCCGGCAGCGTGGGCAGACAGAGCGGGACGGCAACAGGAGTCGTGTGCCCGAAAGGAAGTGCCACACTGTGCGACGAGGAGCCAGTCCCCGAGCTTTCCCCATATAGGGTACTGCGGGTGCGGTGCTCGATCCATATAGTCATCCCTGCTGCCGCAGCCGTCTACCGCGAATGTCTCACTGCCGTCTTGCCGGCCTGTTGCTGCAATGGCGCATATAAAGAAGCAATTTATCTTAGTTAAATCAATCTTTATGCATTCAATGCATGTTAGTTTATGCTGAATGAATGTATGCTTCCCCCTTGATTAATTCAGTCCTTGCACTTATTTTAGTCCCTACGCTGTCTAGAAACCTTGCCGGTGCGCACATTTGCCGCGAGCGCTAGATGCGGGTCTTTAGCAGCCTGCTGGAAGCGCCGCCGCCGGCAAGGCGACTTGCCGGGCCAGAACGCAGCTGCTAAGCTTGCCGAGCGGACTCGAGGCGAAGCTAGAGCGCGGGCTAACCACGACAAGGTTCATCCGCGTGCAGGTTGATGTACAAGGACAAAGAATTAATCAAGGCGACCCACGCTCGCCGGAAAGATTTCCGGTGCGCATGCTCCAGTCGGCAGTGCTTGAGGAATGGGTCCTAAGCAACTTGCCGGGAACGCCGCCTCCCGGAAAGGTTTACTTCCTCGGTGCTTATGCAGCCACCTAAATTGTCGAGCAGACTCGAGACAACTAGGGGCGCAATTAGCCCCGAGAGGGCTCCTTCGCGTGTAGGTATAAGAAGCAAGTGAGGATAGCAAAATGAATGTAATAAATCTTGGCAACTTAGCTTTTCTTGCGAGGGCGCTGCCAGCCCCCAAGCTTATTTTTTGCTCAAAGGGTGGTTGTCGGGAAACTTTTGACTTTAGCAGAGAAGTTTGATATTCTCGACGCTAGCTTCCGGCAAGGAGTTGCCGGGAAAGCTCATGACGGAGGACTTCGTCGTTCTCGACGTTGGCTTCCGGCAAGCTTGTTGCCAGGAAGGCTTATGGCGGAGAACTTCATCGCTCTCGACGTCGAGAAGATTGGTCCATAGGACGCTGCCAGCCCCCGGGCCACAACTGCGTTTAAATACGACAAGTTAATTAGCATCTTAAAAGCATTTTAACTTGTGCGTAACTTTATTTAGAGCTCTTCTCCACATGTTTTTGTTTTTGCACAGTTGTCCCCTACGCTTGCCGAAATGCATCTCGATCGCGCACGTCCTAGTCAATGGCGCTTAGGAATGGATCCTAGTTAGCAGCCTATCGAGGACGCCGCCTCCTCGAGAGCTTCACACTCCAAGAACAAACGCGGCTGCACAAGTGTTGCTAGGCAGACCCGAACAACCCGGAGCGCAGAATGTCTCAAGAGTGCTCCTTTGCGCACAGGTTATGTGCAAAGAACATCATCATGGATAAAATCAAATCAGCAAAAAGCATTAAAGTTTTAGAACTTAGCTTTCTGTATGTGGAGCGAAGTCGCCATGGACGATGAAGCTGACGCGCCGACCGCTGGATCAGGTTCGCGCAACCTCGATCCCCCTACCTGGCGCGCCAAAGATGTCGGCGTGCGACACCTATGGGATCCCGAGAGACCCCTTTACGATTCGGCGGGGGGAGAGGTATACGCAAAGAGCAGAACCAACGATCGACGCGGGAAGTTTTTACCCAGGTTCGGGCCGCTGATCAACGTAAAACCCTACTCCTGCCTTGTTTTATTATGAGTGTTCTTGAGCCCAGGCTCCAGGAGCGCTTGCGATGAACAGTACGTTCAAAGAGCAGCTACGCATGCAGAATGGGCCAGAAGTTCTCGTCCTTTGTAGCAGTTGCCTTGGGCCTCCTTTTATACGCTCAAAGGGGTCACCACAGTGGCAAAATGTACATACATGTAGGTGTAAAGTAGCTACAGGGTATCATACCTAACCCCTGACGGATTAGGACAAGCGCATTTAATGCACCGTGAAGTGTCCGTTTAGGTGTCCTCACTTTCTTGGGGATGGAAAAAGGGGCCATCCCATCAGCACCGCTTAAGCTCTTCTCCACTGGCGCGTTGCCACGCATCCAGAGAAGGACCAAGAATGTCAGGCTTTGTCGCTGTGCTGGAGCGGTGGCACAGTGGCAGAATCTCGCCAGGCGCCGAAACTTGCCGGGCGCCAAGCCTTGCCGGACGCCAAGCCTTGCCGGGATCATCTTGCCGGGGCTCACCAGCAAGAATCTTGCCGGGCTCACCAGCAAGAATCTTGCCGGGCCTCATCAGCAAGAATCTTGCCGGGGCTCACCAGCAAGAATCTTATCGGGGCTCACCAGCAAGAATCTTGCTGGGGCTTCGGCCTTTGGTCTTCTGCCTTCCAATTATTGACTCGAATGCTTTTTGGAGAGTCTTGTGCTTGTTCCCAGTTGTCTTCTCCCAGGAAGGCTCACTCCCCTGCCATGCCCTTCCCGCCTGGGGGCTGCAACTCACCGGTGCGTGTCTAGGGGTAATGAACACCCCCTGTTCACTACACCGACACTAATCTTCGAAAAGAGCATTGGAAAGCAGTTCGGTGGATTTCAGATACCTGCAACGTACTTCTAATGCTTATTTACAGTTTGGGAAAACTAGAGATGGACTTGTTGGTTTTGTTGATTCTGATTTTGCTGATGATTTGGATAAGAGGAGATCACTAACAGGTTATGTTTTCACCATTGGTGGTTGTGCTGTGAGTTGGAGAGCAACTTTGTAGTCTATTGCGGCTTGTTCCACTACTGATGCCGAGTATATGGCTATTTTCGAGGCATGCAAAGAAGCTATCTGGTTAAGAGGTTTGTATGCTGAGGCTGAGCTTTGTGGAGATTCATCTTTCCCTATCGTATTTTCTGACAATCAAAGTGCCACATGTCTTACAAAGAATCCAATGTATCATGAGAGAACAAAGCACATTGATGTCACATTTCACTATATTCGAGATGTTATTGTTGAAGGGAATTCGAAGGTATGCAAGATAAGTATGCATGATAATCCTGCTGATATGATGATAAAGCCAGTTCTACTAATAAGGCTGTGTTTGGTATAGCTTTTAGAACCGACTTCTGCTGCAAAAAGCTACAAGCTGAACCAAACGTAATTATTTCGCAGCAGATTCGGCTGAAGCAGCAGCTTCTCGTACGTGCAAATGTCGAAGCCGGCTGACCCCAACTTCCTCAGCTTCTCAGCGAACCATTTTTAGATGTATCCTAGAAGTTGCACGTTATTTACCCACCACTGCCACTCATTAGTCAAAAACGATTCAGAACAGAACGAGCAAAGCAGCCAGCCCTCCCATTCAGAACAGAGCAGCGAGCCGGCCCCGACCCCGTGACGCTAGGGTTCCGCCGCCGCCGCCTGCCCCCCGCCGCCGCCCGCCGCCCGCCGCCGCCCGCCACCAGCTCCGCCGGCCCAGGTTAACTCCCTTCCTCCTTTCTCCTCCTCCCCCTCTCTTCCCTCCTCCCCCCACCCCCTGCTCCGGACGGCCATCCGGCGGCGCCGGCCGTCTTCTTCCTCCCTCCTTTCTCCTCCCCTCCCTCTCCTCGCCTCCGCCACCTCTCCTGCCAGTGCCCTCCTTCTCTTTCCCCGCTCTCCTTCTCTCTTCCCCCTCTCCTCCCTCACAGGGCCTCCCCTCCCCATCCCATGCCGCCCAGGGTTGGCCGGCCGGTGGCCCAGATCCGGCTGGGTGAAGAAGAAGAATAGGAAGAGAGAGTTGACTATGCTTGCTGCCTGGATGTGAAACTCTGAACCAAAATTATCTCATTCAGGCTTGTGTTTTGACTATGCTTGCTGCTTGTTAGATGAGATGTTTGTGCTGCTGACAGTCAACAATTTGATGCTGCTGCTCATACTTAATACTTGATGCAGTTATTCAGATATTCAGACTTCCCTGCATACTTGCTGCAGTTTCAGAAAAAATACCTGAAACATCTGCATTTGCATTCTGTAGGACAGCACATGCAAAATCACATGCTTGCATATATTACATACAGTTGGAAACAATACCTGAAACATGCAGTTTGAATATGTATGTTGTATCCCATGGCATCCCCTGTTTTATTAATTCTTGGATGAGTAGGTTATGTAATGTGGCTATTTTGTGAGTAGGAAGATGGTTATTTGATAGTGATATGGGCTTGCTGCATATTTATTTTGTTGCATATTGCTATGTGATATGGTACTGTCGGCATGGTTTTACATCACATAATGTGCTTGCAATATGTGACTTTGATATGAGGTTTACCTTTGTGGTTGCGGGTTGGCCGGGCTCTGCACATGACTCAAGGATCCTAAATCATGCATTGGCACACTTCTCTTCATTTCCTGTACCTCCCAAAGGTATAACATCACAACCTATGTCATCGTTCATTATATTATTATGTGAGACGCACACTTGTTGATTTGATTTTCGTTTTTAGGGAAGTACTATCTTGTGGACTCTGGATATGCAAACCGAATAGGCTATCTTGCTCCTTTTAAGGGGAGTACGTACCATCTACCAGAATTTCGACTTCGTCGTCACCGTCCACCTCAAGGGAAGTATGAGTTGTTCAACTTTTCACATTGCTCCCTTCGCAATGTCGTTGAGCGTGCTTTTGGGGTGCTCAAGCAGAAATGGCGCACATTAAAAGGGGTCCCAAGTTTCTCACCTCGTACGCAAAAGCATATCATCATTGCTTGCATGGCATTGCACAACTTCATTCGTGATAGCAAGTTGAGTGACAAATTTTTTGATAAATGTGATGCCAATGATGAGTATGTACCTCCAGTGCTATGACAGGAAGTAACACCAACACAAGCGGATCCCGTTGAAGAGGAGGAGAATGAAGATACCATGGATACTATTCGTAGTAGGATAGCGGATGCTTGTCTTGCGATAGCAACATAGGTTAGCTATCTTTGATGGAGGTTATGATCATGTGAATCATATGTATATTCTATGGTGCATGTCTTTTGTAATATTATTATGGGATCAATATGTATATATATGTAATATGCAACATGAAAGTATAATCGTTGAATCTCAATTGTCGTAATTTTTATTTGCAAAACGGTCATTCTATTGCCTACCAATGTAAATATCATCATTTTACAGTCAAGTTGCACATAACCATTTTGACTCATTACCCAGGGTCATTACAGACAATTCATAGTCAAATCTACAGTTTCACAGCTGTTTCAGTCAAACAGCTTCCAGCTTCTCCACAGTTGAAAGTTCACAGCAGCTTTTTCACAGCTCACAGCAGCTTTTACAGAATCTGCAGCTCAACCAAACACAGCCTAAGTTTGAGCTTTGCTGAGGCTTAGTTGATATTTCTCACTAGTCCTATGGACTTTGACACACAAGGTGTTTATGCTGAATTGGATGGAGTTATTTACTTTCTTCGACTACTGGAGGGAATTTGGCTCAATGTGGAGATTGTTAAATTTTGATCCAAATAATACCGTGTTGGACTAGACGTAGTACAAGCGATGTGGGGCGTTGTGTTGATGTCGACGCATACGAGTACAACTCGTTTATTTTTCCTCCAAGGACTCCTATGTATTGCCCTCATATATACCCCATGTAGTCACACCTAAAGACTGCATGTCGTCTCGTGCTTGTAATACTCCTCCCATCATAGTGATTGCGCCTTTATGCGTCCATGGTTTTCTCCCCCAAGGGTTTCCACGTAAAATCCATGTCTTTCAAGTCTCATTTATTCTCGTTTTATCTAACAGTCATGGCGGATGTGGTGCACGAGACGAGGATGTGAAGCTGACTTAGTGTTGTATGGTTTGAGCCGGGAGTGGCCGCCTTTAAATAGCGGATGTCGGTGAGCCAAAGCGTCCCATCATGTCAATGCGCGGGCACCGGAGTTGGTTTCTCGCCCGGCATGCCAATTTAATGGTGGCAGACGGATGGACGGACATTGAACAGGCATGGTAGATAGCCATCCCGTCCCGTCCATTAACGTCTCTCCGGAATTGAACAGACACGGACACTAGGAACTCGGTGCGGGCAGCTCAAGCGGCGCCCTCACCCGGCGAGCCGCTTCAATGCTGGTGCAAGCGAGAGGTCACATCTGCTCTGTACTAACGTCAATGCTGAGCGACCACTCTTGAGCGGCAGAAATGCGGGTAACTGCTTCCATTGGGAAAGGGCGCGGGAGAGGGTTTTGGGTTGACCAGGGATGTCAGACGCATGCGATTTGCTTCTGTCCGGACCGGCAGGCGGAGAAATACATGACTGCATTGGATGGCAAACACGTCCAAACCATGCCGTCCGGGCGTATACGGGCGGTTTGAGGGAGATGCCTCTTAATCTGATAGGAACCATTGACATTGTTTCTTAAAAGTAACCTCTTTTTAGGAAAGTCGACAAAGTTCACGAAAAAGTGGTTACTTTTGTTAGAGTTGTGTCGAATATTGTGTACAAGGTAGGTTACAGTTGGACTCTGAATAGTATTGTGTTTAGATAGGATATGGAGTCGTGTCCATGTAGGACACTTGTATCTTAGGCCTCTCATATATAGTGAGGGTAGACACACGATGTAACATATGCCAACATAATAGCACAGGAACGCAGGAGAAGCCGGCGGTATGTGCCGGCGTCCAAGGCGACCGGGTGCGGTATTGTAGCGGTGTCATTGGGAGGAGCGCCCGTAGCCAAGCCCCAGGGATGTAGCCATAATGGTGAACCTCATTAACAAATCTCGGGATCGTGATTGTGTGATTGTTTGGTCCTCGAATGATCGATGTTATACCTCGAATTTATTCTAACAAGTGGTATCAGAGGCGAATCGTGTTGATTCAGAGGAAGGATTGATTTTTCTAGATCGGTATCGTTTACACGGAAGTTGTCGTAATACAATATGTGTTGCGCGGTTGAGATCGATCGGAAGAAGTCAGGCAAACAGCAGTCTCGGCGAGTTGCGGTCAGAATCGGATCAGATGGCTCGGCAGCAGCGGTTGGCTCGACGCCTGGAAGAAGCGCGTGGCTGGCCGAGCCCTGTGCGAGGTGCGTGCTGGGGCGGCAGGCTTGGAGCGTGGAGTGCTAGCGATGCTGGCCCGTGCTGGAAGCGCGAGCGCGTGGAGGCGCGACTGCCAAGCTAGGTTGCTCGAGAACACGTACAACGGTGAAGCCGTAGTGAGATTTGTTTGGACCAAAAGTGGACCGAGTCCACGTATGACACGGCGAGAGGCAGATCGATTCAGTGCAAGAAAAATCCATTGATACGTGAGGACGCATCCATCGGAGCGTTGGCAAAGCGAGGCAACATCCAGCATTGTAATTAGTGCCAAGGGAGCTGCCCATCGCGTGAAGACCAGGAGGTCTTTTTTTGGCTGGAGTTGTGCACGGAAGTGGTTGTGTACTTCGGCATCGCGGGGATAGCTCAGGTATTTTTTTCGCAGGTCAGCCGTACAAAGAACCATGGTGCTAACAGGTATCAGGTTTGAGGTGGAGAAGTTTACGGGACTGAAAACCTTGGGTTATGGTAGACAAGGGTAAAAAATTGTTGGCACAACAAGGATGCTTGAAGGCGTTGCGGGAAGTCACGTCAGCTAAGATGAAATTATCATGTGATGGATTAGAATTCGCTAAAGACGATTTGAGAGCCTGGAGCGTGTCATGTAGCCAGACAAGTCTGGCTCGGTCGGACTGGACAGTCTGACGGGATCGACGCGAGTCGGTCGGTACAGAAGATGGTGGCGGAATTGGCGACGATGACATAGGAGCGTGATGCTGATGGTGACCGACTTCTGGGCGTGGAAACACGTGGTGCAGGCCCCGAGGGCTTGTGTGGCTTCGACAAGACTATGGCGCGGGGTTGATTCAAGGTGGTGTACACACGGAGCTTGATGTCGACGGGGCGCAAGGGTTGATCATCTACCATGGAGTCATGTAGGTGGAGCTAAGGTTTGACAGAAGACTTCACTCGGTGCTGATTGAGGGGCTACGACGTAAGTGCACAGAGAGTCGAAGCCTATTCAGCAGGAGGGAAAAAGCGAGGGACACGTGGTTCGGACTGGAGCCCAATGCTCTGATGGAAACGTGAAACTCGTCATCGGTCGGTGATGATCGATGGTACTCTGCAGTGGGGGTTGAGTGGTGTGGATTCGCGACCCTTGAGACTCGACCGAGACAGTGGAGGCTCGACGCGGTAATAGCGGCGAGGCGTGCGGTATGCACGGGGCATGGAGACGGGCCAGGACTCTGGTGGTCATACATGTGGTGAGACAACTGCGAATTTGACTCGGGATGACTACAAGCAATGGTGAAATTCCTTCAAGTTTCAGACAGGCGGTCAAGGAAGAGCGGTGATGTTGAGTCCAGAAACTCTTATGTGTGACACCCAATATGTGAGTTGTTCACTTTCATGCAGGTCAGTGGTCGGCGTGTGATGGCGTTGAACGGATACTCTGGAAGTTGGGTGCACAAACTAGAGTAAAGAGGAACTTAATTTTGCTCAAGTGTTGACTGTGATTGAGAAAAGAAGGGACTACAAGTGAAGTCACATGGAGTCTTCGGAGTAGCAGCGGTTCTTATGGGATGAGCTCAAGTCCAATGTACATGGAAATTTGACGCATGGACGAACTCAAGGTGGTGAAGAATATTCACCAAGGTGGAGTTTGTTAGAGTTGTGTCGAATATTGTGTACAAGGTAGGTTACAGTTGGACTCTGAGTAGTATTGTGTTTAGATAGGATATGGAGTCGTGTCCATGTAGGATACTTGTATCATAGGCCTCTTATATATAGTGGGGGTAGACACACGATGTAACATATGCCAACATAATAGCACAGGAACACGGGAGAAACCGGCGGCATGTGCCCGCGTCCAGGGCGACCGGGTCCGGTATTGTAACGGTGTCATGAGGAGCAGCGCCCGTAGTCAAGCCCCAGGATGTAGCAATATCGGTGACCCTCTTTAATAAATCTCAGTGTCGTGCTCGTGTGATTGCTTGGTCCTCGGATGATCGATGATATGCCTCGGATTTATTCTAACAACTTTTGCTGCATTTTGTGAGAACGAAGAATCTCAGAACTGCAAATATTCAGCGTGGCCGGACTGTGCTTTGATTTGAGGTGTCTACAAGTTCGTTTTTGCGAGAGAAGGCAGATGGATGGCACCGTATATTCTCTTACTGTTGCGCCGGTACGGCGCCATCCCGCGCCTGCTTCGAGCCCTCACGTCGCTCGTCATTCCAACCGTCCCTTCACCACCGAAGTGCTGCTCATCATCCCCTGCTACGTGCACATCGTCAGACCACAAACGGAACCACTTTTTTGTAATTCGTAATTCCGGAACCACTCAAGCACATAGTACAGCGCGTCGTGGTCGTGGTCGTCATCCGCGACTGCTCGTGCACGTGACACCACCTCGTCCTTGTAGTATTCGTTTGGTGTGTGTGTTTTCGTTTGGTGGGTGCATTTCCATGCAGCTAGGAGTTAGAGTAGATGACTTTATAAATTCAGGCCCTGTTGGATTGGACGTGGCCGCTACTGTGGTATGAAAGCGTGGGTCTATTTACACTCATTGACTTGTCCTCCCGATATTTTACAGCTGCTCGCCTACTCCACATGGCTGTAACAATTCGATTACTGTAGAGCTTGATAGTTAGTAGTACTAGTCTAGGCGCATCAGTGGCTCCTGGGGCATCTTAGAGCAAACACTGTCGATCCCTTAAAACCAACCAGTTAGAGGAGTAAATTTTCTCCTTGCTGCTTCGGTGGAGTAAAAGTACTCTATCGCTCGGGCTCGGAGTGAAATTTCGCCATCGCTCCCGCACCCACCTCTGCCTCTACTCTCCCCCACCCCCTCCAATCCCCCTCGCCGGCGACTCCCCCGCCGTTCCCGCACCCCCACCACTGCCGTCATGGGCGAATCCTGTGGCCGCCGCTCCACGCCGCCCATCCGCAGCGCGGATCCGCGCCTCCACGAGTGCATCGCCAACGCTTCTTCCTCACGCCGCCGTCGCGACGCTTCCTCGAGCGGCCCCCATCCGGCAGGCTCTCCGGCTTCCCCGACCTCCCTGCGCCGTCGCCGCCACAGAGGCAGTACCTAGTCGTGCGGCAGCGGGCATGGGGGACGTGGGTGACAGAGATTACAGATCGGTAGACCCACAAAAAATGTGGCTCCGGTCCTTCCACACCACCGAGCTCGCCGCTCATGAGTGCGATATTTGGTCCGTCCGACTACACGTCGCCGCGAGCCGCAAGAATTTTGAGTGGGGTGAGATGTCGTTGCTCGATTCGCTTTAGCCGGAGGTGGTGAACACGCAGGTGCAAGGGAGGATCAGGAGGCGAGGGAACGGCTCGCGGCGGAGGTCGCCGATGAGACGTACATGGTTGACCTCAGCCACTAGTACCACGAGCTAGTGGAGTCGGAGTGCCGCCTGTATGAGAAGCGGGCGACGGCCGGCGGGTCGGAGTCATCGTCCTATCAAGCGACGAGGAGGACAACGGAGGCAACCACAGAGGCGGCATGGATGACTTCTTCAATTCGACATTGAAGAATGGCGAAGAGTCTTCCCTGACTTCGGCGACGACGGCACAGGACCTGACCCCATGGCCGGTGGGATGTCTAGGGCAGACAGGCTGGCCCTCGCAAAGTCCGATTGCGACTAAAGTTTTGTTTAGGTTTAGGTTTAGGTTTAAGTTTTTGTTAACTTAGACTATGCTTCGGCGGATGGTAATGTGAATTATGTGTCTAATTTAGTTTAAGAATTTCGGCGGAACAAATTTGCTTTTCACTCCGCTAATTTTACGAGATGGGCTTGGTCCAGCCAAAAATTAGTGGAGTAAAAATACTCCACCAAGCTTTACTCGGCCGGATACTCCTCTATTTTTAATAGGCCATCTAGAGTTGCTCTTAGGTAAGCCATCAATATGGTCACCAAACGTTCCGTTGGACATCTGTCCATAGGTAGCGAGTGATAACCCACAAGTATAGGGGATGAACCGTAGTCCTTCCGATAAATAAGATGTCGAACCCAACGAGGAGCAGAAGGAATTAATAAGCGGTTTTCAGCAAGGTATTCTCTGCAAGTGTTGTAATGTTGTTGTGAAAGATAGTTTGATAGTAAGATAATTCGCAACGAGTAACAAGAAAAAAAATGACAAGGTGCAGCAAAGTGGCCCAATCCTTTTAGTGCAAAGGACAAGCCGAAAGTACTTCTTATAGTGAGCAACGCGTTCACGAGGACACATGGAATTTCGTCTAGTCTGTTCATCACGATTCATTGACTCGTGCTCACTGCTTTGATAAGTTGTTATGTGGGTGGAACAATACTATGGTGATGTTCTTACTTGAGCAAGCAACCTATTTATGATTACCCCTTCTTGCAAGCATCCGCAACTACGAAATAAGAATTAAGATTAATCTAACCATAACATGAAACATATGGATCCAAATCATCCCCTTACGGAATAGCGCATAAACTAGGGTTTAAGATTCTGTCACTCTCGCAACCCATCATCTACTTACTAATCTCACAATGCCTTCCCCTAGGCCCAAGCATGGTAATGTGTTATCTAGTCAATGTTCACATGACATCACTAGAGGAAGAACAACATAACACATCATCAAAATATTGAACAAAACCAACTTCACATGATTACTTATAACAAGACTTCTCCCGTTTCCTTAAGAACAAACGAAACTACTCACAAGTCATATTCATGTTCATGATAAGAGGAGAATAATATATGATTAACAATCTGAAAGTATAATCTTACAGCAAATAAACTAACTAGCATCAACTACTAGATGTAATCAATACTACTAGCAACTCACAGGTACCAATCTGAGGATTGAGACAAAGATTGAATACAAGAGATGAACTAGGGTTTGGAGTGAGATCGTGCTGGTGAAGATGTTGATGAAGATGAGTCCTCCCATGATGAGAGGAGCATTGGTGATAACGATGGCTTCGATTTCCCCCTCCCGGAGGGAAGTATCCCCGGCGGAATCGCTCTGTCCGAGAGCGAAAGTGCTCCTTGCCAGGTTCCGCCTCGAGATGACGGCGCTTCGTCCTGAAAGTCTTCACTTGATTTTTTGTAGGGCAAATGGCTTCATATAAGAGAATATGGGCCTTGGAGGCCTGCTATGGGCCCCACAAGCTCACATGGCATGCCCCAGGGGGCGCCACCCGAGCTTGTGGCTCCCTGGTCGGTCCTCTCTAGTAGATTTTCTTCCAATATTTTTTATATATTCCAAAATAATTTTTCAGGTCATTTGGAGCTCCGGAGAATAGCTATTTGGGCTGTAGATCTTTTAGGTCCAGAATTCTAGCTGCCGGCAATCCTCCCTCTTGTGATGGAACTTGCAATTTAAGGGAGAAAATGCATTAGAAGTGCATCAAAAAGTGAAATATAACTTTAAAACAGTAGGAAAACATGATGCAAAATGTACGTATCAACTCCCCCAAGTTTAGACTCCGCTTGTCCTCAAGCGAATACCGAGCTAGATAATCTTGAGCACAGGTTTATAGAGAGAGGCGTCGATAAAATAAAATACGGGTATGGTAGCATCATGATCATTATTATAACAACAACTATTAATCGTTAAACTTTGCATGATCAAGTAACAATTGATTGATAGTATTAAAAGTGATGGTGATACGATACCGGGGCACCTCCCCCAAGCTTGGAACATGCCAAGGGTGGTGCCCATGCCCGTGTACTCAAGTTTCCTTCTTGGATGGTATGGTGGTGATGAATTTGTGGCCTTGTCATCCATCTTCCACGACATGGATTCCTCATGAAAGAAAGAAGAACGAGTCTTCGAAATCCTGACATCTGCAGCTAGGCTCATCCTTTTAAACTTGGATTAATACTCACAGTTTTGGTTTTGCTGGTCATAAACTTGTGCCTGGATATTTTCAATTCGTACATGGAGGTTATTGATGGCCTCACCGATCTTGTTGTTGCGCCACTTATGGCCACAAACAAAATGTGTGATCATGGAGTGGTTGGCATCAAGTCCATGTTTCACCATCCTCTGGCACTTGAAGATTTCCTGCTCCACCGCTTCCAGCCTTGCCTTCTCGTCTCCCTCCTTCTTTGGTCCTTGAACGTCCCGGATGTGGATCACCCCCTAATGAAACTGCATGGTCTGAGGGTTATTCATCACCTCCGGGAGATAGGGGTTGATGACCTTCTCAAAGAATTTGTCCTTGGATGAGCTTGATAAAGACATGACGATCTAGATCTTGACAGAAAATAGCTTGAAACAAGAACAAAAGAGAACTTGCGATACAGAGGTCAAAACAACGAAAGATATATATATATATATATATATATATATATATATATATATATATATATATATATATATATATATATATAATGAATTTTTATCTTGTAGGACATGTCTTTGGGAAGAAAACAAAGCCGGGAAGGTGCCGGAGGGTCCCACAAGCTCTCATGGCGTGCCTCGGGGGGGCACCACTTGAGCTTTTGGTGTCCTCGTGGACCTTCTTGACTGTTTCTTATTTTCCTAACTTTTTATATATTCCCAAATGGACAGAAAGTATATGGAATTTTTTAAGTCGGTTTACTTACCGTATCACGTACCTATTCCTTTATCACGGTTCTGGAGTACTCCGGAAGGTCTCTTCGATGTAGTTTTTCGGTTGAAATACTTGAATAACATCCGAATCAATGTTAGTGGGGGTACCTGCAATATAATGTTTAATTCTTTGACCATTAACCACCTTCAGGTTGTTTCCTTCAGCGTTATTGGTCTTGATGGCTCCGGAGCGATAAACTTCTTCGACGATATACGATCCTTCCCACTTAGAGAGAAGTCTACCTACAAAATATCGGAAACAAGACTTGTACAAAAGAACATTATCACCAATATGAAATTCCCATTTCTGAATTCTTTTATCATGCCATCATTTAACTTCTCTTTGAGTAGTTTAGCATTTTCATAAGCTTGTGTCCTCCATTCATCAAGAGAACTAATATCAAATAACCTCTTTTCACCGCCAAGCTTAAAGTCATAATTAAGTTATTTAATGGCCCAATAAGCTTTATGTTCTAACTCAAAAGGTAAATGACAAGCCTTTCCATAAACCATTTTATAAGGGTACATACCCATAGGATTTTTATTTGAAGTTCTATATGCACACAATGCATCGTCAAGTTTGTGAGACCAATTCTTTTTAGATCTATTAACAGTCTTTTACAAGATTAATTTTATTTCTCGATTACTTAATTGAACTTGCCCCTTAGACTTAGGATGATAAGGTGATGCTACTCTTTGGTTCACATCATATTTAGCTATAACTTTACAGAAAGCACCATGAATGAAATGTGAACCACCATCGGTCATTGCATATCTATGGACTCCAAACTTCGGGAAGATAACCTCTTTAAGCATTTTAATAGAAGTCTTATGATCAACACTATTAGTTGGAATAACTTCTATCCACTTAGTAACATAATCAACAACAACAACTAAAATATGATCGTATCCATATGAAGGAAATCAAAACCCCACACATCAAATGGTTCATGTAAGGACCGAGAGTAGATTGACCAGAGGGGAGGGGGTGAACGGGAGATTAAAAAAATTTCTTCAAAAGTTTGAACCGAACCCAATCACAACAACGGAAACAAGATGGTAGATCATGAGCAGACTAATAGAACAGAGCTAAGCAAATCTTTCGAAGAAAGATGATATAATAGTTCGAGTGTAGTAGCTCACTATATTGACAATCACTATGGTAATGTTGTATGCTAACATATAGAGCAATATCTGAGAGTATGAAGGAATGAACTAGAATGCATGCGAATAAAAAGATATGAAACACAAATGATGTGCTGACAGAGATGCATGAAAGATGAACTAAACACAGAGACTGATGAGACCAGATTATTGCGAGATGTTACGAAGAATATAACTCAGTTGAATGACGAAGTAACACCACAGAACAAGGAGTCGCACATACAAACAAACAACCTTGAGTACAACCAACTAAAAGATGCTAAAGAACAAACATGATACTGATACGTCTCCAACGTATCTATAATTTTTTATTATTCCATGCTTTTATATTACCATTCTTGGATGTTTTACAATCATTTTATAGCAACTTTATATCATTTTTTGGGACTAACCTATTGACATACTGCCCAGTGCCAGTTGCTGTTTTTTGCTTTTTTTTACTTCACAGAATATCCCTACCAAACAGAGTCCAAACGCAGCGAAACTTTTTGGAGATTTTTTTTGGACCAGAAGACAACTTGGGAGCCATGGAAGCACCAGAGGGGAGGCCCGTGGGGCCCACAAGACACTAGGGCACGCTAGAGGCCCCTGGCGTGCCCAGATGGGTTGTGGGGCTCATGGAGGTCCTCTCCACCACCTCTCAGCTCTATAAATACCCAAATATTCCAGAAACCCTAGGGTAGTCGACGAAACACAATTCCAGCCACCGCAAGTTCCAGAACCATGAGATCCAATCTAGAGCCCTATTCTGGCACTCTGCCGGAGGGGAACACGATCACGGAGTGGTTCATCATCCTCATTGTTGCTCCTCCGATGATGCGTGAGTAGTTCACCATAGACCTACGGGTCCATAGGCAGTAGCTAGATGGCTTATTCTCTCTTTTTTGATTCCCAATACAATGTTCTCTTGGAGATCTATTTGATGTAATAACTTTTTGCGGTGTGTTTGCTGGGATCCGATGAAGTTCGAGTTTATGATCAGATCTATATCCATGAATATTATTTGAGTCTTCTTTGATCTCTTATATTCATGATTATTTATAGCCTCGTATTTCTTCTTCGAATCTTTGGTTTAGTTAGGCCAACTAGATTGATTTTTCTTGCAATGGGAAGAGGTGCTTTGTGATGGGTGCGATCTTGCGGTGTCCTCACCCAGTGACAGAAGGGGTAGCGAGGCACGTATGTATCGTTGCTATTAAGGATAAAAAGATGGGGTCTATTCCTACATGAATAGATCTTGTCTACATCATGTCATCGTTCTTATTGCATTACTCCGTTTCTCCATGAACTTAATACACTAGATGCATGCTGGATAGCGGTCGATGTGTGGAGTAATAGTAGTAGATGAAGAATCATTTCGGTCTACTAATCTTGGACTTGATGCCTATAATCATGATCATTGCCTTGCATATCGTCATAATTATTTGTTCTTCTATCAATTGCCCAACAGTAATTTGTTTACCCACCGTATGCTATTTTCTCGAGAGAAGCCACTAGTGAAATCTACGGCCCCCGGGTCTATCTTTTATCATATTGCTTTCAGATCTATCTTTTATCATATTTGTTTTCGGATCTATTATTCCAAAAACCCAAAAATACCTTGCTGCACTTTTTCTTTACTTATTTTTTTGTGTGTTTTATTCAGATCTATTTATCAAATCTCATACCATTTAATCTATCTTTTTACCAAGGAGGGATTGACAACCCCTCTTACGCGTCGAGTTGCAAGTATTTGTTCTTTGTGTGCAGGTACCATTTACATAGTGTTGCTTGGTTCTCCTACTGGATTGATACCTTGGTTTCACATATGAGGGAAATACTTACCGTAGTTGTGCTGCATCATCCCTTCCTCTTTGGGGAAATACCGACGTAGTCTCAAGCTATGTCAAAGGAATTTCTAGAGCCGTTGCCGGGTATACATCATCAACGTCTATCAGATTCCTAATCACAAATCTCATCTCCTTGCAATTTACATTATTTGCCATTTGCCTCTCATTTTCATCTCCCCCACTTCACATTTTTTTCCTTTTTATTTGCCTTCTTTTTCGTTCGCCTTTTTCTCGCTAGATCTCTTGTTTGCTTTTGATCTTGCTTGCCCACCTTGTTACTTTGGCTAGTTCTTCCTCTATCGCGTGTACTCCCGAGAATGAGGTTCTTAACTTTAAACAAAGAGGGGGGAGGGGGAGAATCTAAAAGATGCTTGGTATAGGATTTGCAATTCTCATAATAGATCTATTCGTAAGCAATCTACCATTGTTCTTCTTCGTAGTTTTTATGTGGGCATTACCACTTGGTATAGATTCATCCTTGATACGATTACCGGTGGGAATTTCTTGATGTGTCCATCTTTCGATGCTTTTAATGCCATGGGAAATCTAGTGGGTGCACCACCTATCATTATTAATGAAACAATCTTGACTCTTGATCATGTTATGCAAAGATTAGATGCTATTGAAAAGAAGATGGTCACCGAAGAACAAATTGAAAATTTGGATAAAAGGATGCATAATCTTGCTAATAAAATTGGGTCAAAAGCGGGAGATGTTTTTAAATTACTATAAGGGAAAAGGAAATTGTAGTTAATGAAAGAATAGAAGAAAGTCCTTCTCGGATTGATAAGTTGGAAGAAATTTATAGTAGCTTAAGCTCGGCCTTTTCTTCTGTTAAAACTATTGAAAAAACTCCCGTAAAAATTTGCAAATATACTCAAGTCACTAAGAACAAGGGTACCACTTCTAACAACAACAAGGAAGATCTTAAAATGATTAGTATCCATCCCAATTTTGTTGAAGTGATGAAAGGCCCTAGTTGCAAGAATGAATTCTTCAATCTTATTCCTAGAAGTATTGTTATTGAAAATATGTATACTAAATCCTTGAAGAATTCTAGTTGTGTGATTGAGGAGTTGAAAACCAAAGATGACAATACTTGAATCTATGCATTATGCCTAGCTAAGGGCATAAAATGATAGCGCTTGTTGGGAGGCAACCCAATGAATAAAATTTATTTTTGCCTTTTTCTTTCTGTTCTTGAGTGTTTACACAATTATGCCTATGTTATTATTGTGTTTTTTTATGTTTTAATTAGTGTTTGTGCCAAGTAAAGCCTTTAGGAAAGCTTTGGGTGATAGTTGATTTGATCCTGTTGAAAAACAGAAACTTTTATGCCCAGTAACAGAATTGTTTAAATTCACATAAGCGACGGAAAAATCTGATTTTTTTACACAAGATTGATATACAAATTTCCTATGTTTTCCTACTTTTTCAGAAGTTTTGGTGTTACATAAGTATGAGTAAAATTCGCATCTTTACAGACTATTCTGTTATTGACAGATTCTGTTTTCTTTGCATTGTGTGCTTATTTTGATGAATCTATGGATTGTATTGGGGGGGGGGGGGGGGGGATTACGCCATGGTAAAGTTATAATACAGTAGCTATAATGCAATAACAAAACATGAATGGGTTTTCAACAGTACTTAAAGCAAAGATTGGTTTTATTATACTAACGGATCTCACGAATGTTTTGTTAAGTTTTGTGTGATTGAAGTTTTCAAGTTTTGGGTGAGATCTCGATGGATGAAGGAATAAGGAGTGAAAAGAGCCTAAGCTTGGGGATGCCCATGGCACCCCAAGTTAATATTCAAGGAGAACCAAGCAACTAAGCCTGGGTATGCCTCGGAAGGCATCCCCTCTTTCTTCTAACAACCATCGGTAATTTTACTTGAATCTATATTTCCTTTTTGTGTGCCCGTACCTCTCATGAAGCGGCAGGGGGTGGCCAATATTTTTCCATGCTAGATGTGTTATTCTCAAGATGAGTGTTTATTCACTTGTCTTGCATGAGAGTATGGCGGTAATAGGGATGCCCAATCCCGAAATGAAAAAGAATTTTACTTTATGTTGTCAAATAATAAATTCCTTAGAAAGTGTTGGTATGGAAGGCACCCATGGATACGGCTAGCCATGGATTGTGAAAGAATGGTGGAAAAAGGAATAAAATTTATTTTATGTTTGGGAACCGCCTATGATGTATCTAGCATGGAAAGTATTGGGAACTACTCGGCCGTTTTCATTGACAGGAAAAGCATGCCTC
Organism: Thinopyrum elongatum; assembly: GCA_011799875.1. Classification (NCBI taxonomy): domain Eukaryota; kingdom Viridiplantae; phylum Streptophyta; class Magnoliopsida; order Poales; family Poaceae; genus Thinopyrum; species Thinopyrum elongatum. Next base: position 148,391,763 of record CM022299.1, read on the forward strand.
TCAAAAAAAATTATCTCTCAATTTAAGCTCTGAGCTCTAGCACCTCTACAAATCTCTGCTTCCCTCTACGAAGGGCCTATCTATTTACTTTTATGCATTTTTTTATTTGAGTCTCCATCTTCTCTTATAAAGCACCAACTAGGAAGCACTATGATCATACTTCAGCATTGGATGTAGCTAATATTCGAGTGTGTTTCGTGAATGGATCAATGATTGAGCATGATGGGCTAGGGATAACTTTCTTTAGTGTTGATATTTTGAAAGACATGGTTGCTTGTTGATATGCTTGAGTATTGAAGTCTTCATGTAAATTATAGACTATTGCTTTGAACTATGTAAAAGTCCAAATGTCCATGCTGCAAAAGAAAAGAATATGTGATGAACATGTTAGGCAGCATTCCACATCAAAAATTCTATTTTTATCATTTACCTACTCGAGGACGAGCAGGAATTAAGCTTGGGGATGATGAAACGTCTCCAATGTATCTATAATTTTTTATTGTTCCATGCTATTATATTATCATTCTTGGATGTTTAACAATCATTTTATAGCAACTTTATATCATTTTTTTGGGACTAACCTATTGACACAGTGCCTAGTGCCAGTTGGTGTTTTTTTGCTTGTTTTTACTTCGCAGAATATCCCTATCAAAAAGAGTCCAAACGCAGCGAAACTTTTTGGAGATTTTTTTCGACCAGAAGACAACTTGGAAGTCAAGGAAGCACCAGAGGGGAGGCTCGTGGGGCCCACAAGACACTAGGGCGTGCCAGAGGCCCCTGGCATGCCCTGATGGGTTGTGGGGACCACAGAGGTCCTCTCCACCGCCTCTCAGCTCTATAAATACCCAAATATTCCAGAAACCGTAGGGGAGTCGACAAAACACAATTCGAGCCGCCGCAAATTCCAGAACCACGAGATCCAATCTAGAGACCTATTCCGGCACTCTGCCGGAGGGGAACACGATCACGGAGGGATTCATCATCCTCATTGGTGCTCCTCCGATGATGCGTGAGTAGTTCACCATAGACCTACGGGTCCATAGGCAGTAGCTAGATGGCTTCTTCTCTCTTTTTTGATTCTCAATACAATGTTCTCTTGGAGATCTATTTGATGTAATAACTTTTTGCGGTGTGTTTGTTGGGATCCGATGAAGTTTGAGTTTATGATCAGATCTATATCCATGAATATTATTTGAGTCCTCTTTGATCTCTTATATGCATGATTATTTATAGCCTCATGTTTCTTCTTAAAGAGATCTCTTATATGCATGATTATTTATAGCCTCATAGTCTTTTTTTGATTCTCAATACAATCTTTGGTTTAGTTAGGCCAACTAGATTGATTTTTCCTGCAATGGGAAGAGGTGCTTTGTGATGGGTTCGATCTTGCGGTGTCCTCACCCAGTGACAGAAGGGGTAGCGAGGCACGTATGTATCGTTGCTATTAAGGATAGAAAGATGGGGTTATTCCTGCATGAATAGATCTTGTCTACATCATGTCATCGTTCTTATTGCATTACTCCGTTTCTCCATGAACTTAATACATTATATGCATGCTGGATGCAGTCGATGTGTGGAGTTATAGTAGTAGACGCAGAATCGTTTCGGTCTACTAATCTTGGACGTGATGCCTATATCCATGATCATTGTCTTGGATATCATCATAATTATTTGTTCTTCTATCAATTGCCCAACAGTAATTTGTTTACCCACCGTATGCTATTTTCTCGTGAGAAGCCACTAGTGAAATCTACGGCCCCCAGGTCTATCTTTTATCATATTGCTTTCAGATCTATCTTTTATCATATTTGTGTTCAGATCTATTATTTCAAAAACCCAAAAATACCTTGCTACACTTTTTTTACTTATTTTATTTCGCGTTTTATTCAGATCTATTTATCAAATCTCATACCATTTAATCTATCTTTTTACCGAGGAGGGATTGACAACCCCTCTTACACGCCGGGTTGCAAGTATTTGTTCTTTGTGTGCAGGTACTATTTACATAGTGTTGCTTGGTTCTCCTACTTGATTGATACCTTGGTTTCACAACTGAGGGAAATACTTACCGTAGATGTGATGCATCATCCCTTCCTCTTTGGGGAAATACCGATACAGTCTCAAGCCACGTGAGAAACATACACAAAATAGAAGACATATATTATAGATCATAGATATCTTTCAATACCAAGCACTGAAAGTAAACTACTAAAGGAAATCCAGTAGAGTAGAATGAACCAGTGGTGCTCGATGGTGACAGATGGATTTGGTTAGCCAGTTCGCCCTTGTGCCAAAGGACTACATCTGGTTGGATGGACTTGTGATTCAACATAGGAGCAAACCTCTCTCTATCCTATTCTCCTTCAACCCCAAGCTGACCAGACTTCACTTGTGGTAGATACTTGTCGGCAATCTCCAAACCTTCGATAGACTTCTTCGTGAACCACAATTACTCTTGGTTGCCGAAGACATTGCTTGGTGAAGACAATTACTCTTCGACACTCAAGCCGACACCTATCCGTGTAGAGTAATAGGCAAAGAACTCTAACTTAGATCTACTATGATGCTCAACCACTATCTAAGTTTTCAGCTCTTGGTTTTCCATCGGTGGATCTTAAACTCAAATCTCTTGAGAGGGGATGCTCAATCAACCTTCTCAGAAATCTTAAGCCGAGCAGCCAACACACAAAGTTGGAGCGGGGTGGCTATTTATAGCCACAGCCTTCCCTGATAGGAAAATACTAAATTCGACACGCGGTTCAACCAATGGCCGACCGACATGTTTCCAACAGTCAGATTTTTTAGCACAATGGTAACATTCCTTGCAGAGCAAGTAATGCTCTCTCATCAGCCTGAAAGGTATCTCCTGCAGCACCGAAGGACAACGTCTTCTACTAATAGGTAATCATTCGGAACACAAAGAGATTTCTCTCAGTCTTTCATAGGTTTCGGCTAAGCATCACAGCGGACCTAAGCTTCGAGAACCTATACCCCTCTTAATAGTACGGAGGTCCCATGACTCAAATAAGAGAAAGAAGAACGATGAAAGGAATGCTACATCTTCACTTCGCGCTCGACTGCAGTCATTCTTCCTCGGACATTCTGAATAGATATTGCTTCACGCCAGCTATAATTTTTAAGGGGTAAATTCCTTCGATACAAAACTTCTCATTTTCATGTCTTTAAATGTAGCTCATCCTTCTCTGCAATGCAGATAATCTTCGGTGATGTTCTTCGAACTTCTCACCGAATACAACATTCTTCTCGGGCTTGCATGGACTATTTCTCACTATGTGCACTAGCAAACAAATCAGTTCATGCATGTTTCTGACAACAATATCCAAAACACAAGAGGGCAAAACATTGCACCAACAGTTCAATAACAAGTGAATAACTCATAGGCATTTCCTAAAGTTTGCTAATATTTTTGACTCTTTGACATTCATTACAAGAAATGACGAACTTACGTGCATCTTTGAAGAGAGTAGGCCAATAAAACCCAGATTGCAATACTTTGTGTGTAGATCTGTCTCCAGCATGGCGTCATTTGTATGCATCGAAGTGACACTTATGATTTGTTCTGCTCATACTAAGGTACACAACATCTAATAACATCATCTACTCCTTATTTATATGTGTGGGTCATCCCAAAGGCAATATCTTAAGTCAAAGAAGAACTTTTCTTTTGTTGGTATGTGTAATTAGGTGGTATATATTTAGCAACATTGAAATTACCATAACCTGCATACAAAGGGTTATCACGAGAAGAGGAAGAATTTATAACAGCTAATTGCTCATCAGGAAAACAATCATTAATAGGTATTGGGTCATGAAGAATATTTTCCATCCTAGACAAATTATATGCGACAGGATTATAAGCTCCCTGTCTATCAACAATATGCAAATCAGACTCTTGTAATAAAAATACCCACCTAATCAACCCAGTCTTAGCGTATTTATTACCCATAGCATATTTAATAGCAGGATGATCCGTATAAATAGTAACTTTATAATTAACAATATAATGTCTGAACTTATCACAAGCAAACACAACTGCTAGATTTTTTCCAGTAGTAGTAAAGTTTCTTTGAGCAGTGTCCAAGGTCTTACTAGCATAGTGAATAACATTTAATATCTCATGGACTCTTTGACCAATAACAACACCAATAGCATAATCACTAGCATCACACATAAATTTGAAAGGGCAAATTCCAATAAGGTGGTTGAGCAATAGGTGCAGAAATCAAAGCTTTCTAAAGTTCAAAGAATTGTATGCAATCGTCATAAAAAATAAATGGAACTTCTTTTTGTAAGAGATTAGTAAGATGCCTAGAAATTTTTGAGAAGTCCTTAATGAACCTTCTATAGAAACCTGCATGACTGAGAAAGCTTCTTATACCTTTGTTATCATTAGGACACGACATTTTCTCAATTGCATCAACTTTAGCTTTATCTACTTCAGTGCCTCTTTCAGAAATTTTATGACCAAGGACTATACCTTCATTCACCATAAAGTGGCACTTGTCCCAACTCAGGACAAGATTAGTCTCTTCACATCTCTGCGAAACTCTATCAATATTTCTCAAACAATCATCAAAAGAAGTTCCGTATACGAAAAAATCATCCATGAAGACCTCAACAATTTTCTCACAGAAATCAGAGAGTATAGCAATCATACATATTTGAAAAGTAGCAGGTGCTGTTGGGGAACGTTGCATGGAAAACAAAAATAATTCTACGCACAAGCAAGATCTATCCATGGAGATGCATAGCAACGAGGGGTAGAGTGTGTCTACGTACCCTCGTAGACCGTAAGCAGAAGTGTTTAGTAACGCGGTTGATGTAGTTGAACTTCTTCGCGATCCAACCGATCGAGTACGGAACGTACCACACCTCCGCGTTCAGCACATGTTCAGCTCGGTGACGTCCTCACCTTCTTGATCCAGCAAGACGGTGAAGTAGTGGATGAGTTCCGGCAGCACAACGGCGTGGTGACGGTGATGGTGAAGATATCTCCGCAGGGCTTCGCCTAAGCACTACGAAAATATGACCGAGGGACAAAACTGTGGAGAGGGGCGCCGCACACGGCTAAGCAATTGTCGTGGTGTTGTGCGGTGCCCCATCCCACATATATATAGGTGGGGGGAGGGAGGAGGCAGCCAGGAGGCACTCCCAAGGAGGTCGAATCCTCCTTGGGCTCCTGCCCTAGCCGCGCCCCCTTCCTTATTTGCCTGCGGGGGGAAGGCAGGAGGAGGTGACGCCCCGCTTTCCTTCCTCCTAGGTGGAGGGAAGGAAAGAGGGGCTAGCCCTCCCCCTTTTCCATCCCTAGGGCCAGCGGCCAAGGGAAGGGGTGCACCAACCCCTTGTGGGCTAGTGTGTTCCCCCCTCTTTGCCCATAAGGCCCATATACCTCCCGGGGCTTCCCGGAACCCCTTCCGGTGATCCTATGACTACCCGGTGCACTCCGAAACTCTTCCGGTGTCCGAATATCATCGTCCTATATATCAATCTTTACCTCCGAACCATTCTAGAGCTCCTCATCATGTCCGTGATTTCATCTGGGACTCCGAACAACATTCGGTCACCAAATCATATAACTCATATAACACTATATCGTCAACAAACGTTAAGCGTGCGGACCCTACGGCTTCAAGAACTATGTAGACATGACTGAGACACCTCTCCGGTCAATAACCAATAGCGGAACCTGGATGCCCATATTGGCTCCTACATATTCTACGAAGATCTTTCTCGGTCGAACCTTATGACAACATACGTAATTTCGTTTGTCTGTCGGTATGTTACTTGCCCGAGATTCGATCGTCGGTATCTTCATACCTAGTTCAATCTCGTTACTGGCAAGTCTCTTTACTTGTTCCGTAATACATCATCTTGCAACTAACTCCTTAGTCACTTTGCTTGCAAGGCTTCTTACGATGTGTATTACTGAGAGGGCCCAGAGATACCTCTCCGATACTCGGAGTGACAAATCCTAATCTCGATCTATGCCAACTCGACAAACACCTTCGAAGATACCTGTAGAGCATCTTTATGATCACCCAGTTATGTTGTGATGTTTGATAGCACAAAGGTATTCCTCCGGTATCCGGGAGTTGCATAACCTCATAGTCGAAGGAATATGTATTTGACATTAAGAAAGCAATAGCAATAAACTAAACGATCATATGCTAATCTAACGGACGGGTCTTGTCCATCACATCATTCTGCTAATGATGTGATCCCATTATGAAATGACAACTCATGTCTATGGTTAGGAAACCTTAACTGTCTTTGATCAACAAGCTAGTCTAGTAGAGGCTCACTAGGGACACGGTATTTGATTATGTATTCACACATGTATTTAAGTTTCCGATCAATACAATTCTAGCATGAATAATAAACCTTTATCATGATTTAGGAAATATAATAATAACCATTTTATTATTGCCTCTAGGGCATATTTCCATCAGTCTCCCACTTGCACTAGAGTCAATAATCTAGTTCACATTGCCATGTGATTAACACCCATAGTTCACATCGCCATGTGACCAACACCCAAAAGAGTTTACTAGAGTCAATAATCTAGCTCACATCGCCATGTTATTAACACCCAATGAGTACTAAGGTGTGATCATTTTTTGCTTGTGAGAGAATTTTAGTCAACGGGTCTGTCACATTCAGATCCGTATGTATTTTGCAAATTTCTATGTCTACAATGCTCTGCATGGAGCTACTCTAGCTAATTGCTCACACTTTTAATATGTATCCAGATTGAGACTCAGAGTCATCTGAATCGGTGTCAAAGCTTGCATCGATGTAACTCTTCACGACGAACTCTTTATCACCACCATAACCGAGAAATATTTCCTTAGTCCTCTTAGGTAACTAAGGATAATTTTGACCGCTGTCCAGTGATCTACTCCTGGATCACTGTACCCCCTTGCCAAACTCATGGCAAGGTACACAATAGGTCTGGTACACATCATGGCATACTTTATAGAACCTATGGCTGAGGCATAGGGAATGACTTTCATTCTCTCTCTATCTTCTGCCGTTGTTGGGCTTTGAGTCTTACTCAACTTCACACCTTGTAACACAGGCAAGAACCCTTTCTTTGACTGGTCCATTTTGAACTTCTTCGAAACTTTGTCAAGGTATGTGATTTGTGAAAGTCCTTTTAAGTGTCTCGATCTATCCCTATAGATCTTGATGCCCAATATATAAGCAGCTTTACCGAGGTCTTTCATTGAAAAATTCTTATTCAAGTATCCTTTTATGCTATCCAAAAATTCTATATCATTTCCAATCAACAATATGTCATCCACATATAATATCAGAAATGCTACAGAGCTCCCACTCATTTTCTTGTAAATACAGGCTTCACCGTAAGTCTGTATAAAACCATATGCTTTGATCACCTCATCAAAGCGTATATTCCAACTCCAAGTGCTTGCCATGATGGATCACTGGAGCTTGCACACTTTGTTAGCACCTTTAGGATCAAAAAAACCTTCTGGTTGCATCATATACAACTCTTCTTTAAGAAATCCATTAAGGAATGCAGTTTTGACGTCCATTTGCCAGATTTCATAATTATAAAATGCGGCAATTGCTAACATGATTCAGACAGACTTAAGCATCGCTACGGGTGAGAAGGTCTCATCGTAGTCAACTCCTTGAACTTGTCGAAAACCTTTCGTGACAAGTCGAGCTTTGTAGACAGTAACATTACCATCAGCGTCAGTCTTCTTCTTGAAGATCCATTTATTCTCAATAGCTTGTCGATCATGGGGCAAGTCCACCAAAGTCCATACTTTGTTCTCATACATGGATCCTAACTCAGATTTCATGGCCCAAAGCCATTTATCGGAATCTGGGCTCAACATAGCTTCTTCATAGTTCGTAGGTTCGCCATGGTCTAATAATATAACTTCCAGGACAGGATTACCGTACCACTCTGGTGCGGATCGTGCTCTGGTCGACCTACAAGGTCTAGTAGTAACTTGATCTGAAGTTTCATGATCATCATTATTAGCTTCCTCTCTAGTTGGTGTAGGCATCACGAGAACGGTTTTCTCTGATGTGCTACTTTCTAATTTGAGAGAAGGTACAATTACCTCATCAAGTTCTACTTTCCTCCCACTCACTTCTTTCGAGAGAAACTCCTTCTCAAGAAAGGACCCATTCTTAGCAACAAAGATTTTTGCCTTTGGATATGTAGTAGAAGGTATACCCAATAGTTTCTTTCGGGTATCCTATGAAGACGCACTTCTCCGCTTTGGGTTCGAGCTTATCAGGCTGAAGCCTTTTTGACATAAGCGTCGCATCCCCAAACTTTTAAGAAACGACAGCTTAGGTTTCTTGCCAAACCACAGTTCATACGGTGTCGTCTCAACGGATTTAGACGGTGCCCTATTTAATGTGAATGCGGCTGTCTCTAATGCATAACCCCAAAACGATAGTGGTAAATCGGTAAGAGACATCATAGAACGCACCATATCCAATAGAGTACGGTTACGACGTTCGGACACACCATTACGCTATGGTGTTCCAGGTGGCGTGAGTTGTGAAACAATTCCACATTGTTTTAAATGAAGGCCAAACTCATAACTCAAATATTCTCCTTCGCGATCAGATTGTAGAAACTTTATTTTCTTGTTACGATGATTCTCCACTTCACTCTGAAATTCTTTGAACTTTTCAAATGTTTCAGACTTGTGTTTCATCAAGTAGATATACCCATACCTACTCAAATCATCTGTGAAGGTCAGAAAATAATGATACCCGCCGCGTGCTTCAACACTCATCGGACCGCATACATCAGTATGTATTAGTTCCAATAAGTCATTAGCTCGCTCCATTGTTCCGGAGAACGAAGTTTTAGTCATCTTGCCCATGTGGCATGGTTCGCAAGTATCAAATGATTCATAATCAAGTGATTCCAAAATCCATCCACATGGAGTTTCTTCATGCGCTTTACACCAATATGACCTAAACGGCAGTGCCACAAGTATGTTGCACTATCATTATCAACTTTGCATCTTTTGGCATCAATATTATGAATATGTGTATCACTACGATTGAGATTCAATAAACCATCCACATTGGGTGTATGACCATAGAAGGTTTTATTCATGTAAATAGAACAACAATTATTCTCTCAATTAAATGAATAACCATATTGCAATAAACACGATCTAATCATGTTCATGCTCAACGCAAACACCAAATAACATTTATTTGGGCTTAACACTAATCCCGAAGGTAGAGGGAGTGTGCGATGGTGATCATATCAATCTTGGAAACACTTCCAACACACATTGTCACCTTGCCATTTACTAGTCTCCGTTTATTCTGCAACTCTTGTTTCGAGTTTACTAATCTTTGCAACTGAACCGGTATCAAATACCCAGGGGCCACTACGAATACTGGTAAGGAACACTTCAATAACATGTATATCAAATATACCTTTGTTCACGTTGTCATCCTTCTTATCCACCAAGTATTTAGGGAACTTCCTCTTCTAGTGACCATTCCCTTTGCAGTAGAAGCACTTAGTTTCAGGCTTAGGTCCAGCTTTGGGCTTCTTCACGGGAGTGGCAACTTGCTTGCCATTCTTCTTGAAGTTCCCTTTATTTTCCTTGCCCTTTTTCTTGAAACTAGTGGTCTTGTTTAACCATCAACACTTGATGCTCTTTCTTGATTTCTACCTTCGTCGATTTCAGCATCGCGAAGAGGTCGAGAATCATTTTCGTCATCCCTTGCATATTATAGTTCATCACGAAGTTCTAGTAGCTTGGTGATAGTGACTAGAGAACTTTGTCAATCACTACCTTATCTGGAAGATCAACTCCCACTTGATTCAAGTATTGTAGTACCCAGACATTCTAAGCACATGCTCACTGGCTGAGCTATTCTCCACCATCTTGTAGGCAAAGTAGAGGTCTCATACCTCTCGACACGGGCATGAGTCTGAAATACCAATTTCAACTCTTGGAACATCTCATATGCTCCATGGCATTCAAAACATTTTTGAAGTCCTGGTTCTAAGCCGTAAAGTATGGTGCACTAAACTATTAAGTAGTCATCATATCAAGCTTGCCAAACATTCATAACGTCTGCATCTGCTCCTACAATTGGCCTGTCACCTAGCGGTGCATCAAGGACATAATTCTTCTGTGCAGCAATGAGGATAATCCCCAGATCACGGACCCAGTCTGCATCATTGCTACTATCATCTTTCAACTTAGTTTTCTCTAGGAACCTATCAAAAATAGGGGAGCTATATTGTGAGCTCTTGATCTACAACACAGATATGCAAAAAAATATTAAGACTAAGTTCATGATAAATTTAAGTTCAATTAATCAAATTACTAATGAACTCCCACTTAAATTAACATCCCTCAGGTTATCTAAGTGATACATGATCCAAATCAACTAATCCATGTCCGATCATCACGTGAGATGGGGTAGTCATCAATGGTGAACATCTCTATGTTGATCATATCTACTATATGACTCATGTTCGACCTTTTGGTCTCCAGTGTTCCGAGACCATGTCTGTACATGCTAGGCTTGTCAAGTTTAATCCAAGTATTTTGCATGTGCAAAACTGTCTTACACCCGTTGTATGTGAACGTAGAGTCTATCACACCCGATCATCACGTGGTGTTTCGAAACGACGAACTTTGGCAATGGTGCATATTCGGGGAGAACACTTTTTATCTTGAAACTTAGTGAAGGGATCATCTTATAATGCTATCGCCGTTCTAAGCAAAATAAGATGCATAAAGGATAAACATCACATGCAATCAAAATATGTAACATGATATGGCCATCATCATCTTGTGCTTTTGATCTCCATCTCCAAAGCATCATCATGATCTCCATCGTCACTGGCTCGACACCTTGATCTCCATCATTGCATCGGGGTCATCTCACCAACTATTGGTTCTACAACTCTTGCTAACGCATAGCGATAAAATAAAGCAATTACATGGCGCTAGCATTTTATACAATAAAGAGACAACCCTGAGGCTCTTGCCGGTTGTCGATATTACAAAACATGATCATATCATACATCAACATATATCACATCACGTCTTGACCATATCACATAAAAGCATGCCCTGCAAAAACAAGTTATACGTCCTCTACTTTGTTGTTGCAAGTTTTACGTGGCTGCTACGGGCTTCTAGCAAGAACCGTTCTTAACTACGCAAAAACCACAAAAGTGATTGATTAAGTTTGCTGTTTTAACCTTCTTCAAGGATCTGCCATAGTCAAATTTGATTCAACTAAAGTAGGAGAAACACACACCCGCCAGCCACCTTTATGCAAAACAAGTTGCATGTCAGTCGGTGGAACCGGTCTCATGTGCGTGGACATGTAAGGTTGGTCCAGGCCGCTTCATCCCACAATACCGCCGAATCAAAATAAGATGTTGGTGGTAAGCAGTATGACTATCACCGCCCACAACTCTTTGTGTTCTACTCATCATATCATCTACGCATAGACCTGACTCTGATACCACTGTTGGGGAACGTTGCATGGAAAACAAAAAAAATTCTATGCACACGCAAGATCTATCCATGGAGATGCATAGCAACGAGGGGGAGAGTGTGTCTACGTACCCTCGTAGACCGTAAGCAGAAGCGTTTAGTAATGCAGTTGATGTAGTGGAACTTCTTCGCGATCCAACCGATCGAGTACCGAACGTACGACACCTTCGCGTTCAACACACATTCAGCTCGGTGATGTCCTCGCCTTCTTGATCTAGCAAGACGGCGAAGTAGTGGATGAGTTCCGGCAGCACGACGGCGTGGTGACGGTGACGGTGAAGCTATCTCCGCAGGGCTTCACCTAAGCACTACGAAAATATGACCGAGGGACAAAACTGTGGAGAGGGGCGCCACACAAGGCTAAGCAATTGTCGTGGTGTTGTGCGGTGCCCCCTCCCACATATATATAGGTGGGGCGGGGGGAGGGAGGAGGCAGCCAGGAGGCGCCCCCAAGGAGGCCGAATCCTCCTTGGGCTCCTGCCCTAGTCGCGCCCCCTTTCCTTATTTGCCTGCGGGGGAAGGCCGGAGGAGGTGGCGGCCCCCCATTCCTTCCTCCTAGGTGGAGGGAAGGAAAGAGGGGCTGGCGCTCCCCCTTTTCCATCCCTAAGGTCGGCGGCCAAGGGAAGGGGCGCACCAGCCCCTTGTGGGCTGGTGTGTTCCCCCCTCTTGGCCCATAAGGCCCGTATACCTCCCGAGGCTTCCCGGAACCCCTTCCGGTGATCCGATGACTACCAGGTGCACTCCAAAACTCTTCCGGTGTCCGAATATCATTGTCCTATATATCAATCTTTTCCTCTGGACCATTCCGGAGCTCCTCATCATGTCTGTGATCTCATCCGGGACTCCGAACAACATTTGGTCACCAAATCATATAACTCATATAACACTATATCGTCAACGAATGTTAAGCGTGCGGACCCTACATGTTCGAGAACTATGTAGACATGACCGAGACACCTCTCCGGTCAATAACCAATAGTGGAACCTGGATGCCCATATTGGATCCTACATATTATACAAAGATCTTTATCGGTCGAACCTTATGACAACATACGTAATTCCCTTTGTCTGTCGGTATGTTACTTGCCTGAGATTCGATCGTCGGTATCTTCATACCTAGTTCAATCTCATTACTGGCAAGTCTCTTTACTCGTTCCATAATACATCATCTTGCAACTAACTCCTTAGTCACTTGGCTTGCAAGGCTTTTATGATGTGTATTACCGAGAGGGCCCAGAGATACCTCTCCGATACTCGGAGTGACAAATCCTAATCTCGATCTATGCCAATTCAACAAACACCTTCGGAGATACCTGTAGAGCATCTTTATGATCACCTAGTTACGTTGTGACGTTTGATAGCACACAAGGTATTCCTCCAGTATCCGGGAGTTGCATAACCTCATAGTCGAAGGAATTTGTATTTGACATTAAGAAAGCAATAGCAATAAACTGAACGATCATATGCTAAGCTAACGGATGGGTCTTGTCCATCACATCATACTCCTAATGATGTGATCCCATTATCAAATGCCAACTCATGTCTATGGTTAGGAAACCTTAACCATCTTTGATCAACGAGCTAGTCTAGTAGAGGCTCACTAGGGACACGGTATTTGTTTATGTATCCACACATGTATTTAAGTTTCCGGTGAATACAATTCTAGCATGAATAATAAACCTTTATCATGATTTAGGAAATATAATAATAACCATTTTATTATTGCCTCTAGGGCATATTTCCATCAGGTGCATTATGTAAACTAAAAGGCATACATCTATAATAATAAGTTCCAAAAGGACAAGTAAAAGTAGTTTTCTCTTGACGTTCTTGTGACACAGATATTTGAGAGAAAGCAGAGTATCCATCTAAGAAACAAAAATGTGTATGCTTAGATAGTCTTTCTAACATTTGATCAATGGAAGGTAAAGGATAATGATCTTCCCTAGTAGCTTCATTTAATTTTCTAATATCAATTACCATCCTATAAACTGTGACAACTCTTTGTGGGATAATTTCATTTTTATCACTAGGAACAACAATAATGCCACCATTGTCAGGGACACAATGAAAAGGACTTACCCATCTACTATCAGCTATAGGATAAATTATACCTGCTTCCAGAAACTTTAATATTTTTGTTCTTACCACATCCTTCATTTTAGGATTCTAGCGACGTTGATGATCGATGACTGGGCATCAGGCTCCATATTAATCTTGGTTTGGCACAAAGTAGGACTAACACCTTTGATGTCATCAAGAGTATATCCAATTGCAGCATGATGTTTCTTCAAATTTTTCAATAATCTATTTTCTTCGTGCACTGAAAGGTTGGTATTGATGATAATAGGATATATCTTCTTTTCATCCAGATAAGCATATTTCAATGTATTTGGGAGTTCCTTTAATTCAAACACAAGATCACCCTTAGGTGGAGGAGGATCCCAAAATTTCAACATGCAAATTATGCTTAAGAATAGGTGCTTTTCTAAAGAATATTTCATCAATTTCATTTCTTTCATTCATATGCATATCATTTTCATGATTTAACAAATATTGCTCTAATGGATCAGTAGGAGGTACGACAGAAGCAAGACCAATAATATCATCCTTATTAGGTAAATCTTTATCATGAGGTTGTCTAGTGAACTTAGAGAAATTAAATTCATGAGATACATCACAAAACTTAACCCTAACCTTCTCTTTTACACAATCAATTTCAGCATTAACATTATTCAGGAAGGGTCTACCAAAAATAATGGGACAACAATTATCTTGTTGTGATCCAAGTACTAAGAAATTAGTAGGATATTTAACCTTACCACGCAATACTTCAACATATCTAACAATCCCAAGCGGTGAAATAGTATCGCTATTTGCAAGCTTGATAGTAACATCAATCTCTTCTATATCAGCAGGTGAAATATCACGCATGACTTCTTGATAGAGAGAGAGAAGTGAATAGCACTTATACTGGCACCCATATTGCATAAACCATGGTAGCAACGATCTCCAATATTAACAGAAACAATGGCACACCAACAACTTTCTTATTCTTATCTAACATATCCCGCTCATTTCTAACAGGTTTAGCAATTCACTACAAAAAAATACACTTCCGTGATGATACATGTTTGTCACAGTAAGTCACAATTTCTGTCATGCATGTACATCCATGATGATTTTATGACAGAATCAAGATAGTCATACCTGTGCTGTCATAGAAGTGTTCCATGACAATACCAAAATTATCATCACGGAAGTGTCCACTTCCATGACGATAAATGGCGCGTCATGGAAGTGCTTTCGTCAAGGGTAACCGACATGTGGCATCCACCGTAACGGGTCGCCGTTAAGCTATCGGGTTCCAGTTTGGATCCGATAACCCGTTAACAGCTGGGACCAATGGGGATTTTCCACGTGTAAAATTCTCAATGGCCAGAGAAACCATGTGTCGGCTCACCGTTGGGACAGATGTCATCCACTCATTGGACAGGAGGCGACGATGATACGTCGAAATGTGGCACGGCCCAACAGAGGCCCATTTCAGTGAAAAGGCCGGACCGTTTGACTTGGTCAAAAGGTAGCGAGCCGGCTCATGGAAAGCCTGTTAACGGCCTGTTCGCATATAGCCCATTTACAGCTCGCTAACTCATGGCCCGTTATGGCCTATCCGAATTAGGCCTAGTAGCGTCATCTGGGCTATCCAATATGATTCCAGCCCGTTGTAACTTCCGGCCCATGTATGGTCCATGACGTCTTTTGGCCCATACGAGGCCCTTTGTAACTCTGGGCCCATTAAAGGCCCGAGGTGAAACTGGCCCATAATGAACAGTGTATCCCTTTATACCCATTAACGGCCCATTATTCCGTTGGCCGTTTCCAGCCCGTGTCAACTTTCGACCTTCTAAGGGCCCATTTATTCTTGGGCGCATTTCCAGAATTCGGTTACTTACGGTCCGTTACTGGTCTGTTCTGCTTGTGGGCCAAATTCAGCCCGTGGTTACAGTTGGCCCGTTTGTGGCCCGTTAACCCGTTGGGCTGTTTTCATAACGTCATCAAATACGGCCTATTAACGGCCCATTATGGTCGGGCCATAAACAGACGATTTCCACTCTAGCCCGTTTACGACCCATTTTGCAGACCGTTATTGGTCCACGAATAGTACGGCCCATGTTTGGCCAAACGATTATACGGCCCGTAGAAGGCCCATGGATCCTACGGCCCATAGGAGGCCCATGGTCACTACAGCAGGTAGCGGGACCATGGTTACAATGGTCTGTATGTTGCCATGGTTATTGTGGCCTAGTTATAAAAATAGGTTATTGTGGCCACTAGAAAAATGCGGAAAAAGAACTACAGTGACTACAAGCAAACAACTAAACAAGACAATAAGGAAATAAATAAGCAAGCAACTAACGCTAGGCTATTACGGCTATTACACATATTACATCCACCGGGCATGAAAGTTCGCCACCAGTGCAAATATAGGGAACAAATCAGCATATTACATACACTGGCCGTCTAAATTGGCCACCAGTGCAAATAAACACCGCGGCAAAACAAGTCCAGAACTGAAACCACTTCAGAAGAGCTCAAGAAACAATATCCTGGGTACCCAACCTGCTGCCAAGATGCTTAGCAAGCTTATTAACTTTCTCATGTTTGGTGCTTAAATCCTCCAGTGCTTGCTTTAGCACCAGAAAGTATGCATCTGAATTCTGCAAGGACTTCCTCAGCCCTTCGGGTTACTGTCGCAGCACATCTGATCGATGTCTTTCAACTTGAAGTTGAGACTCAAGAAGCCGAACTAATTCAGGCAGAGAGTTCGAAGAGCTTGTGCCAGCAGTAGTGGCCAGTAACTCGAACACTACATCAAGACAGGACTTCGGGGTTGTCTCACTATCTTCAAGATATTTTTTATCAGCTTTCTTGGAGACCAACAGGGATGTCTCACTATCTTGAACCTTATCTGCATTACTTCCTTTACCACTGCATAACGGGGTACTCTTCTCTAATATTTTGTCCGCATTCTAAAAGAGAAACAAGCAGACACATCACAGGTTTACCATGTTGTATATGAAACTCATTTTGGTAAACGAGTTCAGCAGTAAGGTGGATAGGATAACAGCATGAAACAAACATATATCTATGTACTATGGTCATTGTATGGTCTATATCATTCTAGTGTATGTTGTCAAATCAAGATAGAGACAATTCAAATCATATCTGGTTAAGACAAAGCAGCATAGACATAATATAAGTGCGGGAAACCACACAGCATGACATGAGAACATAACTGTTTATTCAATTAAAACTGAAATCAACATAGAGAAAGTTACAACAGCAAACCAGTTAAAGAAAAAGGTTTAAAACATACCTGTTGTGCCATTGGAGTTTCAATTTCATCCTTCAAATTTGAAATTAGTTGGTATAAGTAAATACAGTAATGCAAGAGCAAAGGAGTACGAACCATAGCTACAGAACCTGACCTGAGAACAATTCTTCTTCTGCTTTAAGCGTTGAGTTGGGGTTCGGAGTGGTGGTCCTCGTGCTTTGGGCACTGCAGTTGCCTTATTAACTGCTCGTGTTTGGGTGCTCTATGGTGGAGACGGTGCCGTGTCAACTGGAACTAGGTTACTATCTGCTGGGGTTGGGGGTTAGAAGAGGTGTAGCTGGTTGTCTGTCGAACTGGGTAGGGGTACAATCTGCAAAGAGTCTGGGTTATGTGTGGTGGGGCTGGTTTGTCGGCGTACGACACCTATGGGATCCAAAGGACCCCTTTACGGTTCGGCAGGGAGAGAGGTATGCGCAAAGAGCAGAACCGATGATCAGCACAAGGGGATTTTTACCCAGGTTCGGGCCGCTGATCAGCGTAAAACCCTACTCCTGCTTTAGTTTATTATCAGTGTTTTTGTCCCAGTTCTTGGAGTGCTTGCAATGAACAGTGTGTTCGTGCAGCAGCTACGCATGCAGAATGGGCCGAGAGTGTTCTCTCCCTCTGTAGCAGTTGCCTTGGGCCTCCTTTTATATGCTCAAAGGGGTCACCATAGTGGCAAACTATTGATATGCGAGGTGTAAAGTAGCTACAGGGTTATCATACCTAACCATTGACGGTTTAGGACCATTGCATTTAATGCATCATGAGGTGTCCGTTTAGGTGTCCTTACTTTCTTGGGGATGGAAAAAGGGGCCATCCCATCAGCAGCGCTTAAGATCGCCTCCACTAGAGCCTCGCCACGCATCCAGAGATGGGACCAGAATATCAGGCTGGTCGCTGTGCTGGAGCGGTGGCACAGTGGCGGAACCTTGCCGGATGCAAATCTTGCCGGGCTCCGCAGGCTACCCTGGCAAGATCTTGCCGGGGGCCGAGGCCCTGATCTCCAGTTCTCCTTATCTTCTGGTCCTTGGCTTGAATGTCTCTTTGATAATCTTGGATTAATCTTCAGCTGTTCCCCCGACAAGCCTTGCCGCAGGTATGGCTACAACTGCCCGTGCACAAGTATGGGGTACTAAAGGCCCAATATTTAGTACACCGACAGGAGCCCCTGGGTCTAGGCCACACACGAGTGCGAGACGTTGTTGGGCTAGGCCCAAACAGTGCACGGGCACGCATGGCAGGGGTTAACTGCTAGTAATTATTCCGCTTACTGCGCTTCCCCACTACGCACATTGAATGCGCGACGTGGGAAGCGTGCGCTGAACAGCCGCGGCCGCAGCGCTCTCGTATAGGCGTATTCACATTGGGCAGTAAAAGAGGCAGCCTCGCTCCTTCCCCGTAAAAAGGAATCCACAGAGGCACTGCCCATTTACCCCCTCTTCTTTCCTATCTAGAATCCGCCATTACTTTCTTTCCCCCGAGCCAGAGCAGAACTTCTCCTCATCCACTCACCGCCTCCGCACCCGCTCCATCCTCGGCTTCCGCCTTCGCGACCGCCATGCCGCCGAAGACTAGCAGGGGTAAAGGCAAGGGGAAGGAGACGAAAGCCGATGTCTCAGAGAGCGAGCTAGCGAAGATGCGGAAGAAGTACGTCGTCTTCGCTCCGATGCTCGATGCGAAAGCCTTGAAGAACCGGTACCAATGCATGTGGGCGAGGGAGACGCAGGCTCACCCCGCGACTTGCGTGGCCCCAGGTTCTTCTTCCAAAGGCGGACCAGATAAATACCCCTTCTTTGTCGCATACTTTTATTGCGGGCTCTGTCCTCCATTCTCCGATTTCTTTATTGACATCATTTACACATACGGCTTCCGTCTCCTGGATTTCATGCCGAATGCCGTAACATGCATGTCTATCTTTGCTCATCTTTGCGAAAACTCTGCCGGAGTAGTTCCCAACACTGCCCTCTTCCTTCATTACTTTGTTCCTCGCATCCAAAAAGGGGACGCCCTTTCCAGTTCTATCGCCTGGATCCCAAGGGCATGGAACAAGGAGATATATCCAGATGAGGTCTACCGCGAGAAGTGGGAAGAATGGCGGTCCGAGTGGTGCTGGATCAAGGAAGCAGATCCCCATCCATTCTGTTCGCCCTGACAGCAGAAAGTGGTCCGTGGCGAGGACTGGAGTAATCTCGATGCCCAAGATGACAAGCTCACGATCGCCACCACCAGGATCCTCCGTTTGAAAGCTGCCGGGCTCACAATAGAGATGATTGGCTCTGACTTCCTTCGCCGCCGCATTGCCCCTCTACAGAATAAGGGGAGACCGGCTTGGGAGTTCCAGAACGCGGCAGACATCATGAGACTGCGCCCCGGATTAAATAGTAACTTGACAATCATGCAACTTGCCGCTCTCCGCCACAGGCTATTTCAGCGCGAGGACAAGCATAAGTTGCCGGCGGGAATTATCCCTTTGTGCAACAACTCCACCCTGGGGTCAATCATCGCCACGATGCCAATGTTTAATGCTCATGGCCTTGACGCAACTTGGGTCGAGCCATCTGCGGAGCAGGCACAAAAGTTCTTTGACAACTTGTCGAAGAGGGCCATCCGAGAAGAAACAAAACTCGTCCGCGCCACCACTGATGAAGAAGTGGCGTATATTGCCACTAGGGTGGAAGAGGCGAACCTTGCCGCGGAGGCCGGCAACGTCGGCTTCACGGAATGGGAAACCAGCGACGCAGAGGTCATTTTGGAAGAGAATCCTACCGGGAAGGATAAGGCTGCCGGGGAACAGAGCGGCACAGCCGCCGAAAGCTCATCTGATGAGGACGCAGCTGAAGAACAGCCACAAGAGGAGCCCCCAGCTCCAAAGAGGGCAAAGCGTGTCCTTCGGAAAGCCGTCTCTGGTGCCCCAGCAAATCAACCTTCTTCGAGCAGTGATGCTCCCAGTAAGAAGGCGGCCGGCAAGGCTGCACCGCGGCAAGGAGTTCGACAGCAACCCGTGTGGCGCACGAGATACACACCTGCGGCAACCACTGGGGTGGCAGGGGCGTCTCACACAACAGCACCAGAGGTTGAGGCGGCAGAGTCACGCCAACCCCCTGCACCTGCTGCAGCCAAGCGACCCAGGGCCCCTCCTCCGCCTCCCCATACGGATGCCGCAACGGAGGTCGATTTCGACATCTCCGGTTTCAGCCCGGAACGAGAAGAGGAAGAGTAAATATCCTGTCACAGCCTTTATCTCCCAAATTCTGAATTCGATTGATCTCATTGTCTTGCTTTGTCTTGTCTCTGCAGTGACGCAGAAACTTTGGCGGAAAGGATGGTGAAGAGGGCGAAGACTTCCACGGGCGACGAGCCCCCGACAGGCTCTGCGAGCGTGCCAGAAACTATCATCATCAGCCTGGAGCTTAGCCCTCAACGCAGCCCCCAGCGTGATTTCACTACTCATTTTCCGCTGGCGGGTGCAGAGGTTTCTACCTTTGTCGCTAATATCTTTGGGCTTGTAGGAGAAGGACAGCAACAGGGAGAGTCATTGGAGGACGCCCCCGTCGTGCCGCCTCCGTCAACCACGCCGCCCGTAAGCGCATCTCCGGCAAGAGCTCCTACCGACGAGCCTACCTTGGAAGAGGAGGAGCCGGCAAACATGGGCATCGGCAACCTTTCCCCGATAACCAATGTTGCCGGGAGGGATGAAGCCACCCTTCAACAGCTCGACGCAGGTGACTCCTTGCCTCAGAGCACTTGTCATTCTTTCCTTTATCTTTCTCTCTCTTTGTCTTCTTGAAATTCAATCTTGATCCTATTTTGTTTCCCTCCTTCGTCCTCCAGAATTCCCTGTGATGGAACACATGGACGTCGACGTTGTCATCGAGGAGACCGCCAGAGATGCTGCCGCCAAAGCTGACAAGATCGTTGCTAGCGAGACCGCCAAAGACGCCACTGTCGAGGTCAGCGAAGCTGCTGCCGAGGAAGTCGCCAAGGAATCTGCCGAGAGGGCCGGCGAGGAGATTGACGACCATACTGACGGCATTCCTGCCGCAGGAGCGCCAGGCGCTACACCGGCCACAGAGCCCCCAGCCACCGGTGAGACGATTGTCGAGGATCAACCATCGACATCCGAGGCTCCCTCATCGAGCAAATATCTCAAGGTTGGTGACAACCTATTCGTCAACTTGCCGGGGATGGCAAGTATTGGAGCACCGACCGAAGGAGAAACTTTTGATGAAGAAATCATCACCGCTGCCGGGCTCAAGATCATCGATGAACCAAGTGCCAGCAGCGGCAAATCTGAAGAAGGTCAGCTCCTTCAGGCCATGGGCGATAATTTCCGCAAGCTCCAAGCACTCCACCATGCTCGAAAGGAGAAGGCAGACTCCAGAGCTGCAGTTGTTGAAGCGGCCGAGGCGGATTTCCAGAAGCGCGTTGAGCAAATGCAGATCTGGTACACCGAGGCCCTTCAGGAGTTGACTGCCAGTCGGGAACAAGTGAGCCAAAGATAGACGGAGCTCCTCCTGAGGCAATCTGACATAGAGAAGGCGCAAGAGGAAGCTGCGCAAAGGGTTGCCGCTGAAGATGCTCTCTTGACGAAGCACCACATTGGGCTTAACACTCACGAAGAAGATCTTGCCACGCGCGAGCATGCACTTGCTGCCAAACTCCGCGGCAAGGACGAAGAAATTGAAAAGCTTGTCGCGCAGCGGACCCAGGAGCTGGAGCAGAAACACAAGGAGGCGCTCGAAGCTTCAACTGCAGACCACGCCAGCAAGCTGAAGGAAACCATCGATGCCGCCGAGGCTGCAGAGGCCGCCAAGAACGAGCTGAGCAACAAAGTGAAGAAGCTGGAGGCGGATCTTGAGGAACACAGCAAGGAGCTCTTGACGCTCAAAGGTGACAGGGGGAAAACTCTCCACAGCCTGGCGGAGATGCAAATTGCTATATCCGACAAGACCAAGCAGCTCTCTTCAGCCAACGATGCCATTTTCGATCTGAGGCTGAAGCTAACCACGCTGGAAAAGTCTCTTGAGGACGGCAGGGCCCGCGAGAAGGCCCTGAGCAAAGATCTCCAGGATGAGAAGAACTTGCTTAAGAGCGCTGCCGCCGCCCAAATTGACTATGAGAAGGGTGTGAAAATCTGGACTGATCGCCTTGTCGACACCGCGGAGAGGCTCACAGCACAACTGTCAACCATGGGCCAGGATGGCCTACAAAACTTCAGGTATTCCTCTGAAGAAAGGATATCCTCGAGTGCCAGGCTGACCATGTTCTTCGAAAGCATCATTGATGCTCTGAAGCTGCTACAGTCCAACCGAGCGACCCAACTGGCCAATGAATCTCGCAAGCTTTGCCGGGCCGTCCTCCGCAAGGTACTCATCAAGGTGGTGCATAAGAACCCTGGCGTTGATCTCACCAATGTGCTCGACCGCTTGCCGAAGGATGCAGATCTCAAGGCACTTGAGGAGCTTGTCGCGCCCATCCTTGAGAAGGTAGCTTCAATCAAGAGGGTCGAAGGCCAGCGCAGGGACTAGCCGTCTCACTTTTCCTTGCCGCCACCATTCCATGCCAAGGACAATTTAGTCTTAAGTTAGAACCACGACAACTATTGATGTATTATAACTTGCTATGATTGAATACATGCATGCTATTTCCCCTGTCCGATTTCTTTCCGTATGGTATACGCCCTACGCTAACTGGAAACTTGCTGGCGCGCAACCTGCCATGAGCGCTGGGTGCGGGACTTCAGCAGCCTGCTGGAGGTGCAGCAGCCGGCAAGACACCTTGGCGCTCTTGGTGCAGCCACTTAGACTGTTGAGCAGAATCAAAACAAAATAAGGGCGCAACCAATTACGACAAGGGTTCCTTCGCGTGTAGGTTTTCCATACAAGGGCCGAAACCGTCTAAAGAAAATAGCCTGATAGTAAAAATTGAAAAACTTGCTCAAAGTTTCGCAACTTAGCTTTCTGTCGCTGTACTCCTTCCTGCAAGACATCAATTCTGAACATCGCCCATTGGTATCCATACCTTCCTTTCCCCCCCGGCAAACTTGCGCACGAGGGAACCTTCTATCCCTTGAGAAGAAGAAAGAAGAGAAAACAGACATATGGAACCTTGGTGGTTCGTTAATGCTTACCGGGAGCAAGTGTCATACCATATCTCAGACAAGTATGCATATATATAAACATGGAGATCAACAAGAAATGTACAACACTTAAGCTTATTCAACTGCGCACAGGGTCTGCGCCTGGCTTTGTACAAAGGATTATATGCCTTGCCGGCAAGACTCGTACAAAAGGAGGTTGTCGGGGGCCCCCGGCAACCGCGCCTTATGCGTAGAACTTGCGAAGATGTTCGATATTCCAAGAGTTGCTCACTGGAACGCCATCCTTGGTCTCCAGGCGGACAGCGCCGGGCCTGGTGACTCGTACTACCCGATAAGGGCCTTCCCACTTTGGCGTCAACTTGTTTGAATTCTTGGCGGACTGAATCCACCGAAGAACAAGGTCGCCTTCCTCAAGACTTCGGGCATGTACTTTGCGGCTATGGTAGTGGCGTAAAGCTTTCTAGTAGCGTGCAGCTCGCCCAGCAGCCTGAAGACGATCCTCCTCAAGGAGCACAACGTCATCTTGCCGCAGTTGCTCTTGCTTAAGCTCATCATAAGTGAGCACTCGAGGTGACCCGTATATGAGTTCCGTGGGGAGAACTACTTTCGCTCCGTAAACCAGAGCGAAGGGTGTCTGGCCAGTAGCTCGATTTGGTGTTGCTCTGATTGACCAAAGAACCGCCGGCAACTCATCAATCCAGCGCCTTCCCCACTTTTTCAGCTTGTAAAAAGTTCTGGTCCTGAGACCGCACAACACTTCAGCATTAGCCCTCTCCGCTTGGCCGTTGCTTCTCGGGTGTGCAACAGAGGCAAAACAAATTTTGCCGCCAAGGTCTTGGATGTATTGCATGAAGGTGCGACTTGTGAATTGTGTGCCGTTGTCGGTGATGATCATGTTGGGCACACCGAAACGACAAACTATTCCTTTAAAGAACTTGACGGCTGATTGTGCTATCACCTTCCTCACTGCCTCCACCTCCGGCCACTTTGTGAACTTGTCGATTGCAACGTACAAGTACTCAAAGCCCCCGGTAGCACGGGGAAAAGGGCCCAGTATGTCGAGCCCCCAGACCAAAAATGGCCAGGAGAGAGGGATTGTCTGAAGAGCTTGAGCTGGCTGATGCGATTTCTTTGAATGAAACTGGCACGCTTCACACTTGGTTACTAGTGCAGCTGCATCCTGGAGAGCAGTGGGCCAAAAGAAACCTTGTCGGAATGCCTTTCCGACAAGTGCTCTTGATCCTATGTGAGAGCCACAGATGCCTCCATGTATCTCTGCCAATAGTTCCAGTCCATCCTCCCGAGTAATACACTTCAATTTCACCCCGTTCAGTCTCTTCCTGTACAGAACGCCATCGACGAACTGGTACATGCTAGACTAACGGGCTACTTTTTTCACTTCTTCCTGCTCCTTAGGGAGTTCTCCTGTCTGAAGAAAATGGACAATGGGTTGTGCCCAAGCTGGAGCCTGGGGCTCGACAACTAGGACTAAAGGCATCTCTTCTGCCGGGGGAACGTTTGTCTCAACAGCAAGGGCCTGAGCCCCTGCTGGAGCCTGTTGTTCCCCGGCAGGCTTGTCGTTGATCTCGGCGACTTCCTTGCCGGCGGCTCCCGAGAGCTCTGCCGGAAAGTACTGACCAGAATTCAACTTCCTTCTCTTTTCCTGCCTCATTGATGGCGCTACAGATGGCTGAGTTAAATGGAGGACAAAAGTTCCTGGTTCCACGGGTAACTTGAGGGCAGCGCGCTTTGACAGGTCATCTGCAATACTGTTTTCGGCACGAGGAATGTGCTTTGTTTGCAGACCGTCAAAGCGCTCTTCCATTTTTCTCACTTCATCCACATAGGCTTGCATCAATGGACTCTGATAATCTTTGTTGACTTGCCTAACAACAAGCTGCGAATCGCCTCTGATGATGAGCTTCTTGATACCAAGGTCTACCGTGATCCTGAGACCGGCAAGCAGGCCTTTGTACTCCGCAGTGTTGTTCATCGAGCTCTCCCAGGGAAAATGCATCTGAATTACGTACTTGAGGTGCTCTCCGGTGGATGCAACAAGCAGCACGCCAGCACCGACGCCTTGCAGCGAGAAAGCCTCGTCAAAGTACATAATCCATTCTTGATCTGTTTCCTTGCCGGGAAGAGTCGTTTCTTGAATCTCTTCGTTTGGCATTGAGGTCCATTCCGCAATGAACTCCGGCAAGGCTCTGCTCTGAATTGCTGAAGTACTTTCAAACTTGAGACCAAAGCTTGACAACTCCAACGCCCACTCCACAATCCTGCCGGTTGCCTCTGGATTTCGCAAAATCCGCTGCAACGGGAAGCGAGTGACGACGATAATCTCATGTGCTTGAAAATAATGGCACAGCTTCCTCGAGGCCATGAGAAGGCCGAAGAGCAACTTATGCACACCAGAGTATCTTGACCTAGCTCCCTGTAAAAGGGAGCTGACAAAATAAACTGGGCGCGGCACCATCTTCCTCTTTTGCACTGATTCCTCTGACTGCGCAGATCCTCTCTTGCCGGCACCAGACCTTGCCGGGGAAAATCCCGGCGCGTCGCTTGACGGTCCTGCCGCTGCTGTTGCCTCCTTGTCAACTTCTCTCTGCACCACTAACGCAGCACTAACCACTTGATTCATTGCCGCTAGATACAACAGCAACGACTCTTGTGGCCTAGGTGCGACTAGCGTCGGCGGAGAGGAGAGCTACCTCTTCAAATCTTGCAGCGCTGCCTCCGCTTCCGGAGTCCATCTCATTGGACCTGCCTTCTTCAAAATTTTGAAAAAGGGCAGGGCGCGCTCAGCGGATTTGGAGATGAACCTGCTTAAGGCAGCAACGCAGCCGGCAAGACGACGTACATCCTTGATGCGTCTTGGCGCTTCAATCTACTCAATAGCTTTGATATTGTCGGGGTTCGCTTCGATCCCTCGCTGAGATACAAAGAACCCGAGAAGCTTGCCGGAAGGGACGCCAAACACAAACTTCTCAGGATTGAGCTTTAAATTGATCTTGCGCAGATTTGTAAATGTTTCTTCTAGATCTTGTATGAGCGTCGCTTTATCCTTGGTTTTGACCACTATGTCATCCATGTATGCTTCCATATTTCTATGTAGCTGAGGCTCAAAACCAATTTGGACCGCTCTCGCAAATGTAGAACCAACACTTTTCAACCTGAAAGGCATCCGTATAAAGCAATACGTACCACATGGGGTGGTAAACGCGGTCTTTTCTTCATCTTCCTTTGCCATGAAGATCTGATGATATCCCGAGTAGGCATCAAGGAACGACAGTAGGTCACAACCAGCAGTGGAGTCCACAATCTGGTCGATGCGCGGCAAGGGGAAAGGATCTTTTGGACATGCTTTATTGATGTCTTTATAATCAATACACAGCCTCCATTTCCCATTCGCCTTGCGCACTACAACCGGATTGGCGAACCACGTTGGGTGAAGCAGTCCTCTGACCAAGCCTACCGCTTCTAGCTTCCTGATTTCTTTGGCAATGAATTCTTGCCACTCCAAGGCTTGCTTCCTCACCTTCTGCTTGATGGGCCGCGCGTGAGGACAGACAGCAAGCTGGAGCTCAATTACCTCCCTAGGAACACCGGGGATGTCAGACGGTTGCCATGCAAACACGTCGACATTCGCCCACACGAAGGCAACGAGCGCGCTTTCCTATTTGTCATCTAGGGTGGAACTTATGGTGAAAGTTCCTCCCGTTCCATCCTCCTTGACAGGCACCTTCTTGATCTCTGGTGGAGCAGTCTTGGACTTGTTGTTCTTGCTGGTGGAACTCTCTGGTGCGTCCTCAACGGAAGCATAGCACTCCGAAGAGGTGCGCTTGCCGGGGTTTGCGCCAGAGATCTTGCCGGTCTTCTTCTTCTCCCCCCCGGGAGTTCCAGCGGCAGGAGCAGATGCCTTGACGGCAGGTGCTGCAGCTGCCTCCCGGTATAGTTGGTCGGTACTGATAAGTGCATCCTTGTTGTCGGAGTGGACAGTGATGACACTTATCGACCCGGGCATCTTTAACACATTATACGCATAGTGTGATGCCGCCATAAACTTGGCCAGCGCTGGGCGACCAAGGATCCCATTATATGACATAGGGATCTTGGCGACATCGAACACTACCTTCTCTGTCCTGTAGTTGAGCTCACTACCAAATGTTACCGGTAACGTGATCTTGCCTTTTGCCTGGGTCCTTCCTGAATTGATCCCTTGAAACGTGCCCGTTTCCTCGAGATCTTCATCAGGAATTTGCAGCTTCTTGAGCATGTCCGATGAGATTAAGTTCAGCCCAGCCCCGCCGTCAACCAGCATTTTTGTCACCTTGAGGTTGCGGATTGTCGATGAGACCAACAAGGGCAAGCACCCGACCGCAGTTGTGCGATCAGGGTGATCCTCGGCGTCAAAAATGATAGGCGTGTTGGACCACTTTAAAGGTTTGCGTG
This sequence comes from Thinopyrum elongatum, assembly GCA_011799875.1. NCBI lineage: Eukaryota > Viridiplantae > Streptophyta > Magnoliopsida > Poales > Poaceae > Thinopyrum > Thinopyrum elongatum. The sequence continues at coordinate 148,419,256 of CM022299.1, forward strand.
CATCAAATGATGGCTCCGTTGCATTAACCTCACGCACCCACTGTTTAAGTCGGCGGTGAGAAGAATGTAACGAAGCGCCCCCGTCAATACACATGGCCTCTGTGGCTTTCTGGAACTCGTGCTCACTGGATTCGTCGTCTTCCTCATCATCATCGCCTCCCTCGTCCTTGTCGCGGCCTCGGGCGGGCCTCTCCTTTTGTTGCTTAGCCTTGCCGCGGCGGCCTCCTCGGCCACCACGCTTCTTGGCAGATCCCTCAGCACCGTCCTGGGCCTTCTCCTTGTCTCGTCTTTCATACTCAGCTCTTTGCTTCTCGACAAGCTGCTCAACTTGCCGGCAGTTTTGGAGATCGTGGCCCTTGGTGCGATGGATCTTGCAATACTGCTTGCCGGAGCTTTCCGACTTGTCGGCAGCCGCCAAGGCCTGGCAGGAGGCGCACCCAGCAACTTCCTTGCCGGGGTCGTCAACCTTGGCCTTCTTGGCAGTGCCGGGGTTACCGGATTCCTCGACAGCAAGCACGGCCTTGCCTCTGCGCTTCTTGTTCCGCCGCCGGCCTTTCTTTGGCGGGGTTGCAGCGTCTTCATCTTCTGATTCGCCCCCTGCGCCAACACCCTCGCCAGGGAGTTTCCTCCCTTCTTCAGATCGAGCGCACTTATCGGGCAAAGCGTAAAGCTCGGCAATACTCCTGACCTTGTTCATCGCCAGCTCTTCACGCATCTTGCGGTTGCGCATGTTCTGATGAAACGTGCTAACAACAGCGGCATGATGAATGTCTGGAATATTGTACTGCACTCGGCTAAATCTCTGGATAAACTTGCGCAGGGGTTCACCCTCCTTTTGAGGGAGGAGATGCAAATCACTCTCTTGGCCAGGAGCTTGGTGGCCTCCAACAAAGGCGCCAACAAACTGATGGCACAGATCTGACCAAGAAGAAATGGAATTCTCCAGCAGATGCATCAACCACGACCTGACGTTGGGTTTGAGCACCAACGGGAAGTAGTTGGCAAGTATCTTGTCATCTCGGCCCCCAGTAGCCTGCACCGCAATGGTGTAGATGCTCAAGAACTCCGAGGGGTGAGTCTTGCCTTCATATTTCTCCGGTACCTCTAGTTTGAACGTTCGGGAGTTGGGCCACTGGACTCGCCGCAGCTCACGGGTAAACGCTGGACAACCTACCTCATAGGGCAAGTCGCCTACGTCCCCCGGCGCAGGCTTGTCGACAGTAGGCCCTGCGCGTTTATCAGACTGATGACGCGCCTCCCGTCGCCGCTCGATGGTAGTTCGAGTGCCTTCTTTGCTTCGTTCCTGAAGAACTTGACGCTGATCGCGGCGCATCCGCGGATCGGATGACGCCGTGGAATCGTCATCACGGCCGTCAGTCCGCCGGGTTGACGACCGCTGCTGCTGTCGTGGAGGGGAGTGCACCATGGTCGCACCGCCTCCAGTATTCTCACCATCGGCTCGCGTTGGATTGACAGATCGTTGCCGTGAGGTCCCCGCTGGCTGCGGCCCATCCTTGTTGACGAAGCCGATGAGGCTCTGGATAGTAGATTGCCACTCCTCCATCTTCTCCGGAGCAGGAGGAAAATCGAGGAGCAGCTGCGCACGTGCCAAAGCTTCTGCTGGCGTAGGCGGCGGTGACAGGTGCGAGGTACGTGAGGTGCTCTAACTCCTAACATTGTTAGAAGGAGCATCGTCACGATCACGCAACCGCGCGCCACTTCCATCGGCAGTTTGGCGTGCATGTTGGGCCTGCGCACCTTGGCATCGATACGCAGAAGTCTTTCCATGGGGACGTTCAGAACCACCAATGCCACAGCGCTGCTCGTCGCGTGCGACCTGGGAAGGCCGCAACGCTTGCGCCGGCGTGAGAGTCTTAGAAGGCGTCCTCCAATCTCTAGAGTTCGCTGCGCCGCCTGTAGGCAGCACGGCTCCATCTCTGGATCTAGCGGCGTGCGGGTTGCCGTCGCCGCTGCGAACGATGCCACTCACCTGGCTCGGATCACCAGAATGCCGTGGAGGCTCTAAACCTCCATCTCCTGCATCCACGCCGTCACCCGTCCGAGTGGGCACGGGCAAGACGGACGTAGACGGAACAACCGCTGCCGCACCCTTCTTCTTGGGTGGCATGGTGACAAAGACGGTGAAGAAACTGACACGCTGATCACCGGATCAGGTTCGCGCAACCTCGATTCCCCTACCTGGCGCGCCAAAGATGTCGACGTACGACACCTATGGGATCCAAAGGACCCCTTTACGGTTCGGCAGGGAGAGAGGTATGCGCAAAGAGCAGAACCAATGATCGGCACAAGGGGATTTTTACCCAGGTTCAGGCCGCTGATCAGCGTAAAACCCTACTCCTACTTTAGTTTATTATCAGTGTTTTCGTCCCAGTTCTTGGAGCGCTTGCAATGAACAGTGTGTTCGTGCAACAGCTACGCATGCAGAATGGGCCGAGAGTGTTCTCTCCCTCTGTAGCAGTTGCCTTGGGCCTCCTTTTATATGCTCAAAGGGGTCACCACAGTGGCAAACTGTTGATATGTGAGGTGTAAAGTAGCTACAGGGTTATCATACCTAACCACTGACGGTTTAGGACCAATGCATTTAATGCATCATGAGGTGTCCATTTAGGTGTCCTTACTTTCTTGGGGATGGAAAAAGGGGCCATCCCATCAGCACCGCTTAAGCTCGCCTCCACTAGCGCCTCGCCACGCATCCAGAGATGGGACCAGAATATCAGGCTGGTCGCTGTGCTGGAGCGGTGGCACAGTGGCGGAACCTTGCCGGATGCAAATCTTGCTGGGCTCCGCAGGCTACCCCGGCAAGATCTTGCCAGGGGCCGAGCCCCTGATCTCTAGTTCTCCTTATCTTCTGGTCCTTGGCTTGAATGTCTCTTTGATAATCTTGGATTAATCTTCAGCTGTTCCCCCGACAAGCCTTGCCGCAGGTATGGCTACAACTGCCCGTGCACAAGTATGGGGTACTAAAGGCCCAATATTTAGTACACCGACATGGTTCTTGGGCAAGTACAACCGTAGTTCTATCTGCATCGACGGGTAGCACTATCTTTTCTGAAGACCGTGTTTTTACTCCCTTAGATACTGCCATCACCCCCTCCAATTCAAATGGCTGATAAACAAGAAAAGTAACTGAATGTACAGACATTGTATGATAGACAGGTGCAATGGATAGTGGGGAATAAAATAGGGCATGAAATAATTCACATTTATGTTGTCTAATTAAATAGCATAGCATGACATAATTTCAAATATTTGATGGCTAACTAAACAGGATAGCATGACACAATTTCACATATATGATGGCTAACTAAACAGGATAGAATGACATAATTCAAAATATGATGACTATGTAAACAGGATGCCATGATATAACTATATGATGTGTCTATTAAAGAGGTTGGCATGCTATAATTCACATACATGCCGTCTATGGAAACCAGATGGCATGATATAATTCACGGATAGAATGACAAAATTCAAAATATGATGACTATGTAAACAGGATGAGATGATATAACTAATATGATGTCTTTATTAAATGGGATGTCATGGCATAATTCAGATACATGCTGTCTATGTAAACATGATGGCATGATATAATTCAAATACTGTATATGATTTATGTACTAAGCAAGTAAGCAGATGGCAATCGCATATATGATGTCTAAACTAAGCAGATGGCATTCAATATTTTTTATATGATGTAAAAACTAAGCAATGCAAGACAACGTACGCATGATATGAGTAATATAACCCTGCCAAGTTTGAGCATACACCTCAGGGGAAAAATAGGACTGGTCATCTATTTCTGAATCCTCCTCTGAGGAGCTATCTGTAACCCGCAAGATATCTGCTTCAGCAGGTAGCATTGTCTGCTCTGAAGACCTTGTTTTCACTCCTGATTTTTCCATCACCAATTCAAATGGCTGATGCACAGGAAGAGTAGTTGAATATAAGAACATTTTCAAAAAATGGAATGCGTGATACAAAAAAAGGATGGCATGATATAATTCACATATATGATGCTTGGCTAAACATCATGGCATTGCATAATTCACATACATAATGCCTTGCAACAAGATAGCATTGCATAATTCACATATATAATGCCTTGCAACAAGATGGCATTGCATAATTCACATATATATGGTAATTAGACACTAAACAGGTGGCATTCACACAAAGAATGTCTAAACTAAGCAAATGACATAGCAAGGCAAGACACCATATGCACGATATGAGCAATATAACCTTGCCAAGTTAAGAGCATACACCTCGGGGGGGGGGGGAATAGGACTGGTCATCTGTCTCTGAATCCTCCTCTGAGGAGCTATCCGTAACCAGCAAGATATGCGCTTTGTGAGATAGCATTGTCTGCTCTAAAGACCTTGTTTTCACTCCAGAATTTTCCATCATCGTGTCAAATGGTTGATGCACAGGAAAAGTAGTTGAATGTACTTATATTGTTGACAAATGTACTACGTATTGAAAAAAAAGGATGGCATGATATAATTCACATATAAGATGACTGGCTAAGCAGGATGGCATTGCAAAATTCATATATATGATGCCGGGCTAAACAAGATGGTATTGCATAATTCACATATATGATATAGAAAGTAAACAAATGGCATTCACACAAAGCATGTCTAAACTAAGCAGATGTCATTTTTAATGTATAAAGTAAGCAATTCAAGGTGCCATATGCATGATATGACAAACATCAGCATGGCAAGTTAGAGCAAAGACCTCAGGGGAAAAATTGGAGTGGTCTGCTCCCTCTGAATCCCCCTCTGAACAGTTATCTTCCTCTTGATTACAATCTGGAATGGGGGGGGGGGGCTGCCTTTGTGCCCACCATGGAGCGACGTCTGCATGAAATTTTATTGCCACACAAGGCTCGTCTCTTTTGCTCTACATGTTCAGTATCATTGTGTACAATAACTGACATGCATAGGAATAAAACATAGTGAGATTATGTAAGGAGTGTATGCAGAAATCTAGAGTGATGGTAGCAACCTGTGGACAGGCCGAAAACCAGTGATAGCAGGCAGATAATAGCTGCCATTAAAAAATACAGATAATGGCTCCTTTACTGTTTGTTTCCCACCCAACATGAAATTCATAGTAGACACCCGAGATTAACCAGGTAGTAAATAGATAATATTTGTTGCTGCGCCAATATGTGCCCCACAACCATTTAAAAACTTAAGTTTGAGCATTAGTTTGGAGCTGACTCGGAGTCTAACAGGTGAAGAGGATGATAAAGTAGCAGGTAATATTAAGCGATGCATAACGTAAGCAGACCCAAAAGGGTGCGACCTCTCTTGCGGACTCGTGTAGTCCTCAAGGTCATCTGCTCAGTTGATGATGGTAATGCAGTTGTGGTGGCTGCCGGCGGTGTGGAAGAAGATCTGAGGCGGCGAAAGACAGTCTGGAGGGTGGATCCCTGCTGTGCTGGACCCTTCCGTCATTGGAGCAGCTGAGCTGGGGTGGACGACGATGCGGCAGGAGCGGAACAAACCACACAAGGTTTTCTTCGAAACCTATCTATAACAGAAGTAATTCTGTAAGGGCTCGTCTGAATTGGAGGATTCTAACAACACAGGGATAGGAAATACACAGGAATAGGATAGGAATGCACGTGCAAAATAGAGCATTTTCAAATACATGATTTCTGTCAATCTGGGTGTTTGGTTCACAGGAATGCAAAGAAGCATGGTCAAATTAAGTGAAACCACAAGAAAATGTACAGTTATAATGCTAGTATGCTACTATCACTTAGTATTATTCTTCATGAATAAGAATTTAAAAAGGAGGGCCAAGTGGATATTAAAATGCCTACGGTTTTTCTTTGAAAGAGACACCAAAGGAACAAATAATACTTTGGACCCAGTCCACTGCCCTACTAGCTAAACTCCCAGGCCCATCTACACATGCACAGCTCCAACGCGCAGAAATAAATAATGATGGCTTTCGAGAGAGTCCATCATGGATTGCTAACTTGCCTAGTACCCACTGCTTGTCATATATGAGAAACTAATCGTATTCCTCATTACTACGCGTGCTAAGTGGACAATATATATAACCTGTAAAGTAAAAAAACAATGCAAGAAGTGTACAACCTCTATGGCGAAGCCATGTCGATCCCAGCATCATTGGGTTGGTAGCTGAGGATGCTGAGGATGCTGGGGCTGATGTGGCTGTCGGAGGAGGGGAAGAAGATCTTGGGAGTCTGGAGGTGGAGTCATGGGTACTGCTCCGCTGTGATGGAGGGTTTCATCGTTGGAACAGCTTCGGTGAGGTGTACGATGGCGAGGCTGAAGCAGGACAAGAGGGACAACATTAACCTGAAGTGGTATTCTAATAGCATCTGCAATAGATGATGTAAATAAAATACATCACCAAAAAGTGCTAGATGTAAAATACATCAGCCGCTCATCTCTGAACTTAACTGCCGAAACTGAATTTAACTATCGAAACTTAATTTTGCTGTCGAAACTGAATGCACTAGTAGCAGAAAAGTAGTGCACTAATAGTTTTGGCCACTCGAGCACTAGTGGCAGAGGAGCAGTGATCTAAATCAGTAGCCGCTCCAGCAGGGAACGTACTACCAGAGAGCAGCCGGGGCAGCTGGTCCTACAGCAGCAGTAGCGCCCGGAGCAGCAGCGCATGCGAGAGCCGGGGCAGCTAGTTGTGTAGCAGCATCTCGGGTAGCAGCAGCAGGGACTCGAGCGAGAGTCGGAGCTGCTGCTTGTGCACCAGTAGCGTGAGCAAGAGTAGAACAGCAGCGCCAGCAAGAGCAAGAGCAAGAGCAGCAGCGGGAGCTAGAGCAAGAGCCGACGAGGTAGGGGACCGAGAGCAAGAGCAGAGTAGCAGCGCGAGCGAGGGCCGAAGCAGTAGCAGTAGCATGACCAACAAGAGCCGGAGCAGCAGCAGCAGCTCCTACTGATGTGGACGTCGCCGCCGAGGGATCGACGCCGTGGAGGAAGTGGCCGGCGACGCCACCGTAGATGGAGCCGCGCCATGGCGGCTCCGGACCGAGCGCCGGCATCACCGTGAGATCGTATCAAGAAGAAAATGCAGCGATTACTGTAGAACCTCTTTGGTGGCGCCGATTAGGCCTGAGCTTCATCCCAGGAATCGGTGATGGTGCTGCTCTTTTGGTGGTGCAGGTGAAGACGGCGCTGTGGGAATTTAGGTGGCGCGATAGACGAGGCGAACATCGGGCAGCTCCTTGGAGGTGGAGGATGGGGTGGCTGAACCAGCGGGACGACGAGATCGACGACGGATCCTCATCCGGTGCGGTGGATGAGGGACGTCGAGCTGTTACGGTGGACGATGTCGTCGGGGAAGAGGCTCCGGCTGGGTGGCGGACGGAGAAGGGTGTGGGGCTTCGCGGGTTTTCGTGGCCTTAGTGTACGAATGGGGGACGGAGGGGATGGGAGGGGGGAAACATGGCTTAGGGATGCGCTTGTCCGAAATGTGGGGTAAGTTACGAAAGTAGCCCCACCGATTTGAACTAGGTGGTTCTTTCGGTTCAGGGGTATCACGGGAATTTCGCGTCTCGGGATTTCGCAGGAGGTGGGAGTTTTTGCGCGCGTTGTAATTTTGGGATAGCAAGATATGGGTTGAGATGGAGGGAATTTTAGGAGCACAACGAGACAAAGAGATATCTTAAAATTTTGGGATAACAAGGCACGGGTTGAAATTTCCGGACAAGCCTAACGTGTATACTATATCAAATCAATTCGCACTTCCCTCGACGAAAAAACCAAAAAGAAATCAATTCGCACTACAAATGCCATTCAGAACTTTGAATCCATGTTATGTTCAATTAAAATATTTCACTACGTGTATAATGCATGCAACCTGCTACTCAAATGAACATTTTAGTGCATTCCAAACGTATATACTACGCTTCAATACGAACTAAATTTGAATTTGTTTCTCTATTTGAATAAGATCTACAATCATGATTGTTGTCAAGTTAAACCATTTGAATTCGTTTCTCTATTTTAATAAGATCTATAATCATCATTATTGTCAAGTTAAACCATCGTTTGTATATTATCTTCACAGCACACCACATGATTACTGTCAAGTTAGATATGAACTATGTGTACTATATGAACTCAAACTCGATTTTTTGAATCCACTTTATGTTGATTTCAAATCAGAGTACATTTCAAGCTCTAGCTAGATCTTCATAATCTAAACCATGTCTCATATGTATAATGTGTTTATCACATAATGTATGGTGCCCCGCCCCCTACGCCTACAAGTATTTAGCCATGAGTTGCAAACGCCACACATTATCACGAATTCAAATAAAATGTGAGATGGTCGATATATAGTATGGTTTAGATTGTTCGATATTTAGTTGTGAGCTGCAAACGCCACATATTATCACAAAATCAAATAAAATGTGAGATTGTTCGATATATGGTATGGTTTAGATTGTTCGATATTTAGCTGTGAGTTGCAAACGCCACACATTATCACATTATAGTATAACATGTCCAAAACCACACCACGTGTATCACCGCTATATTCATGCATGCATAGGTTTATAACACTATGATCTCTTATTCAAATATATGAATCCACTTTCATATCGAATTATGATCTTTGTTAGTCTCTTACACCCACACAATCCTCTAACCTTTGTAGCTAACCCTAACTTTCTCTCGTGCATGCACACACCCTCCTTGCCCTCCCCTCCCTCAGCATTCTATCCATCGCGCACATTCATTTTTTTTCTTTAGGTCATTCTCCCACGGTCTCCACAACTCCTTCTTTCCGACACACACCGATCGATAAACCTCTCTAGTGATGTCTGCCTACCACATACACACACACTTTCCATCTCCTCCTTTCTCTGTCCATGCCTTGTGTCTCTCATATGGTCCCACACACATGTAAACTCTTGCCCCTCTTTTCAACGATCTCACAATCGCACACTCCTCCCCCTATCTAGCTAGTAGGTCTCTCGCACCACCTCCTAGCTCCATCTCTCTCTCTACCCGTCTCTCTGGGCCTTATTTGCCTCTAACAAATGGATGTACACTGACCGATCTCGCACTATACATATAGCTAGCTAGGTCGTTTATAACTCATTTTCCGCACGAGCCGATAGATCTACCTCATTAGTTATGTCTCTCCCTTCATCCGACACACAACAATTGATCTACCGATCTAGTTAGGTCTGCTTACCAAACACATGGTCCCCCTTCATCATCCATGCATGCCTCCCGACACATCTATCACGCACACGCACACACAGAAACACATTCCCACTCTTCTTGATATTGCGGTTGTACCCTCAGTTTGTCTAGTAGGCCTCTCCACCATCTCCGAGAAGCAACTCCACCACCCCTCCGGCACTCTACCTCTCTCTCTCTCTGTCTCTCTCTCTCTATCCCAACCTATTTCCCATCCATCACTTATGTATGGATGTCAACCGATCTCCCTCAAGACATGGCTAGGTCTCTCCTTCTCAACACATATGCTAGTCGATCTACCTCTCTAGTTAGGTCTTTGCCTCCCCCCCACACACCGATACATCAAGCGCTCTAGTCATGTCTCCCCGCCACACACAAACTTGCCCTCTCCCCTCTGACGTTCTGGTAGGTTAGTCGCCCTATATCTTTGACATGCACACACACAATTTCGATGGCTCTCTTCATCGATCTCGCACCCACACACTTGATCCTCTCTTCGACTCTATCGATATGTATGACCCCTCCCTCTCTTCTCGTGGATCGCCCCCTCGATATATGATCTAGATAGGCCTCTATTTCACACACATTGCATGTGTCACATTTTTGTTTGAGACATCATCGACACATATTCCCACAAATACATTCACGAAATCACCCCCCATAACAAAAAACACTCACGAACGCACACGACATCTCTCTAGGTTTGTATCTCTCTCACACACACCCATGGAGGTGGGGGACGTGCACAAAGAGAAGAGGTGCATGCACGGCGCACGTACTCCCATATCTTTCCCAACCACACCCACGCGGGTACACGGTGGAGCTCATTTCTGTACGAAAAGGCATACCACGTGGTAATTTGACACGTGTACTAGTTGTCCACTTGATGGAGGATCATGTACCACGGGTGAACAAACAAATTGCGACTTGACACAATATTTAAAAAAGAGGCAAACCATGTGGGGCCTACCTTAGAGGCAAGGCTCTATACACTGGAGATGCTCTCTACTACTTTTGATGTGTCCCATCAACTCGCAGAATGAGGATAAGCTTGCTTAGTACGCCCTCTCCCCCGCCCACGGGCGCGGTGGCTCGCAGAGTCGCAGGACGAGGAGAAGCTTGCTTACCACGCCTACGCCCGCTCCCTCGCCCACGCGCGCGGTGGCTCGCAGGACAAGAAGAAAATTTTACTACTCCCTCCGTTAGACGTATATATACTCCTCGTCCCTACCTTGTTTTGAGAGATTATCATATTGTTTGAAATATATGTCTTTTAGCAGATTTCAATATGAACTACTAGTACATACTCCAAACACTGATGTATATAGACGTATTTTAGAGTATAGATTCACTCATTTTGCTTCGTATGTAGTCCATATTGAAACGGACGTAGTAGTACGCACTCTCCCTCGCCCCTTGACCCTCGCCCACGTGGTGGACGTTTAGCTATTCATTCGGTCTCAGATAGCCAGAACCATATACTGTAGTACCATCATTGCTCGACTTCCCGAAGAGGCGAAGAGCCAAGCGCAAGGTTATAATATTTTTGAGATGCCAAGCGCAAGGTTTATAGGAGAACGAGTAGTAGTAGTACTAGTAGTACGTAGTGTATGAGGAAGAAGCAACAAGAATGTATGTCTTGCGTGACAGTCTCTTCTTACAGAACGTGCTAGACCTAGTGGACCTCATTGTTGCAATGGGGGTATCATAGATGGCACGATTCAGAGTGGTGGGCAACGGGAATAATATTCGGAGCTGTTTAGTCTTACACCCCATGAAGAAGTCCCATCGAAAGGAATTGCCATCCTCTACACGTGCTCCTATGTCAAATGAGTAAATGAGACAAAAAGAGAAGGAGACAAAGTAAAAAAAAATCACCAGCCTTAGAGCCAGCCCTATTGTATCAGTGAATGATATTTCTATGTCGTGATTGACATGGCTATCTTATTAACCATGCTGCGGAGGTAGCAGCGGATTTTTATTTATTTGCGGAGGTAGCAGCAGATGGATATTCAATGAGGAGTGAAATGATGGGTTCTTCCTCGGTTAAACATAGAGAAAGGTGGGCCTCGTGATTTGATGGCTCATTAGTCATTATTACTTCCTATACTCTTTGCCCATATAATAACCGCGTGGTAGAGTAGTTGGCTATACTTTTAGTAACCATGATCGAAGAGAAGAGGTGCACACACCCACGCACGTACTAGTAGCACTCTTTGCGTCTTCCCCAACCACACATGTGACAAGGTGGAGCTCATTTCTGTACGATGATGCAGCCCACATGATAATTTGACGCGTCTAGTAGCACTTAATCGAGGGTCGGGAACCACACATGAACGGTGCCGCGTTATTTAGAAATAAAGTTTTTTTTCTTCAGTGGCACGTACGCAGTACAAATAGGTTCATATGGAGAGAAAAAGAAACCGCTCCACTATATATACATAGCCAGGAGCCTACACGATTGCTTGATTGGGTTGCTCTCTTCACACTCTCTCGCACAAAACGACTGTGGCCACATCTCTAACATCCGGGCGGATCACGTCCGCCGGGGGAAGGGGTGGATGCTTTGTGTAGATGCGGTCGCCATCGTCGATGGCGAAAACCCACTGTCGGCGCGTCCCGATCAGGGGTCCCCGCCGTTCTCTCTCACAAAGCCGGTGCGGTTGCCTTCGCCCCTTGCTCACTGCCGCGACATGGGAAGTTGCCGCCTCCCGCCGCCCTCCTCTAAGCTAGCTACATCCCGACATCCCTCAGGTACAACTTCCTTTACAGCCGGCTTGCCACACTGCCCCAGCTGCCCACATCGCTCCATGTGGATATTTCTCTACTTCTTTGCCCCGCACGTACCTCTACTGGCTTCTACTGTATTTGTGATGAGTTTATGTCTCATAAGAACTAGTCCCACTAGTCTTATTCTAATCACACTTCAATTTCTTTGCCATAAGGATGCTCAACTTGATTTTAGTGAAACTGCACAAAATGATCCGATGGTCAAAGGGTAGGAAACTTCATTCCTTCGGAAGGTTCAACCTCACCAGCAAATTAAAGCCTTGTTAGGGTTTAGGGTTCAAGGCCTAGGGACTGCATGGATGTTTTTTTCTTTAGCTGTCTCTGTTCCAAAGTAAGTGTCAACTTTAGTACAACTTTGTACTAAAGTTGGCAAAGTTGGCATAAAGTTGAGACACTTATTTTGGAATGGAGGGCATATTGGCTATGATTTGTGAATCATTGAGATGCAATAGCATGCATGTTAGTCTTCTTTGTATTTGATGGAATGTTGCAACGGGGCAACCTTGGATGCAAGATACATGAAACAGAAGCTGAAAGCTACATAGCATTGTACATTTTTTGCTGCTTTCGTGTTTTTGCTGAGCTGCCATGTTTTCGCTGATTTCACACTCCTCCACTATAAGAGTGGAGAAAATTGTAAAGAGTGGACACACTCTACCTCCTTTCACCGAAATGTGGGACATCCAGCATCTGGTGCACGTGTCATGCACCAAAGTAAAGTGTACAGTACAAGTGAGAATCAACACCATCGTACCACCTCAGTAATAATGACCAATGGGCCGTCAAATCACATAGACCCGGTAGTAAGTTGGACGGACGAAGCAACCATCACTCTTCGTTGAATCCGCTTCTCCCTTCAACGCATGCGCCTATGGGAGGTCGCGTCCGCTCTGCCCGGGCATGAATGCGACACCGATTCTTTGGAGCGGCACTGACCGTTTCGGGCGGGAAGCGCGCACGGGTGATGGAGGGTTTGGGTGGGCCAGGGTGGTCAGTCAGGAGCGGGCGTGGCAGCTATCCCGACCGGACGCCCGGAAACAAGAGGTTGCACCAACTCTCGCGGCTTCGTAGTTAGTACGTAGTACTACACACCGTCTCTCTGTAGGTCGATGTGTCGCTCTCTCTAAGAGCAAGTATAATAGTGGGCTATAAGCTCGCTTACATGGCATTTTGGCCTATGTGGAGGAGAGAGACAAGGAAAAAGTAAAGGAGTGGGTCTCATGCAAGAGCCAGGCTCTAAGCGTGCTCCTAGGCAAAGACATTTAATGAGAGGAAATAGATAGAGAGAAAGTGAAAAAAAATATGAGCTTATAGCCAACCTTATAGCCCACTCTATTGTATGACCAATTAATAATGTTAACTCTTAGTGACATGGCATGTCCATATAGCCAGCAGTTGGCTATACTGTTAACCATGCTCTAACACACACATGCTTTAAAAAAACACACACACACGCACACACAGGTTCATAGAATAGGAATATTGTGGGAGTGGGAAGCCAGAGGAAGTGAGATAAATGGAGTACGTACAAGAAGAGAAGAGGGACACGCACGTCCATCGGAGACACAGTCGCTGCCTCGCACTATAGCGATTAGAACACATAAAAAAAGAAGCCAATACTATTTTTTTTGGCATGTATTAGCAGTTTACTACTTCCCAGCTAATCTCATTTTCTTCGTTTTACCATATTATTACAGTCTTATTTTCACTTCTTTCCACCACATGCTCACATTCCAAGGTGCATTAAATTGATGCATGGAAGGATTAGAAGAAACCAACCAGTGCATGTAACCATTCCTACTCATTTAGTGGTCGTCCATGAAAATATTGTAATTAACGCAGATTAAAGTTTGAGTAATTTTGTAAACTACGAGATGGAGTACATTTCTCCACTCATCATCTGCCTTGATTGATGAGATTTCAAATTTAAGCCCTATAAACCGGAAAGGAGGGAGTAGTTAAAATTTTTGGTCAAACTTGGACAAAAAATATATGACGTGGCGTAAAAACCTGGACGGAGGTAGTAGTACGAGATACGGTGGCACACTGACTTAGGCCGAATACAAGTACCCGCTCATTATTGGAAGAGAGCAAAGTGTACATACAAAGTAATTAAAATTGAATTTCTCAAAAATATTTAAAATTGGAGGATGGTGCAGCCCACCTTTCGGATATTTTGACCATGTGTGGTTTAGTTGTTGTTCACTTCGGAGGGTCGTGTACCACACGTGAACTATAGTAAGCGTGACCGGGAGGTGTGCAACGTTAATTGCGAGTTGACTCCTTCGAGCGTTAAATTTTCTTCACGTATTAGCATTGCCCTAGTATTTTTCTTCACTACGTTAAATAAAGAGTTCCGTTTCGTGCACAATTTATAATGATTTTCATGGAGAGAAAAAGAAAACCACTCCAACTATATACGCTGCAGCCTCGGCACTTGTTTTCTAGGGTTTGCTCTCTTCACACTCTCTCTCCACTATATACATACACGCTGGAGCCTCAACACTTATAGTTGCTCTCTTCACACTCTCTCACCCTCTCCAGATCTAAACAAGACTGCGTTGGCCTCTCTCTCTCTCACTCCCCTCACTTCTGGTCAAAGAGCCGGCAGGATCCTATCTGCCGGGGAAGGGAAGGAGGCTTAACGCTGTCGCCATCGGCGAGGGAGGGAATCCACTACCGGCGCAGCTGTTCTCTTTCACCCAGCGGTGGAGCGGGAGGGCCTCCGACCCCTTCTTCCTTGCTGCCGTACATAGTGTGGGCAGATCGGCCTCTGGCCGCCCACTAAGCCACACCCCGAGAACCTTAAGGTATAATTTACTTAATCCACATGCATTGCTCTAGCTGCATGTGGATTTTTTCCGCTTCTGCACTCGAATCTAGGTGTTGGATCATTCAAGAAAGTAGTGGGGAAAGTTGCATAGCATGAATCTAGGACGTGGTTCAAAGATGAAAGGAAGGGGGAAAGTAGTACAGACTGGCTATCCAGCACCTACGTTGGGCGAAAAGGGAAAACAATGACAAACGCAGTACGCATATCTGTAATGAACTGATCTTTCTGTGGGTGGGGGACAAGGCTGTAGAGTTTGAGCAGGACTAGATTTGCTGCCCTCACATAGGGAAAGGTGTCTAAAGATAACAAAACCGGGACCAACACAAATATGCTCCTTGGTTGTTTGTTCTTTGTTGCAACAGACTGTGCATCACCCCTTTATACATCGGTAGATGCACATGGTGCTGCTGCATCCACTATCCCGTACAAATCTTTAGCTGTTGTTAATCTAATAATGCCGCTGGAAAATTGAAGCAATGCCACAGTTAAAAGCAAATTACATGCTTAACAAATTTTATTGTTAATATAATCTATCTGTTAATATGAATCAATGCCACTGTTTGAGAAATGCTACTATCTTGTTTTCTTTCCCATTTAGATAAGTAAGATGCTTCTTTTTGTGGGCTTCTGTGTCATCCACCATTATTGACCAGTAATTGTTTCCTTTGCACCTCTGTGTAAACAAGGTTATCTACTTCACCTCATTGCTATTGCGACCTTTTGTTGCACTGCACAAAACACTTTTGCTTTAAGAGTGTTTTGTGGAGTTCAACCAAAATGTCACACCGACAACGTTGCTTGATTGCTTGATCTTAGTGGAACTGCACAAGAGGAGATCTGACTTCCTATCTGTGTTGGCAAATTTGTTTCAGATTTTCTTCTTGTGAGTTGTTTGAATTCCGCATCATGAGAGGTCAGTAATGGCCTTCTTCCACATGATTGTGCAGTGTGCTTTCATATGTTCTGCTACTTATACGGTAATGTTGCTTGATTTTAGTGAACTCCACAAAAGGAGACCAGACTTCCAATCTGTATGTGCACCGTAATATCCCATTGAGGTAAGATAATGATATTTCACAACTGTTGGCCTGTATTTTGCTACTGTCATCAGAAAAGTAATGTTGTTGTTTAGTGCTATACTTGTGCTCCCTAATTGACATGCCAAATCTTACATTGAAGGCGAAGCTTGTCTATTATTGAACCAAGTGATGAAGGGGAAGAACAAGCGGAAGAAGAACAAAAATCCACTCTCGGTGCTGTAATGAAGCACTGGAACTGTGATGACACAAGTAATGATATAGTTTTGCATCTTAATTTATTGCTATGGGTGGAACGAGCAATTGTTTTGCCACTGATTTGATGCCATTCTTAATGTAATATGTAATTATCTCTACTTATGCAAATAGGGATCTTGTTTGAAGATAACATATATTTTACTGGAACTGCACAAGAAGATGTTGGAAACATTAAACTAATCGAGGAGTTTATAGTAAGCATGGCAACAACAGTAGATAATAATGAATGGTTCCAGAGAAGTGCTTCATCTGCATGCTCTACACAATAAGCCTCCTGACAAAGGTTGGTACCGGCCCACGGATTTCATCCATATGATTGAGCTTTGTCCTCTCTATTGGTGTTGTGCTACTGTTTATCTACTCTCATGAGAAAGTGGTATTGTTTCGCATGTTAATCTAAGGCTGCTAATAAATTGATGCTCCGGTTTGCCACCGTTATAGCCACTGATAAAATTAACTAATAATACAGTTCAAGTTGAGCTGCTGTGTTTGGTATCATATCATTTCCTATGAGGATAATGAGGAGATGCATCTCTTTGTGACTATACATTTCATCAGTTACTCCCTTTGTTAATGTAATGGCTATTTTAAATATTTCCTTTCCTTTTTTTTGAGCAAACAGGGATGCTAGCATTTAGTTGTTATCTTGTCTTTGCACAACTGGATCATCCTCCTCTGAAGAAGAATATGGAGTACGTGAAGTGCATAGTTCTGATTATGCCAGGATGAAGAAGCCCAGTCTATCTTCTCATCAGAAGGAGCAGTTGAAGGATGGTTACATTACTCCCCACAAGACCAAACTAACTTCAGCTCAGAAGGACTCACAGATTTCCATCTTTTTTGCTATGATGGGCAAGTACAATGTTGTTCTAGGATTCTTTCTAGTGAGTTCCATTTTTTTAAATGTGTGCTCTGCATGGACCATGTAGGTGCCTGTTTAAACTGTAAATTCAAAATAAAGTTTGCTTTACTAATAATTTTTTTGTATTTATGCAAACAGGGGTGCTCAGCTTGATTTCAATGGGAATTGCACAAAATGTTCTGATGGTTCGTGCCCATTATACTTCATCATGCACAATACATCGGATGTTCTCGAATCATTCATTTCCACCTCCAGCCACTAAATTAGCTACAAGAAAGGAGGTGCCGATATGTTCAAGGTGTTGCAACATATAAAGGCAAAATCATACAAGCTATGCGCGAATTTGTTTGATTTTGGTGGAACTGCAGAAAAAGAATAGATGGTTTATTTAGCACGAGGTGCCATGTCAATGTCCGAACTGATGGCAAACCCCGCCCATTCCACAATCATAGGCATTTGATATTTTGGAATGGGAAAACCTTGTCAAAGTTTGCTCATTGATGTACACAAAAATACACGCATTTGATATTTTGGAATGGGACAACCTTGTCAAATTTTGCTCATTGATGTTAGCAAGAAGACATGCATTTGATATTTTCGAATGGGACACCCTTTGCTGTCAGCAGCATCGATCGATTTTTCTTTACTCTTTAGTTGTGAAGTACTACCTCCGTCCTGGTTTATCGATCCCCATTGTAATCTATGCCAAATTTTCACCATAAATTTAACTAACAAAATCTTAATGCATGTCCCTAATAATTATATCATTGAAAACTATGTTCAAATACGAATCCAATGATATAATTTTTGTTGACATGCACTAACATTTTTTTAGTTAAATTTTTTGTCAAAATTTAGCACAAATTACAAAGGCGACTAATAAACTAGGACGGAGGTAGTCAATATTGGCTCTCACATGTGAATCACTGGGATGCATAATCCTCGATTGTTTTGAATGTTCTCTATGAATTGCCAGGCCTGTTAGTTTGATTGCAATGTATAGGCACGCTAAAAAGCTGCTCAAACTTTTTGTACGTGTGAAACTGCTGCAAACGAGGTGATCACCATGTGTCCTGGGAATAATGCTTGTACGTATTGTTTTGCATGTTCATACAATGCCAGCGATACAAGAATTCAAACTAATCGAACTAAATTCGTTCATACACGACCGGATTTCATATAAACATGCCGGATTTCATTACATTTCATACATTCTTCAAATAAAAAGGGGTGCGCTGGAGGTATAATTAATTAACCTAATCTATGATCTCCGGCGCCCATTTCTCATGTCCGGCTGAGCCGAACAGAAGCTTATTCTCTAGCACAGCTCTCTGACTCCATGTCGCCGCCAAGAAGCTAATTGGCCATCAGTGTTTAGTCCGCCAAGCTTGGCTTCAACTGGAGGGTAGCAACGGTGGCCTTACTTGGACCCGAGCGGTGGCGACCTACCGTGTTCTAGTCTTCCTCGTTTTCTGTGTGGCGCGGCCTCGTTGGCAGCGGGGCGGGGCCTCGACGGAGCTGGCGATGTCCTCTGTCTCGTTGTCGGCGGAGCGGGGGAAATCCTCCTCCTTCTTATCCGTCATCCGCCCGTCCCGAAGAGCGCTGGAGCGCGAGGAAGCCATGGTGGGAGTTGTGTACAGGAGAAAGGGAACAGAGGCGGATGACTGCGGCTATGGCCGGCGCAACAGTTTATATAGCAATGGTGGGCAGCGGAGGGACGGATGGGTGGTGCCAGAGTAGCTGCCTCGGCAACCGCGTATCATTGATGTGGGCGGTAGACGGACGGATGGACGGCACTTGTGTTATTTGAACGCGGAGCAATCGCCTGCACCAGGAAGCGGCGCGGGCGGCGTGGGCGGCGCTGACCGTTTCGGGCGGAAAGCGCGCGCGTGGGCAAGGGAGGCGGTCTGGGTGGGCCAGGGCGGTCAGACTCGTGCTTGGCAGTGGGTCGGTCCAGCAGCCGGACATGCTGGCTCGCACTGAGCTCGCCGAGCTGAGCGACCACAATCAGACGATGGACGTGGCTTCCGACCAGGAGCCGGTGCCACCGCCCAAGCCGGTTCATGCCGTGTTCACCATAGAGAAGGTGCGGCCGCACTTCGACGCCCTAATGGCGGAAGAGCTACCAGCGCAGGAGGACCTGTGCTGCAACCTCCGTCTCCTCAACGAGCACCGGCTCGCGGAAGGACGAATCGCCGGCGAACAAGCGAATGACAATGCCGTCGCGGACATGTGGCCCTATGATCCTGGCTTCCTGAATGAGCAGCGGGCACTATATCAGACCATCCGGGGGGCCCGCGAGGCCCTCTCCATCATCCTTTGAGTTGTTGCGCTCGCCGTGGCGCTGCCGTCTCGCGTTGTCAACATGGTCAACGAACATGAGGAATGAGGAGATGACTTAACTTGGAGAGGATTATAGTGGGGACCCACCAAGGCCATAGCCGCACATACGCAAGTGCCTCCTTATTTTATAGAACTATTAATTTTTTCTTCCTCCTGGTTTTCTGACATCACGGTCCCACACCATTGTCAACCTATATAGTCAATAAACGGGAGAATTGCACAAGAAGCGGTCGACAGCTGGGACCCAGCAGCTCGAGCAGTATTTGTGTTTTTGAGGTGTGAGCAGAGTTTTTCTTGAGCGATGTTTTTTGTTGTTTAGAGGAAAGCAGGGTATCAACTGGGCGGGCTGTGGCCCGTCTAGTCCAGGCCATTATTTTATGTCGACCAAATATCCTGTCCAGATATTTTTTTTTCAAGCTGAAAATGGCTAGTCCAGCTATACTTTTTTTTGAGGAATACCCAGCCCAGGTCAACTTGTTATTGTCCGCCCCGCTGGGCTGCAAATCTTTCCTAGGATGGATGCATTAGGCTTAACCAGAAAATGGGCTTTAAGAAATAATAAATTGGATGTAATTATAAAAACTGGGCTGTAACTATAAAAAAATGCACCAAACACGTAATTAGTTAAAAAATATATTATTTTTTGATTTTGAAAATTTTAATTCATTACTTGTTGCGCGCGCAATATTTTGTTGGATTTTTATGTAATACAAATTTATTTTGAAATTATATTTAATCTGACTAGAAATTTCGGGATAAAAATATTTTGGATCACATCAAAATGTGAGAAATTTTATTGAATTCTGTTTTCAGCGGTTGGTTGAAATTATTAATCGTTGTCCTAGCTAGAAAATGGGCTGTAATTTTAACAAACTATAAATGGGCTGTAGTAAATTCCATTAGAATTCAAAAATAGGCTGTACATTCTTACAAATCGCAAATGAGCTATATGTTCTCTGCCACACACTTGTGGGCCTACTAAGTTGACGCGTACGCAAGGCTTTGTCAACTTATAGTCAACACACAGTTCTAGCAGCAGTGGCCGTTAGATGTCCATCCAACGGATGTCGTGCTTCTTCTTCAATCTCGGATATTCTTGCTTCAGCCGCCCAAACCACCGTCGGCGGTACCGCTTGCTACCGCCTCCCGTGGCCGGCTGTGCTGCCGCAAAGGACTCACCGGCCCACCCTACTCCCATCGCCGTCCAGGCCATTCCTCTACTCACCAAAAACTCCTGTTATTCTCCGGCGACGGCAGCCTCACACCGCAGACGAACCAGTGAACCCTCGTACTCCCCTCCGCGTGGGCATCCACCTGCCTCGTCTTGCCTGTCTCCGCGTCGTTCCCTTCCTAGGCCTCGCCATCGTCCACCACCTGGGTGCTGTCCTTGCGGCATGGTCAACCTGGTCAACGAATGACAACCATCGGAAGAGGACTCTACGCGGTGCTGACAGATGGACCCACCAACAACATCTTTGCACGCAAGGAAGTGCGTCCATATTACGGGCAAAAAAATGATTCTTCCCCCTGACAGCTGGGACCCACGAGCTATATCTTCGCACGCAAGGAAGTGCGTCCTTATCCTCCCTGACAGCTGGGACCCACCCGGTTGAAGCATACGTAGCGTTTTCTGTCTGGTCGCGAATGTGTACGTACATACTGGTAGATCGGTCTCTCTGCAAAGATGAACCTTGGCCGAGCAAGCAGCGACATGTGTAGTAGTAGAGCCATCGACGTAGTAGTTTAGGCAGTCCCTTCTAAACCTTGTACATGTATGTACAACCACATACGGGCGGGGTCTCGAACGCCTAGCTACTCGCGCATACGTACGGCCAGGGCACATGTACATGGAGAGGCAACGGACGGCAGCAACGGCGTCTTGTTCATCGGAAGCCAACTGTCTGGGTCGAAACGGAGAAAGCGCATCGTGTTCATCGGGAGGCAACAGAATGCGTCGTGTTCATCGGGAGCCAACCGGCTTGGATGGAACAGCCAAAACGGGGTCTGGCGTACCGCAGTACGACGGAAACGGCCTTCTATTCGACCGGCTACGGTTGAAACGGGATCCTGTTCATCAGGCGGGGTGTGGCGTACCGCAAAACGGAGGAAACAGACTTGTGTTGGAGCGCTACGGTCAAAACAGGGGTCCTGTTCATTGGGAGGGGTGTGGCGTACCGCAAAACGGGACTCCACGGGCTACTGTTCAGCCACCGTCGACTTCCTTCAGCCTCCACATGCACTATTCATCCACTGCGTCTTCCTCCTGCCTCCACGAGCTACTGTTCATCCACGGGCTACTGTTCAACCAGCCCTCCACGGGGTCATGTTCATCCACCCCCAACCAGCTCAGTTGTGGCGGCCTCCTCTGGGGGTCCTGTTCATCCAGCGGCAACGGCCTACTACCGCGGGGTCCTGTTCATCCAACCCCCGCCGGGAACTATTCATCCAACCCCAACCACGTATGTCTCGACTCGTTCAAACAACCCCCACGTTCACTGTTCATCAAGAGGCATCAGGTTCGATCGGCTTCAGTAAGCAGCAGCAGCAGCGATCGATCGCTCGGGTTCAGTTAGCAGCAGTAGCAAAGGAATCGCTCGGGTTCAGTTAACAGCCAAGGGATCGATCGCTCGGGTTCAGTAACGTAGCTAGTGCAATCGCTCGGGTTCAATAAGCGAATGCCTCGCTCGGGTTCAGTTAGATCCCAACGCCTCACACACACGCGCGTACGTATACGAGAGAAAACACGCAAACCTCCGTGCATCGCTCGGCCCCGACCACCCACTGTAACCGGGAACTCCCTGATATTTTCCTTGCCCTCGCTTCTACCATGATTTTTTCCGTCATGGACGACCCAAAGAATGTCATGCAGGTGCGTCTCTGGCCCGCCCTGGACGAAAAGCCCATTTTCTGTCATGATTTTTTGTCATAGAAGTAGGAGCCCACCACATCTATGATGATACACTACTGGAATCCACTTCTTTGCCGTCTGCCAATTCTTTGCCGTCCGCTTGCTGACGGCAAATAAGGTCTTTGCCGTCAGCCACAAGGAAACGGACGGCAAAGATGTGGCTGATGGCAAACAAAGTCTTTGCCATCAGCCTGTTCTTTGCCGTCCGCTGGCTGACGGCAAAGAATCTTTGCCGTCCGCTAGCAGACGGCAAAGAGGTGGGTGGGTCCAGTTATTGTTTAACCAACTCAAGCCCACCGGCCCCACCTCTTTGCCGTCCGCAAGCGGACGACAAAGAAACTTTGCCGACCGTTGGCTGACGGCAAAGAGGCGGGTACGTTAACGGCCGTCTCGCCCCCCTCTCTTCTCTCCACTCTCTCATTCCTCCCCACCCACACCCGCGCCGCCGCCGCCGACCCCGTCTGCCGTAGCCGGCCGCCCCGCACCCCTCCCCTGCGCCACCCGACCTCCACGCCACCCCCGCCCCCCCGCCCCCTCCCTCCGTCGCCATCCCCCACCCACACCGGCCGCGCCGCCGCCGCCGACCCCGTCCGGCGTAGCGGCCCCGCCGCCCCGCACCCTCCCCGACCTCCACCGCGGCCCCGCCGCCTCTTCCATGTCGGGCAGCCGCGCGCGGCGTAGGTCGGCCGTCCCACAGCCCGAGCGGCGTCGGCCCTCCCCCTCACGGGTCGCTGCCTCCTCCGGTGGCCGCCCGCAGCCGTCGGCCGCCCCTTCCACCAGGTGAGCTCCTCCCCTTTTTTTTGTTTAATTAGTTTCTTTTTGTTCTTTAGTTTAGTTTTGTGTTAGTTATAGTTTAGTTTATTTTAGATTAGTTTTAGTTTATTTTAGTTTAGTTTATTTTAGATTAGTTTTAGTTTGTATTTTAGATTGTTTTAGTTAGAAGAAGAAGTAGAAGGAGGAGGGAGGAAAAAGGAGGAGGGAGAAGAAGAAAGAAGAAAAAGAAGAAGAAGAGGAAAAAGGAGAAGAAGAAGAAGAAGAAGAAAGAAGAAGAAGAAGAAGAGGAGGAGGAGGAGGAGGGAGAAGAAAGAAGAAGAAGAAGAAGAAGAAGAAGAAGAAAGAAGAAGAAGAAGAAGAAGAAAGAAGAGAAAAAAGAAGAAGAAAAGAAGAAAGAGAAGTGGAGGAGAAGAAGAGAAGAGAAAGAAGAAAGAGGAGAGGAGGAGAAGAAGAAGAAGAAGAAAAGAAGAAAAGGAAAAAAAGATACCCCGACCCCGACCGACCCCCGACACCCGACACCCGACACCTCGGCACGACAACCCGACCCCGACCCCGACCCCCTGACACCACACCCCGACACCGGCCCACGACCAACCGACACCCTGACACCACACCCGACCCACACCCTGACCCCGACACCCTGACACCCCGACCCCGACATGACACCCCGGCACAAAACACCCGACCCCGACACCCCGACACCCTGAGACCACACCCCGACCCCGACCCCGACACACGACACCCGACACTGACACCCCGACCACCGACACCCTGACACACACCCACCCTTACCCCCGATCCCCGACACCCTGACACCACACCCGACCCCTGAACCAAAACCCCGACCCGACCATGACACCCTGACACCCCGACCCCGACACAACACCCCGACCTCGACACCCCGACACCCTGACACCACACCCCGACCCCATATATATTTGTGTTGATCGGGTGTATTTTTTATTATGTTCATGATTATGATACACTTAAATTATATACATATTATTATGTTCATGTCAGGTATCCAAATTTTTTATGTTGTACTAATTTCGTTTACTTTTTGTCATTGCAGGTGTTGACAGGATGGTGGGCAAGGGTCCAGAGCGCCCCGAGCCTCCTGCGAGCGCTACTGGGAGGGGTGGTTGCATTATTGCAGCGCAGCCCCTTCGGAGAGCGGTGCAGGATGGTATGCAGACAGCTGCGGCGGGCGCTTCTTCTACGGCTGGGAGAGGTCGGGGGAGGACGAAGAAGGCTGGTAGAGGTGGACGTGGCAGTGGGAGAGGTAGGAAGGCTGCTACGCCTTCCTCGCCACCACCCTCAGTTGATTCACCCGACCACAGGAGTGCTTCGTATTACGTGGACCCTCGGACTCCGGTCCATGAGCCTCCGGTCGCTGATCCTTCGCCCCACCAGACTCGGGTCGCCGACCCTTCGCCCCACGTGAGTTCGGTCCTAGAGTCTTCGTCCCAGAAGACTCCGGTCATGGGTCTTCGTCCCAGGTCCCGGAGTCTTCGTCCCAGAAGACTCCGATGCCGGAGTCTTCTTCCCACGAGACTCCGGAGGCTAGTGGCTCGGAGGATGGTAGCGAGGACACCTTTTCAGAAGATAGCTACAGCGACGATGAGCTGGTTGAGAAGGGCAAGAAGGTCTACAAGTGTGGCTGTACAAAGCTCCCGCCTGTGCCGACGACCCCCGACCAGAGGTGGTTGATTGCGCCTAAAGGGTTGAAGTAAGTGCATTTACTATTTTTTAACCTTTTGCCTTCATGTTCCTTCAAATTAATATCTAATGCGTTGGCCTTGTCATACTGCAGGGGCTGGGTACGCCCCCGTGGTTCCCGTAGGCCCAACCAGGTCCTTGGTGTGCTTTGCCGGCAGCACTTCCCTGGGTGGGTCACGTTGCCCGGTGAGGGTCAGGTTCCACTGCTAGCACTGACCTGGGAGTTGTACTCGGTTGCCTCGGCCCCGCCGGAGGAGAGGGTCGATGGTGTCTTGTGCGAGACGGTGGCCGACATTGTGTTCCGTCAGTTTTGGGTAATTTCTCCTTTACAGAATTAAAAATCAACAGTACCTAGTGATTGTACTAATCAGTGTTGTCTTGTTTGATTGCAGACCTTCTACAGGGTTTCAGAGGGAGAGCAGGAGGCCGCGTGTATGGTTGTCAAAAATGAGTGCAAGCGCCTACTTCAAAACTTAAGGCACGAGGCTCGGGTGAAGGCCGTTCGAGACTACTATGCCTCGAAGGGTATTAGGAGGGGCAAGCAGAAGTGTCGCGGCAAGTTTCTGAGTAAGGATAAGTACATGTAGGTAATTACCTATTCTTAAGGCCTTGAACTTAGTTTTCTTGATTTGATTCATAGGCGTAGCGCTGAAATTTCTCTTGACTCACTTAGGTGCCCCCGAGATGGTGTGTGGATAAGATGGACTGTTGGGAGGCGTTGGTGGATGCGTGGTGCTCTGCCCAATGGAAAGTCGAACACCAAAGGGCCAAGGATAAGCGCGACCAAATGGAAGGTGTGCCACACCATCAAGGGAGCTCCAACCTGTTTGAGTACGGGGATAACTGTGTATGTGGTTTGCTACATGATTCATGCAATTAATTCTTCATGCTAGATAGTTCATTTATGACATATTTAGCTCTAAAATGACATAATAACCTTAGATAGCTCTATAAAATGACTTAATATGCTTTAGTCAGTTAAAAAATGGCATAACGACCTAAACTAATCTTAGCTAGTTCATTCATGATATAATTAGCTCTAAAATAACATAATAACCTTAGATAGCTCTATAGAATGCCTAAATATGCTATAGTTAGCTCTAAAATGACATAATAACCTTGGATAGCTCAATAATGACATAATTAGCATACTTTGGTCAAAAATGGCATAATAATCTTGGTTACCTCGAAAATGACCTAAACTTAGCTTATTTTCCTCGAAAATGACATAATAACCTTTCTTAGCTCCAAAATACCTATTTACATAGCAATATCATTCTTCATGCTAGCTTGAGCCCTTAACTAATATTTTGTTCCTCTCTCTCAGGCGCACCACCACAAGAAGTCTGTGCCAGGTCTGTTCGACCTCTATGGCATGGCCCATATGGCCCCGTACAAGAAGGCCAAGCCATTCACGGAGTCTGACCTAGATGATCCAGAGAACTTCACCAACAAGACCTCCCACCGCAAGCTTGTGAAGTACAGACACGAGGGGAAGGCGAGGAAAGGGGAGGACTTTAACCCAAGCCAGGATCCTTTTGATACAGAGCTGGTGATGATATCTGGTGGCGGGAGGTCCCATGGCTCTCTAGCCATTGGTGATGGATTGATGCGTTGTCCTAAGACTCTCCCGCAGATCAAGAAGCGCCTGAGTAGCTCTGATCCTGAGATAACGCCTCGTGCACGGCCCGCGGAGATCGCCATGGCGGTTAGTTATACGGACTCTCTCACCTTTCCTCCATTACATTGTGTGTGCGTCCGTCGATGATTACAATGCTAACGAGGAGTGGTGTGTTGCAGGCTATTGTTGAGAAAGAGAGATTGAAGACGAAGGAGCTTCTGGAGGAGGCAAAAAGGGAGGCACAAAGGGAGGCGGCGGAGAGGGGAGGGAGATGGAGGAGAAGACGGCTAAGCTGTTGGAGGAGGAGAGGAACCGGAACGACAGCGCTAACCGGGCCCTATACGAGCTCATCGTGGTACGTTTCTCGTGCATATTAGCCCAATCATGCACGTAATGTTCGCATTACTATCTAATATGACTGACTCGTGACAACCAAATGTGCAGAGCTTGTGCGAGAAAAACGGTCAGGCCCCTCCGCCGATGCCCTAGATTGCTCCGGCGACCACGGTGAGTTTGATTTGAATGGTCGTTGCTTACTACTATTCACATTTCAGTTTGCGAACTTGCTAACGAGACATTATGGGAAATGATCTTTGGTGCAGCATGGCTCCCGACAAGCATCGACCACTCCTTCTGCCAATGCCGGAACCCCGACCGGTCCTTCACCTCCGTCTGGCACTAGCGCAGCCCCGACCATTCCTACATCTCCGTGATAACGGTATTTTTCTTCTTAATTAGCGTGTTTAGTCCATTTATGACATAATTTAGCCTATTTAGTCCACAAATGACATAATAAGATGAAGAAAATCAAGGAAGAGGAAGGAAAGAAGGAATAGGAAGAAAAGAAGAAGAAGAAGAAGAAGAAGAAGAAGAAGGAGAAGAAGAAGACTAGAGGAAGAAGAAGAAGATCTTCTTCTTCTTCTCCTTCTTCTTCTTCTTGTCTTCTTCTTCTCCTTCTTCTTCTTCTTCTTCTTCTTCTTCTTCTTCTTCTTAAAATGGCATAATATGCTTAGTTCACTCAAAAATGGCACAATTAGCTAGGTTAGCTCCATTTTACCTAAGTATGCTTACTTCTTCTTCTTCTTCATTTTCTTCTTCTTCTTCTGATTCTAGTCTTCTTCTTCTAACTTGTTTCCATTTTGCAGATTTAATTCACTATATGGAAGCTTGCATGGATGCATGGAGTGCTTGTTTCCCTTATCTTTTTTTCGCTTGTATCGATGAAAAATGTGGAACTTGTTATATGGATGCATGGAACAATGTGTTGGATGAACATTGTGATATGTAATATGTATATATGGATGGAACTATGTTTCTTATGTATATATGTATGTTGTCATGGATGGAGATAGATATGTATATGTATATCTGTGTGTTGGATACATCATATATGTATATCTGTGTGTGCCTGTGAAAAAATATATATGTATATCTGTGTTTGAAACCCTGTCAAATTAAATGGATTCAAATAAAAACAGGGGATACATAGCCTCTTTGCCGTCTGCTAGCGGACGGCAAAGAGCTTTGCCGTCTGCTAGCAGATGGCAAAGAGGACACGTGGCAGCTACCTGTGAAACCTGGGAACACTGGCTGCCTATTTGGTCACTTTGCCGTCTGCCAGCGGACGGCAAAGATTCAAATCACTTTGCCGTCTGCCAGCGGACGGCATAGCTGGCCACGTGGCAGCTTCCCAGTACTGCCTAGCTGAGCTATTTGCCGTCTGTCAGCGGACGGCAAAGAGCTTTGACTCTTTGCCGTCCGCTGGCAGACAACAAAGAGCACCGTTAACCCCCTAACGGCTCTCACGCCACCGCACTGTCGTCCGTTGTCTTTGCCATCTGCTGGCCTCGGATGGCGGACGGCACAATCCTTTGCCGTCCGTTTCCAGGAAGCGGACGGCAAAGAAGGCCTTTGCTGGCACGTGTTCAGCCAGAAAGTTTGCCGTCTGCTGGCGGACGGCAAAGATGTTTGCCGTCCGTGATCCATGCCTTTGCCGTCCGCCATGGCGGACGGCAAAGAAGCTGATTCTAGTAGTGATACCGGGTTTTGTCACAATTATCGTCATAGAAGTGTCATAAGCATGACAGATTTTTTTCGTTCGGGCCAAAATGTCACGGATGTGTCTTTTTTTGTAGTGATTCTAGCAGCTTCATCACAGAAATAAATAACATGCCCATCAATATTATCAACCAAGAGATCTCTAACCATTGCAATAGGAGGTTCTACTTTAATTTGTTCAGAGGGTTTAGGTGCTCAAATATTACTCTTATGAATCATAGTTGTAGCCATAGCATGTTCCATAATCCTAACAGGGATATGAGGTTTCTCAATGTAAGCAGTAGGCACAACAGAGTAGCAGTATAAGCAAGTGTTGCAGTTTTAGCAATAATTGGTTCTTCACAAATATGTTTAATGGGTGGATGGAATTTAAGCTACTTCTCCTCAGGGAGATAAACATGCGTAGCATAGTATTCACAAAATGTAGCTACTATCTCAGAATCAAGTCCATATTTTGCACTAAGCTTATGAAAAACACATGTTTCTACAAAAGACTTAACACAATCAAATTCAAGATTTATACATGACTCATTAACTTTGTCGATTTCCCAATCCTCAGAGTTGCGTTTAATTCGTTCAATAAGATCCCATTTGAATTCAGTACTTATTTTTGAGAAAGAACCAGCAGAAGAAGAATCAAGCATTGTTCTATCATTATGAGAAAGCTGAGCATAAAAGGTATGAACAATAATATCTCTCGAGAGATCATGTTTGGGGTATTTGAGCATCATGTCCTAAAGCCTCCCCCAAGCTTGAGGGATACTTTCTCCTTCACGAGGCCAAAAATTAGAAATATAATTCCGATCACGATGAACCAAGTGCATAGGATAAAATTCCTGGTGGAATTCCACCTTTAGTCGGTTCCAGTCCCATGTTTCAGGTTCATCCAATAGCATATACCATACCAATGCTCTGCCCTCCAAAGACAATTGGAATAATTTCTTCTCAACTCCCTCCCATGTTAAACCTGCAAGCTAACAATCCACAAAGTACATCAATATAGATTAAGTGCTTACTAGCATATATTGTTCCATCTCTTGCATAGGGATTAGCATGCAATTTTTCCATAATACCAAAAGAGATTTCATAATAAATCTTTTTAGTAGGTTGTGGCATGGCTCTTACCACTTTCGCTCGAGGTGAAGATAACCGGAACAAGCCTCTCAAAGGATTATGTTCTATAGTGACAAGTGAAGATAAAATTCAACACGTAATATAAACATTTCCTTTCCAAATTCCACTTACCGAAAGTGCTTCACTCCCCGGCAACAGCACTAGAAAAAAGTCTTGATGACCTACAAGTATAGGGATCAATCATGGTCCCTTTCGATAAGTAAGGGCGTCGAACCCAACGAGGAGCAAAAGGAATCAATAAGCGATTTTTAGCAAGGTATTCTCTGCAAGTGTTGTAAATTTGTTGTGATAGATAGTTTGATAGTAAGATAATTCGTAACGAGTAAAAAGTAACAAAAGTCACAAGGCGCAACAAGGTGGCCCAATCCTTTTATTGCAAAGGACAAGCCGGAAGTACTTTTTATAGTGAGCAAAGCATTCTTGAGGACACATGGGAATTTCGTCTAGTCATGTTCATCATGATTCATTGACTCGCGTTCACTGCTTTGCTAAGTTGTTATGTGGTTGGACCGGTGCTAGGGTGTTGTTCTTACTTGAAAAAGCAACCCACTTATGATTACCCCCTCTCACAAGCATTCACAACTAAGAAAGAAGAATTAAGATAAATCTAACCATAGCATGAAACATATGGATCCAAATCAGCCCCTTACTGGATATCACATAAACTAGGTTTTAAGCTTCTGTCACTCTCGCAACCCATCATATACTTATTAATCCCACAAGGCCTTCCCCTAGGCCCAAGCATTGGTAATGTGTCGTGTAGTCGATGTTCACATGACACCACTAGAGGAAAAACAACATAAAGCATCATCAAACATTGAATCAAAACCAACTTCACATGATTACTCTTATTACAAGACTCCTCTCATGTCCTCAA
This sequence comes from Thinopyrum elongatum, assembly GCA_011799875.1. Classification (NCBI taxonomy): domain Eukaryota; kingdom Viridiplantae; phylum Streptophyta; class Magnoliopsida; order Poales; family Poaceae; genus Thinopyrum; species Thinopyrum elongatum. The sequence continues at coordinate 148,449,712 of CM022299.1, forward strand.
GTACAAATGGAACTACTCACAAATCATATTCATGTTCATGATCAGAGGAGAATAGTATATCATTAACAGCCTAAACATGTAATCTTCCACCAAGTAAACCATCTAGCATCAATTACAGGATGTAATTAACACTACTAGCAACCCACACGTACCAACCTAAGGTTTGAGACAAATGTTGGATACAAGAGATGAATTAGGTTTGGAGATGAGATGGTGCTGGTGAAGAGATGTTGATGGAGATGATTTCCCTCTCCCAGAGGGAAGTATCTCCAGCAGAATCGCTCCACCGGAGAGCAAAAGTGCTCCTGCCCAGGTTCCGCCTCGAGATGGCGACGCTTCATCCCGAAAGTCTTCTCTTGATTTTTTCTAGGACAAATGGCTTCATATAGGAGAAGATGGGCCTTGGGGCCTATTGTGAGCCCCATAAGCTCACATGGCGCGCCCTGATGAACCAAAAGTATAGGGGATCAATCATAGTACTTTCGATAAGTAAGAGTGTTGAACCCAACAAGGAGCAGAAGGAATTGACAAGTGGCTTTTAGCAAGGTACTCTCTGCAAGTGCTGTAAATAGTAGTAACAGATAGTTTGATAGTATGGTAGTTCGTGACAAGTAGCAAGTAACAAAAGTAACAAAGGTGCAGCAAGGTGGCCTGATCCTTTTTATAGAAAAGGACAAGCTAGCCGAAAGTACTTCTTATAACGAGCAAAGCATTCTCGAGGACACATGGGAATATTGTCTAGTTAACTTTCATCATGTTTTAATTGATTTGCATTCACTACTTCGATAATTTGATATGTGGGTGGACCGGTGGTAAGGTGTTATTCTTACTTGAACAAGCAACCCTCTTATGATTACCCCTCTCGCAAGCATCTACAACTAAAAAAAGCAAAACTAAGATAAATCTAACCATAGAATGAAACTTGTGGATCCAAATCAGCCCCTTATGGAATAATGCATAAACTAGGGTTTAAGCTTCTGTCACTCTCGCAACCTATCATCTACTTATTACTCCCCAATGCCTTCCCCTAGGCCCCAACATGGTGAAGTGTCATGTAGTCGACATTCACACGACACCACTCGAGGAAGAACAGCATAAACATCATCAAAATATTGAATGAATACCAATTTCACATGATTACTTATAACAAGACTTCTCCCATGTCCTCAAGAACAAATGGAACTACTCACAAATCATAGTCATGTTCAAGATCATAGGAGCATAATATATGATTAAGGATTGGACATATAATCTTACATGAAATAAACCACTAGCATCAACTACAATACGTAATCAACACTACTAGTAACCCACACATACGAATCTGAGGTTTTGAGACAAAGATTGAATACAAGAGACGAACTAGGGTTTTAGATGAGATGGTGCTGGTGAAGATGTTGATGGAGATGAGTCCTCCCACGATGAGAGGGACATTAGTGATGTCGGTGGGTTCGATTTCCCCCTCCCGGAGGGAAGTATCCCTAGTGGAATCGCTCTGCCGAAGAGGAAAAGTGCTCATGCATAGGTTCTGCCTCGAAACGGTGGCGCTTCGTCTCAAAAATGTTTTTCTGATTTTTTCTAGGGAAAATGACACCATATAGGAGAAGGAGGGCCACGGAGGCCTGCTGGTGGGCCCACAAGCTCCCAAGGCGTGCCCCAGGGGGGCGCCACCTGAGCTTGTGGCTCACTGGTGGGTGCCCTCCTGGTATTTCTTCTTCTAGTATTTTTTTATTAATTCCAAAATTAATCTCCGTAAATTTTTAGGTCATTTGGAGCTTCGGAGAATAGCTATCTTTGCTGTAGCTCTTTTCATGTCCAGAATTCTAGCTGCCGGCGATTTCCCTCTTCATATAAATCTTTCATAATAAGATAGAAAAGGCATTAAAATTGTATCATGAAGTGAAACATTGACTAAAAATATTATAAATAATAGTAGGAAATCATGATGCAAAATGGACGCATCAACTCGCTCAAGCTTAGACCTCACTTGTCCTCAAGCGAATGCCGAACTTGATAAACATGACCACATGCTTATAGAGAGAGGTGTCGATAAAACCTAATACGGACGTGATAGCATCATGATCATTATCAAAACATCAATTTTCATCATATAGATTCTCATAATCAACTAATAATTAATTCATCCACAGTGTTAAAGTATAAACCATAAACTTTCTTGAAAACTAGCAAACTATGTTCGCAGTCATTGAAACAATTACAATTCATCATATTTCCATGAAGAGTCTATGTAAGAGCTTTTGGTTTAGCAAGTTCCACATACTCAACTATCATATATTGTTCTATGGTTGCTAACACTTAAGGCACATTCTTGGAACAAACATTTCAGTCAGACACATAGGAAGATGGGGGTTTATTGTTTCACCTCTTAACTTACTTATCTCAGGGGTAATGTCAACAATAATAACTCATGATCATCTATATACAACTAGGTATATGTGCCTGGATCTTTCCCTACCACACGATGCTTGCCAAGTAGAGAATAATTAAGATTGGAATAGGGATGAATGAACATTATTGACCCTTGCATAATAAAAGCTGAAAAGTAAAAAAGATAGACCCTTCGCAGATGGAAGCAGAGGTTGTCATGCGCTTCTTCATTTGGATGTGCGAACTCTTAATGCAAAGGACACCACTTTATATTGCCCCTTGCACTACTGCAGGATGCTGCTAACGCGACACTACAATCAGATACCCTTCGACGAAACTGTGTGCGATGCATTAATAGCAAACGATGATGTAAAAAACCGTAAAAAAAGATGCGAAATGTTTGCGATGGCGGATACATCAAACACGGTTCAGATTTTAGTTGTGTGTACGATGCTGGGCATACGGTTCAGGTCAATGAACTGTTTGCGATGAGGCAGAACAACAGAAACGGGCAGCCAGATGAAGGTGTGTGCAATATACGACATACAGTTCACTCGGATAAACTGTTTGTGATGAGGCGGCACAACAGAAACGGGCAGCCAGATGAAGGTGTGTGCGATATACGGCGTACAGTTCACTCAGATGAACTGATTGTGATTAGGTAACACAAAAGAAATGGTCAGCCAGATCAAGGTGTGTGCAATATACGGCATACGGTTCACTCGAATGAACTATTTTCGATTAGGCAACGCAATAGAAAATGGTTCTGCCAGATCAAAGTGTGTGCAATGGAGGGCATATAGTTCATTCCGATAAACTGTTTGTGTTGAGCCAAGAGAACTAAAACGTTTCATGTAAACAAGATGTGTGTGATACGCGGCAAACATCCAATTACATAGGTGGCTAGTACACACATGACATTTCCACACACCAAAGTAAACTATTACATGCATAATTAACTAGGATAAACGATCATCTGATCATCATCTACTTCTTGTGACGCTTGTCGCCACTGCTCTACTAGGATAAATGGAACAATATTCTGTATTGTGAATAGTGTGCTCTGTTGGGCACACAAGTATATGGATCATAGCCTTGGGCGAGCAATGTGCCCGCATGCGTCGTGCTAGCTCAAGGGTACTTCTATGCTAAGTTTCCATTAATTGATGGCATTTTATGAACATGCCACCATTTCCCGCCATTTCCTCACCGGTTTCTCGCTGCCACCCAGCGATAGCGCATAAACCTAGGCATCGCGCGACGCATGAAGGAAACAAGCGTAGCCTGTAGCACATCCACCTTTTCCAAGCATGCCAACCCACGAAAGCGCCGCCTCTGCCATCAACCTCCTTGACGAGGAAAACAAGAAGGCGCCACGGCCCGTCGAGGCCGAGGCGTGATACGTCTCCAACGTATCTATAATTTTTGATTGTTCCATGCTATTATATTATCTGTTTTGGATGTTTTATATGCATTAATATGCTATTTTATATTATTTTTGGGCCTAAACTATTAACCTAGAGCCGAGTGCCAGGTTATGTTTTTTTCCTTGTTTTTTAATTTTACAGAAAAGGAATATCAAATGGAGTCCAAACAGAATAAAACTTTATGGTGATTTTTCTTGGACCAGAAGAAACCCACGAGACTTGGTGAGGAGGCCAGAAGACCCACGAGGCGACCACAAGCCATGGGGGCGCAACCTAGGGGGGCGCCCCCTTGGCTTGTGGGCCCCTCGTGGACCGTCTTGACCTAATCTCTGCACTATAAATCCTCAAATATTCCCCCTATACTAGAGGACACACCAAAAAAACTTTTCTGCCGCCGCAAGCTTCTGTTCCCGTGAGATCCAATCTTGGGGCCTTTTCCGGCACTCCACCAGAGGGGGATTCGATCACGGACGGCCTCTACATCAACCTTGCTGCCCTTCCGATGAAGTGTGAGTAGTTTACCACAGACCTAAGGGTCCATAGCTAGAAGCTAGATGGCTTCTTCTTTCTCTTTGATCTTCAATACAATGTTCTCCTTGATGTTCTTGGAGTTCTATTCGATGTAATCTTCTTTTGCGGTGCGTTTGTTGAGATCCGATGAATTGTGGATTTATGATCAGATTATCTATGAATATTATTTGAGTCTTCTCTGAACTCTTTTATGCATGATTAAGATATCTTTGTATTTCTCTTCGAACTATCGGTTTGGTTTGGCCAACTAGATTGGTTTTTCTTGCAATGGGAGAGGTGCTTAGTTTTGGGTTCAATCTTGCGGTGTCCTCACCCAGTGACAGAAGGGGTAGCGAGGCATGTATTGTATTGTTTCCATCTAGGATAAAAAGTTGGGGTTTATGTCATATTACTTGAGTTTATCCCTCTACACCATGTCATCTTACTTAAAGCGTTGCTTTGTTCTTATGAACTTAATACTCTAGATGCAGGCAGGAGTCGGTCAATGTGTGGAGTAATAGTAGTAGATGCAGAATCGTTTCAGTCTACTTGTCACAGACGTGATGCCTATATTCATGACCATTGCCTTAGATGTCTTCATAATTATGCACTTTTCTATCAATTGCTCAACAGTAATTTGTTTACCCACCGTTTGTTTTCTTCAAGAGAGAAGCCTCTAGTGAAACCTATGTTCCCCGGGTCTATTTTCCATCATATATTTTCAGATCTATAAACCAAAATACCCAAAAATACCTTGCTGCAATTTATTTATATTTACTTTAGTTTGCTCTTTTATTTATCTTTTGTACCTATCTCTATTAGATCTCACTCTTGTTCGTGACCGTGAAGGGATTGACAACCCATTTTTCGCGTTGTGTGCAAGGGTTTGTTAGTTTGTGTAGGTGCACATATTGGGGACTTGCTTATGCCTCCTACTAGATTGATACCTTGGTTCTTAACTGAGGGAAATACTTATCTCTACATTGCTGCATCACCCTTTCCTCTTCAAGGGAAAAATCAACGCAAGCTCAAGAAGTAGCAGGAAGAATTTCTCGCGCCGTTGCCGGGGAGGTTCTACGTCAAGCCTACTAAGTACCTATCATAAACTCTCATCTCTTGCACTTACATTATTTGCCATTTTCCTCTCGCTTTCCTCTCCCCCGCTTCTAAAATGTTTTCAAAAAAATAAAAAAATATGTCCCTTCTTATTCGCCTTCTTTCGTTCATCTTTTCATTTGCTTTCTGTTTGCTTGTGTGCTAGATTGCTTGTTTTGTCTCCATGTCTCAAGAAAATACCAAGTTGTGTGATTTTTCCAACACTAATAATAATGATTTTATTAGTACTCCGATTGCTCCCGCCACTAGTGTGGAATTTTATGAAATTAATGTCGCTTTGTTGAATCTTGATATGAAAGAACAATTTTCCGGTAGTCCTAATGAAGATGGCACATCCCATCTAAACACTTTCGTTGAGTTGTGTGATATGCAAAATAAAAAAGATGTGGATAATGATATTGTTAAACTGAAGCTATTTCCGTTCTCACTACGAGATCGTGCTAAAACTTGGTTTTCATCTTTGCCTAAAAATAGTATTGATTCATGGAATAAGTGTAAATATGCTTTTATTTCCATGTTTTTCCTCCCGCTAAGATCATCTCCCTTAGGATTTATATAATGAATTTTAAACAACTTGATCATGAACATGTTGCACAATCTTGCGAAATTGTTTGCTAGTGAGAGTGCTCCTATTGACCCCAATGATATGCCTTTGTCCACTTTGATTGAGAATAATAATGAATCTATGGATGTGAATTTTGTTGGTAGGAGCAATTTTGCTAGTAACGTATATAGAGGTAATTTCAACCCTTGGTCGTTTCCTAGTAATTCATCTAATAATTAAGGTAATTCCTACAAAAATTCTTATGTCAATTATAATAAAATACCCTCTGATCTTGAGAATAATATTAAAGATTTCATTAATTCTCAAAAGAATTTCAATGCTATGGTAGAAGAAAAATTGCTTAAAATTGATGATTTGGCTAGAAACGTTGATAAAATTTCTCATGAGATTGATACTTTTAAGATTAGATCTATGCCACCTAAGATTGATATTAATGAGTCTCCGAAAGCTATTAAAATTTCTATGGATGAATGTAAAGAGAGAACCGCTAGGATGCGTGCTAAGAGAGATTGGCTAGAAAAAACATGTTCTTCTAGTTTTTGTGAAAATAATGATGAAGATCTCAAAGTGATTGGTGTGACTCCTATTGAATCTTTGTTTTCTAATATAAATCTTAATAAAGATGGGATTGTAGATGAGTCAACTTTAGCTAGAAGGCGTCCCAATAATTTTGAGGGTGGAGATCTTAATGGAAAAATTGATAAAAGTGGGATTGGAGAGGTCAAAACTTTAAGTAGCGATGAACCCACTCTTTTGGATTTCAAGGACTTTAATTATGATAATTGTTATTTGATTGATTGTATTTCCTTGTTGCAATCCATGCTTAATTCACCTCATGCTTATAATCAAAATAAAGCTTTTACTAAACACATCGTTGATGCTATGATGAAATCGTTTGAAGAAAAACTTGAATTGGAAGTTTCTATCCCTAGAAAGCTTTATGATGAGTGAGAACCTACTATTAAGATTAAAATTAAAGATTATGAGTGCAATGGTTTGTGTGATTTTGGTGCTAGCGTTTCCAATATTCCGAAAACTTTATGTGATGTGCTAGGTTTCCATAAATTTGATGATTGTTCTTTGAATTTGCATCTAGCGGATTCCACTATTAAGAAACCTATGGGAAGGATTAATGGTGTTCTTATTTTTGTGAATAGGAATTATGTGCCCGTAGATTTTATTGTGCTTGATATAGATTGCAATCCTACATGTCCTATTATTCTTGGTAGACCTTTCCTTAGAACGATTGGTGCAATTATTGATATGAAAGAAGGAAACATTAGATTTCAATTTCCTTTAAGGAAGGGCATGGAACACTTTTGAAGAAAGAAAATTAAGTTGCCATATGAATCTATTATGAGGGCTAGTTATGGATTGCATACCAAAGATAACAATACCTATATCTATGTTTTATTCCTAGCTAGGGGCGTTAAACAATAGCGCTTGTTGGGAGGCAACCCAATTTTATTTCTGTGTTTCTTGTTTTTGGTTCTGTTTTTTAATAAATACACATTATTACCACTGTACTAATTGTGTTTTTGTGTTTTAATTAGTGTTTTAGCCAAGTAAGACCTTTGGGATGGTCTATGGTGATAGTTGATTTGATCTTGCTGAAAAACAGAAACTTTTGCCCTCATTGCCAGAAATTTAGAAAATAACAGAAACGTGATTTTGGTCTGAATTTTTTACAAAAAATTGATATACAAATTTCCCAGGTTTTACTAATTTTTCAGAATTTTTAGAGTTACAAAAGTATGACTAATATTCTGTTTACGACAGACTGTTCTGTTTTTGACAGATTCTGTTTTCTATGTGTTGCTTGCTTATTTTGATGAATATATGGGTAGTATCGGGGGTATGAACCATGGAGAAGTTGGAATACAGTATATATAACACCAATATAAATTTATAATGAGTTCACAACAGTATCTAAAGTGGTGATTTATTTTATTATACTAACGGATCTTATGAGTTTTCTGTTGAGTTTTGTGTTGTGAAGTTTTCAAGATTTGGGTAAAGATTTGATGGACTATGGAATAAGGAGTGGCAAGAGCCTAAGCTTGGGATACCCAAGGCAACCCAATGTAATATTCAAGGACAACCAAGCATCTAAGCTTGGGGATACCCCGGATGGCATCCCCTCTTTCATCTTCAATCCATCGGTAAATTTACTTGAGGCTATATTTTTATTCACCACATGGTATGTGTTTTGCTTGGAGCGTCTTGCATGATATGATTCTTTGTTTTTTAGTTTGCCATAGTCATCTTTGCTGTACACACCTTTTGAGAGGGACACGCTTTAATCGTGAATTTATTAGAATACTCTATATGCTTCACTTATTCTTTTGAGCTAGGCAGTTTGCTCTAGTGCTTCACTTATATCTTTTTAGAGCACGGCGGTGGTTTTATTTATAGAAATTGTTGAACTGTCATGCTTCACTTATATTATTTTGAGAGTCATAAACAGCATGGTAATTTGCTTAGGTTATGAATTTAGTCCTAATATGATGGGCATCCAAGAGGGATATAATAAAACTTTCATATAAAGAGCATTGAATATATGAGAAGTTTGATTCCTTGCATTTGTTTTGAGATATAAAGATGTTGATATTAGAGTCATGCTAGTGAGTAATTGTGGATTGGTAGAAATACTTGTGTTAAAGTTTGTGATTCCCGTAGCATGCACCTATGGTGAACCGTTATGTGATGAAGTCGGAACATGATTTATTCTTTGATTGTCTTCCTTATGAGTGGCGATCGGGGACGAGCGATGGTCTTTTCCTACCAATCTACCCCCCTAGGAGCATGTGTATTAGTACTTTGTTTCGATGGCTAATAAACTTTTGCAATAAGTATGTGAGTTCTTTATGACTAATGTTGAGTCCATGGATTATACGCACTCTCACCCTTCCACCATTGCTAGCCTCTCTAGTACCGCGCAACTTTCACCGGTGCATTAAACCCACCATATACCCTTCCCAAACAGCCACCATACCTACCTATTATGGCATTTCCATAGCCAGTCCAAGATATATTGCCATGCAACTTCCACCGTTCCGTTTTATTATGACACATACCATCATTGTCATATGGTTCTCATATGCATGAGACATTCATATAGAGTCATATCTTTGTTCTAGTATCGAGTTGTAATTCTTGAGTTGTAAGCAAATAAAAACATGATGATCATGATTATTAGAGCATTGTCCCATGTGAGGAAAGTATGATGGAAGCTATGATTCCCTCACAAGTTGGGATGAGTCTTCGAACTTTAAAAAAATAAAAGAGGCCAAAGAAGCCCAAACAAAAAAAATGAGAGAAAAAGAGAGAAGGGACAATGTTACTATACTTTTCCACACTTGTGCTTTGAAATAGCACCATGTTCTTCATGATAGAGAGTCTCCTATTTTGACACTTTCATATACTAGTGGGAATTTTTCATTACAGAACTTAGCTTGTATATTCCAATGATGGGCTTCCTCAAATTGCCCTAGGTCTTCATGAGCAAGCAAGTTGGATGCACACCCACTTAGTTTCTTTTTGAGCTTTCATACACTTATAGCTTTAGTGCATCCATTGCATGGCAATCCCTACTCACTTGCATCGATATCTATTGATGGGCATCTTCATAGCCCATTAATTTTCCTAGTTGATGTGAGACTTTCTCCTTCCTTTTTTTCTTCTCCACAACTACCATATTCTATTCCACCTATAGTGCTATATCCATGGCTCATGTTCATGAATTGCGTGAAAGTTGAAAAAGTTTGAGAACACCAAAAGTATGAAACAATTGCTTGGATTTTCATTAGGGTTGTGCATGATGAAATACTTTGTGTGATGAAGATGGAGCATAGCCAGACTATATGATTTTGTAGGGATAACTTTCTTTGGCCATGATATTTTGAGAAGACATGATTGATTTATTAGTATGCTTGAAGTATTATTGTTTTTATGTCAATATTAAACTTTTGTTTTGAATCTTATGGATCTGAATATTCTTGCCACAATAAAGAAAATTGCATTGATAAATATGTTAGGTAGCATTCCACATCAAAAATTCTGTTTTTATCATTTATCTACTCGAGGACGAGCAGGAATTAAGATTGGGGATGCTTGATACGTCTCCAACGTATCTATAATTTTTTATTGTTCCATGCTATTATATTGTCTGTTTTGGATGTTTTATATGCATTAATATGCTATTTTATATTATTTTTGGGACTAACCTATTAACTTAGAGCCCAGTGCCAGTTTATGTTTTTTCTTTGTTTTTGACTTCTACAGAAAAGGAATATCAAACGGAGTCCAAACGGAATAAAACTTTACGGTGATTTTTCTTGGACCAGATGAAACCCACGGGACTTGGAGAGGAGGCCAGAAGACCCACGAGGCGGCCACAGGCCATGGGGGCGCGCCCCCTGGCTTGTGGGCCCCTCGTGGACCGTCTTAACCTAATCTCTGCACTATAAATCCTTAAATATCCCCCCTATACCAGAGTACACACCAAAAATACTTTTTCGCCGCCGCAAGCTTCTGTTGCCGTGAGATCCCATCTTGGGGCCTTTTTCGGCACTCGGTTAGAGGGGGATTCGATCATGGAGGGCCTCTACATCAACCTTGCTTCCCTTTCGATGAAGCGTGAGTAGTTTACCATGGACCTAAGGGTCCATAGCTAGTATCTAGATGGCTTCTTCTCTCTCTCTCTCTGATCTTCAATACAATGTTCTCCTCAATGTTCATGGAGTTCTATTCGATGTAATCTTCTTTTTCGGTGTGTTTGTTGAGATCCGATGAATTGTGGATTTACGATCAGATTATCTATGAATATTATTTGAGTCTTCTCTGAACTCTTTTATGCATGATTAAGATATCTTTGTATTTCTCTTCGAACTATCGGTTTGGTTTGGCCAACTAGGTTGGTTTTTCTTGCAATGGGAGAGGTGCTTAGTTTTGGGTTCAATCTTGCGGTGTCCTCACCCAGTGACAGAAGGGGTAGTGAGGCACATATTGTATTGTTGCCATCAAGGATAAAAAGATGGGGTTTATGTCATATTGCTTGAGTTTATCCCTCTACATCATGTCATGTTACTTAAAGCGTTGCTCTATTCTTATGAACTTAATACTCTAGATGCAGGCAGGAGTCGGTCGATGTGTGGAGTAATAGTAGTAGATGCAGAATCATTTTGGTCTACTTGTCACAGACGTGATGCCTATATTCATGATCATTGCCTTAGATGTCTTCATAATTATGCGCTTTTCTATCAATTGCTCAACAGTAATTTGTTTACCCACCGTATGTTTTCTTCAAGAGAGAATCCTCTAGTGAAACCTATGCCCCCTAGTTCTATTTTCGATCATATATTTTCAGATATATAAACCAAATAACCCAAAAATACCTTGCTGTGATTTATTTATATTTACTTTAGTTTGCTCTTTTATTTATCTTTTATACCTATCTCTATTAGATCTCACTCTTGTTCGTGACCGTGAAGGGATTGATAACCCCTTTTTGGCATTGTGTACATGTGTTTGTTAGTTTGTGCAGGTGCATATATTGGGGACTTGCTTGTGCCTCCTACTGGATTGATACCTTGGCTTTTAACTGAGGGAAATACTTATCTCTACGTTGTTGCATCACCCTGCATTGCCCTTGGTTCTTAACATAAGCATGTCTGCGCCGAGAGGCTGCAGCTCACTGCACAACATGATCGATGGTGTGCCGCAGAGCAAGCTAGGCGCGTCCGCGCTGATAGGCTACCGCTTGCCGCAGAGCGATAGGTGCGACGCGCTGCACAGTAAGAGCAGATCCATCAGCGTTTGCCTACTATTGACAGGGCATCACAGTTAGGTACACGTCCCGTTAGTACCCCCATTCCTCGCCAGGAGTGGGCAGAGGCTGTTTGCGCCGTACTTGCACCAGAGGCCGGCCGCGCCGTACTTGCACCGGACACCCGCCGCGCCGTTCGCATGGGTCGCGCCGTTCGCCTTGTTTGCGGCCCGCTCAATGCCAACGCGCTGGTCGCTAGGCTCGACCGCCTCCTTGGCCCAGGTGTCCACCTGGGCGCAGTAGAGGAACATGGCCGTCGCATCCTCAAGCTTGTGATCTCCGATGATATAGCCAACTTGGAGCTCGAGATCGTGCTCTAGATGTACCGCGAGCGTGTCGACCGTAGGAAAGGGTTGCTGGTCATGGACGCGTTTATTTTGTTGACTCATTTTGACGTGGAGCGCTATGTATTCACAACAATCATAATATTGCTCTGTTTCAATGTGTGTACTCTGTTTTCCATTCTTATATGTTCTGTTTCAATGTGTGTATATATGCTTTCCATTCTGTATATGTGGATGATAACAACTACATACAAATTAGTATACGAAAACAGATAGAAAAATGGAATTCATAATATATATTTATTGTTCATTATTTCATCACAGAATATATATAATATCATCACTTATACGTGATGATACTTAATTACCATGTACAATGCATAAAATTGAAAACGAACAATACTAAAACTAATAGTCCCACCTGGGGGAAGTATTCCAACAGCCCCTCGCCAGCAGGTCCCTGGTGCGCGGCGTCTTCCTAGCACAGAGGCAGTACTCCGCCTCCTCCGCCTCGCAGCGCTTGACGTATCGATCTGCCTCTTGCTGTCGGACGAGCGCAAATGATCTTGCCATTTCGTTGGGCGCCCACTGAAGCTCCTCATCGATGGCATGCTAGAGCTTATCGACCCACCTCCACGCAGCGATGAGGCGCCTAGCGCCTTTGACCTTCCTCGTGAAGTACCTGTCTTCGTACACCTTCTCCGCACAATGACGCACCCGCCCCCAAAGCTCCACCGCCTCCTTTTTCTAGTCGGCCTCACGGGCTTCACAGACCGCCTGGTACCTGGCTTCCTCCTCCACCATCTCCTTCTTGACTGCCACTTGCCTGGCTTTCTCAGTCGGCGGCAACGATTTCCACAGACAAAGATTGTACTGGCCCCAAAACCACTCCAAAGTTGGGGGGTCCGGCGCAACCTCGTCCGGCGGCCCATAGGGGTCCTCCTCGTCGCTGCTCTTTGACTGACTGTCCTCGGGGGGCGGCGCCTCCTCGTCGGTGCGTGGGCAGATCGACGATGCCATGGTAGAGATTTTTGAGGGAGAGAGGGCGAGCGAGGGGAGGATGTAGATGATAATGCAGGCGGGACGACGTGAGCATGGTAGTATTTATAGGCGATCGGAATCTAGATCGACAGGAATAGTATACACGCCGGTTGCCGGAATTTACGAGTACTGTAGTTTGAATTGCAAACGATTCCCGCTGCAAAAGCTGGGTGTGAACTTAATAGTTGACGGTTTCCAATACAGAACCGCGTCTGATTAATGACCCGCGCCACTCACCTTCCCAACCTCGAGGCGCAAAATAGAGTGCCAATCATGTGGGGCCCGGTTGTCTTGCTAGATATTTACATTTTCTTTCCTCATATAAGGGACGAATGCTTATTTTGTGTTACCATGGCACTCCATGCATGTGTCCAAGCCGCGACACCAATATGTTTGAAAATTCCTTCCAATTTACTGCACATGGAATTAACTCGCACACAACAAGTACACAAATATGATTTTTCAAACTGTTATGGTTAGTTGTTGCATGTACATGTAGTTCAAATTTGAATTATGATCATTAAATGGCTAGAAAATCACTTAAATGTCTTAAAAAGGTCAAATGACCCCTGGAATTTTCCAAATTTTGACTTGTCAGTTGTATTAGTGCATGTTAACTGTAGAATTTTTTTGAAGGTCATAAGAGGAAGCTATTGCCGGTTCGTCATCAAACATGCATTGTGCCCTCTCGGAACCATGCCCCTTCTAGTGAGTTGCTCTGGTTTGTGAGGGGTGTGTGTCCAAACTTTCGTCAAACAGGCCAAATTTTTTACCACACCATCGTGGTGCCATGCCATTACGTCAAGCAAGCTTTCATGTGTTTCTGATCATTTTTGAATTTTTTTAATTTAAAATGCCATGGCATGCACTCGATGCTTTGTGTCCAAGCCGTGACACCAATATGTTTGAGAATCTTCCAATTTACTGCACATGGAATTAACTCGCACACAAATACAAAAATATGATTTTTCAAAACCATTATGGTTAGCTGTTGCATATACATGTACTTCAAATTTGAATTACGGTCATTAAATGGCTAGAAAATCACTTAAATGTCTTAAAAAGGTCAAATGACCCCTAAAATTTTCCAAATTTTGACATGGCAGTTGTATTAGTGCACGTTAACTATAGAAATTTTTTGAAGGCCATAAGAGGAAGCTATCGCCGGTTCGTCATCAAAGATGCATTATGTCCTCTCGGAACCACGAGCCTTCTATTGAGTAGCTCCGGTTTGTGAGGGGAGTGTGTCCAAAGTTTGTCAAACAGGCCAAATTTTTTACCACAGCATCCTGGTGGCATGCCATTACGTCAAGCAAGGTTTCATGTATTTCTGATCATTTTTTATTTTTTTGGAATTTAAAAGCCATGGCACTCCATGCTTGTGTCCAAGCCGTGACACCAATATGTTTGAAAATTTCTTCCAATTTACTAAATATGGAATTAACTCGCACACAAGTACACAAATATGATTTTTCAAACCATTATGGTTAGCTGTTGCATGTGCATGTACAAATTTGAATTACGGTCATTAAATGGCTAGAAAATCACGTAACTGTCTTAAAAAGGTCAAATGACCCCTGAAATTTTCCAAATTTTGACATGATAGTTGTATTAGTGCACGTTAACTGTAGAAACTTTTTGAAGGCCATAAGAGGAAGATATCGCCGGTTCGTCATCAAAGATGCATTGTGTCCTCTCGGAACCGCCAGCCTTCTAGTGAGTAGCTCCGGTTTGTGACGGGTGTGTGTCCAAAGTTTCATCAAACAGGCCAATTTTTTACCACAATATCCTGGTGGCATGCCATTACGTCAAGCAAGGTTTCATGTTTCTGATCATTTTTTAATTTTTTGGAATTTAAATGCCATGGCACTCCATGCTCGTGTCCAAGCCGTGACACCAATATGTTTGAAAATTCCTTCCAATTTTCTGCACATGGAATTAAGTCGCACACAAGTACACAAATATGATTTTTCAAATTGTTATGGTTAGCTGTTGCATGTACATGTAGTTAAAATTTGAATTACGGTTATTAAATGGCTAGAAAACCATTTAAATGTCTTAAAAAGGTCAAATGACCCCTGGAATTTTCCAAATTTTGACATGATAGTTGTATTAGTGCATGTTAACTGTAGAATTTTTTTTGAAGGTCATAAGAGGAAGCTATCGCCAGTTCATCATCAAAGATGCATTGTGTGCTCTCGGAACCACGAGCTTTCTAGTGAGTAGCTCCGGTTTGTGAGGGGTGTGTGTCCAAACTTTCGTCAAACAGGCGAATTTTTTAACCACACCATTTTGGTGCGATGCCATTACGTTAAGCAAGGTTTCATGTGTTTCTATTCATTTTTTAATTTTTTGGAAATTCAATGCCATGGCACTCGATGCTTTGTGTCCAAGCCGTGAACCCAATATGTTTGAAAATTCCGTCCAATTTACTGCACATGGAATTAACTCGCACAGAAGCATTCAAATATGACTTTTTAAACCGTTATGGTTAGTTGTTGCATGTATATGTAGTTCAAATTTGAATTACGGTAATTAAATGGCTAGAAAATCACTTAAATGTCTTAAAAAGGTCAAATGACCCCTGCAAGTTTTCAAATTTTGACATGACAGTTGTATTAGTACTCCAAATTTTCTCGTACATTTAAAACACCATCCGTTGCCACTGTACCCCAAATTCGTCTTTCACAGCTAATACACAATATCAACAACATCACACACAGTTTGTTGTAGGGACCGTTTGCGATGAAAATTCATGGGTCTACTTAAGTCTTCCTCCATAAGCTTCGCCGGCTTCGTCTGCTCTAGTGTCGGTCACCCCCGAATCCACGAATCTCAGATCCCCATTCCCGCAACCCCTTCTTGCTAAGAATGACACCATGGAAATGCTTCATGAGGGCCCGTACGGTGGCTGCCTCCTCCCCGAGCGCGGCCGGCTGCGCCGAGAGCGCGGCCACCTACGTCGAGAGCGTGGCCGCATCCGTCGAGAGGGCGTCTGCGGCAGCCAACAGGGCAGCTGTAGCAGCCAAGACAGCTGCAGCAGCTGCTGCGACGGTGGCTGCAAATGTCGAGAGTGCTCGAGCTGCCGTCCGCGCCGCCGATGTCACCCTGGACCGGGTCAAGGCCGTCCACGCCAAGATCTAGGATGCACATGCCAAGATATTCTAGGCCATGGAGCACTTGCTTCCTCATGAGATCACTGAGTGGGAGCTGGAGATGCAGGAGGCGGCGGAGATCGAGGAGCGCCGGGAGGAGGAGTTGCGCGTGGCTCAGGACGAGGTTGAGAAGAGCATGTCCATCGAGGAATTGGCGGTGGAGTACTAGCGTGAGCTCTGGCGCAGCCACTACTACGAGTACTACAACCTTGAGGACAAGGACGAGGACGACGACACGGTCGACTTCAGCCGGGGGGACGCAGAGTCCACCAACGGCGGCATGTCGCCAGGACAAGTCATTGGAGTCTCATCTTACACCGGTGAGGCGTAGGGCGACGCGTCGGTGGCTTTGTTAAAATTATGCATACTTAGCCTTTGTTTATAATGCTGGTCTTTTGTTAGAGCAATGTTTAGGTCAACTGGCTCTGTTTAATTATTAAAATTGCTCAATTCAGTAACTTTGGTCTCTGTGCTGTAGGCTCTTTTGTGTGCCCAAATTAGCAATCGATGTTAAATTATGCAATGACGTGGATGAGGACAGTACCCAGGGAAATTTTCACCAATATTTGAATGATCAAACTCATCGCATGCGCGTAAAGCAGAAGAATCGTTTGTGATGCACACATTCGTTCAAAGTGATTGGTGTCCGACGGCACCGCGCGCAAAGTTTCCCTCCACCTTTCGAATTTTTTGGCCTACCGCCAAAATATCTACCCCCTCCCCACCCCCTTTTCTCTCCGACCACAAGTAACATTTCCCCTATTTCCTCCTTCCTTCCTTCCCAAGCTATAGCCGCTTCCTCGTTTGCTTCCTCCCTCTCGCCGTCTCTCATCCTACCGACGGGGTCGCCATGGGCTTCTTCAATGACCTCTCCAGCGGTTCCTCCTCCTCCGACGACTCTTTCACCACCCGGGTATGCCTCTCTTCTCTCTCTCTCTCTCGGGTTATGATTTGGAATTAAGGATTTTAACCCAGCGGTCGATTTGAGTCATTTCTTCCTCTTGTAGCTCCCTAGGACCATCAGTTGCAACGAATGAAGTGGGGTGGCTGACGATCTGCCTGCTCGTTGTCACCATCAATCTCCATGCGTGAAGTTAGTTGTGTTTGAATCTGTGGACAATGGGAGGAAGTTTCTGGCATGTGCAGAGAAGGTTAGCCCCACTTTCGTTGTTACAAATCATTTGTTAGATGTGATTCAGACACTGTCACTGTGCTATGTTATTCTGGATGTTAAGACAGTGTCACAGTTTGTACCTAGTATCTAAAAATGTTGCCATCTCATCAGCGGTACCATTAGAAAATTATTTGGCACCGCTTCAGCAGTTTGTGCAGCCAACTTTGGTCCACACATCCGAGCAGCCAAGCAGTAAAATACTAAATCTTTATGGCACGAAGGAACTCGGCATCGGAGCAACTAGGTGCTCCGGAGTCTAGTTCCCTGAACTTTCCTCTGCATCGGCTCGCCAGTGCAGGGCACCGGTGCCAAATGTATCAATAGTTGTCTTGACACCGGTTTTGGCATACATAGCGGACAACCTTAGTGCTATTAGTTCTATGTTACTAAATTTGTGCATGTACACACGTGTTAGTATCAATTTGATGTCATCCAAACATTGTCGCTATGCTGTTGCAGTTATATTTAGCTTCCTCATAAAATGTTCAATTTGTTATTTATAGTACATGACTAAGAACTTGTAGCTTCTGATGTTTCGGAATTTGGTTGTTGTCTCAGTAGCAATTAATTCATTTGCACATTGATCTTTTAGAGAAGATATGTCATAATTAACCTGTTTCTTCAGTTTTTCAAAATATGTATTTGGTGATTCTCTATGTTGCTAGAAATCCATTTCCCCTAAAATTGTTACTTATCTAGTTTTAAATATTATAGGATGAACGGAAGTGTTCTTACCTGGAGTGGGTTGATCAAGAGTGGCCACGGTCTTTGAAGATGTGCCTAGCAAAGCTCTAGAGCATGTATGAGGAAGAGAACAGAGGTAGGCTTAGAGAAAGTGTTATCAACGCTGAAGAATATTTCAAGATGCGGGAAAAAAAGAGGAAGATGGAGAATGAGCTCAGATTTTTTAAATTAGACTTTGCTAAGATTGTGTTGGCGAAGGAGGAGGCACTTTCCCAGTTGGTCAGTGCAAAACAGGTTCTTACTGAACTGAAAACAGAGGTGGATAAGACGAGCCTGGCTAATCTAGATTAGGGAAATTAATATATTGTTCTAATATTGTTCTTATGAAGGTGAACAAGCTATATGATGTATTGTGCTGTTTTCAAGTAGCTATCATACTGTGATGTTAAAATATATTTATGTGCCTGATATGAAATTGGCAAACAGCTGTTCGATATGAAATGTGAATTTGCGTAATACTAGAATTATTAATTGTAAACTAATAAACCTGCTAAATGGGTCATGGAACTTTGCAAACGGTTCTAGCAGTAAAAGCGGTTGTGATGGATAGCCCAATGCCATACAGTTTTCTTCATCAAATCGTGTGTGATGTAGTTGAATAAAAGCAAATTGTTAGCCGAGGCAGAGCGTGTGTGATCGTTACACCTATCACACACGAGGCTATACATAAAACTTTTTGGGATGTATATATGAACGAAAACGTTTTCCCTCGATTGACTATGTGGGATGTACATACGAATGGAAATGTACTTCTTGGATTGGCTATGTGGGATGTACATAAGAATGGAAACGTACTTCTTGGATTGACTGTGTGGGATGTACACAAGAACGGAAACGTATTCCTTGGATTGACTGTGTGGAATGTACATGCAAACAGAAACGTTTGTGTGGGACTGACTGTGTGGGATGTACTTACGACCGGAACCGATTGAGCCTCTATAATTGTATTTGATCGCTCGCCCGTTGCACACGATGTCATTTTGCCCAGCGTGTGTAACCGGAGGGCCTATCCCCGACGGTTTCGGGGTCGTGTGGGAAGGACCCCCGTATCGCCCATACTCACTAGGCGACGGTTCAGAATGCCATCGCGGAAAGGGGTTAAAAATTGTTTGTATAGCAGCTCGTTGTGCCAGTGTTGTGATAGTAACCTTTATTATGTAGTCTGTTGCTTTTATTTGTTTACCATCACAAGTCCATACAAAGTTTATTGGGCAATTGATAGATGATCGAATAATTATGACGATATCCAAGGCAATGATCAATATATAGGCATCACGTCCAAAATTAGTAGACCGACTCCTTCCTGCATCTACTACTATTACTCCACACATCGACCGCTATCCAGCATGCATCTAGTGTATTAAGTTCATGGAGAAACGGAGTAATGCAATAAGAATGATGACATGATGTAGACGAGATCTATTCTTGTAGGAATAGCCCGCATCTTGTTATCCTTAATAGCAACAATACATGTGTGTCCTCCTGCCCCTTCTGTCACTGGGAAAGAACATCGCATGATCGAACCCATCACAAAGCACCTCTTCCCATGGCAAGAAATATCGATCTAGTTGGCCTAACTAAACCAAAGATTCGAAGAAGAAATACGAGGCTATAAATAATCATGCATATAATAGATAAAAAGAAGACTTAAATAATATTCATGGATATAGATCTGATCATAAACTCAAAGTTCATCGGATCCCAACAAACACACCGCAAAAAAGAGTTACATCAAATAGATCTCCAAGATATCATTGTATTGAGAATCAAAAGAGAGAGAGAGGAAGCCATCTAGCTACAGCCTACGGACCCGTAGGTCTATGATGGACTATTCACGCATCATCAGAGAGGCACCAATGAGGATGATGAACCCTTCCGTGATGGTGTCTAGATTGGATCTCGTGGTTCTGGAACTTGCGGCGGCTGGAATTGTTTTTCGTCGACTCCCCTAGGGTTTCTGGAATATTTGGGGATTTATAGGGCGAAGAGGCGGTGCGGGAGGCCACCGAAGGGGCACAACCCCCTGGGCGCACCCAGGTGGGTTGTGCCCACCTCGGGCCTCCCCTCTGGTAATTCTTTGGCCCATGTTGTGTCTTCTGGTCCAAAAAATTCTCCAAAAAGTTTCGCTGCGTTTGGACTCCATTTGGTACTGATATTCTGCGATGTAAAAAACAAGCAAAAAAAACAGCAACTGGCACTGGCACTATGTCAATAGGTTAGTCCCAAAAAAATGATATAAAGTTGATATAAAATGATTGTAAAACATCCAAGAATGATAATATAACAGCATGTAACAAGCAAAAAATATAGATACGCTGGAGACGTATCAGCATCCCCAAGCTTAATTCGTACTCGTCCTCGAGTAGGTAAATGAGAAAAACAGAATTTTTGATGTGGAATGCTGCATAACATGTTCATCACATAATCTTTTCTTTTGTAGCATGGACATTTGGACTTTTATATGGTTCAAAGCAATTGTCTAGTTTTGACATGAAGATTTCAATACTCAAGCATATTGACAAGCAACCATGTCTTTCAAAATATCAACACTAAAGAAAGTTATCCCTAGCCCATCATGCTCAATCATTGATCCATTCATGAAACACACTCGCATATTAGCTATATCCAATGCTCAAGTACGATCATAGTGCCCCTTAGTTGGTGCTTTATAATAGAAGATGGAGACTCAAATAAAAATAAAAAATTGCATAAAGTAAATAGATAGGCCCGTTGCAAAGGGAAGTAGGGATTTGTAGAGGTGCCAGAGCTCAAAGCTTAAATTGAGAGATATTTTTTTTTGAGAGGCATACTTTTCCCGTCAACAAAAATGACCGAGTAATTCCCAACACTTTCCATGCTAGATATATCATAGGCGGTTCCCAAACAGAAAATAAAGTTTATTCCCTTTTCCACCATTCTTTCACATTCCACGGCTAGCCGTATCCACGTGTACTGTCCATACCAACACTTTCCAAGGAATTTATTATTTGACAACATAAAGTAAATTCATTTTTCATTTCGTGACTAGGCATCCCTAATACCTTTGCCGTACTGGGAATCATGTGGCAAAACCGGGTTTAAAGATTTTGGATGCACAAGTCGTATTTCTACTTAGTACAAGTGGAGGCTAGCAAAAAGATTGAGAAGCAACCAACCAAGAAGCAAAAAATCACATAAGTGAGCATTAAGTATAACTAACACTAAATAATGCAAAACAAGTAGGATATAATTTTATTGCATAATTATTGAATTTCGTGCTTGCATAGGGAATCACAAACCTTAACACCAATATTCTTACTAAAGCATAATTACTCACCAACATGACTCACATATCACTATCATCATATCTCAAAACTATTACAAAGAATCTAGTTTATTTTGTCCAATGATCTTCATGAATTTTTTGTTATATCCCTCTTGAATATCTATCACTCTGGGACTGGTTTCAAATATTGCATTTGCTTTTGACAAGCTCAAATAAATCTAAGTGAAGAACATGAGCCTAAAATTTTTCGTCTCTCAAAATAATATAAGTGAAGCATGAGAGAATTTTGTTCAAAAATTTACTAACTCTCAAATTAATCTAAGTGAAGCATGAGAGTATTTCTTCAAATAATAAAGCGCAACGTGCTAAAAAAGATATAAGTGAAGCACTAGAGCAATTCCATGGCTAAAAAAATTTAAGTGAAGCATATAGAGCAATTCTAACAAATCATAGCATAATTTTGGCTGTCTCAAATAGGTGTGTCCAGCAAGGATACTTGTGACAAACTAAAAAGAAAAACAAGCAAAGACTCATATAATACAAGACGCTCCAAGCAAAACTCATGATATGTGACGAATAAAAATATAGCTCCAAGTAAAATACCGATGATCGTTAGAAGAAAGAGGGGATGCCTTCCGGGGCATCCCCAAGCTTAGTTGCTTGGTTCTCCTTGAATATTAACTTGGGTTGCCGTGGGGCATCCCCAAGCTTAGGCTCTTTTCACTCCTTATTCCTTCATCCATCGCGATCTCACCCAAAACTTGAAAACTTCAATCACACAAAACTTAACAAAACCTTCGTGAGATCCGTTAGTATAAGAAAACCAATATTTACTTTAAGTACTGTTGAAAACCCATTAAAATTTTGTTATTGCATTATATCTACTGTATTCTAACTTTGCTGTGGCTTATACCCCTTGATACAATCCATAGAATCATCAAAATAAGCACACAATGCAAAGAAAAGAGAATTTGTCAAAAACAGATTAGTCTGTAAAGATGCGAATTGTTCTCATACTTATGTAACCCAAAAAATTCAGAAAAATTTGGAAAACAGAGGAAATTTGTGTATTTAATCTTGTGTAAAACATTCAGAATTTTTCATTGCTTCTGTGGATTTAAACAATTCTGTTACTGGACACAAAAGTTTCTTTTTTCAACAGGATCAAATCAACTATCACCAAAGCTATCCCAAAGGCTTTACTTGGCACAAATACTAATTAAAACATAGAAAATACAATAATAACAGAGGCATAATTGTGTGAACACTCAAGAATATAAAGAAAAAGGAAAAAATAAATTTTATTCATTGGGTTGCCTCCCAACAAGCGCTATCGTTTTACGCCCCTAGCTAGGCATAATGCATAGATTCATGTATTGTCATCTTTAGTTTTTGATCCATAGGATGCCCTTATGATTGATTCATATGGTGGCTTAATTATTGTTCTAGGGAAGTGTTCCATACCCTTTCTTAGTGGAAATTGATATTTAATATTGCCTTCTTTCATATCAATCACGGCACCAATAGTACGTAAAAACGGTCTACCAAGTATAATTGGACAAGACGGATTGCAATCAATATCAAGAACAATAAAATATATGGGCACATAATTTCTATTTGCAAGAATAAGAACATCATTAATTCTTCCCAAAGGCTTTTTAATAGTGGAATCCGCCAAGTGCAAATTAAGAGAACATTCTTCAATATCGGTAAGACCAAGCACATCACATAAAGATTTCAGAATTGTGGAAACACTAGCACCCAAATCACATAAAGCAAAACACTCATAATTTTTAATCTTGACTTTGATAGTAGGTTCCCATTCATCATGCAATTTTCTAGGAATTGAAATCTTTAATTCCAATTTTTCTTCCAAAGCTTTCATCATGGCATCTACGATATGTTTAGTAAAAGCTTTATTTTGTTCATAAGCATGGGGTGAATTTATCATAGATTGCAACAAAGAAATACATTCAAGCAAAGAGCAATTATCATAATTAAATTCTTTGTAATCGAAAAGAGTGGGCACATCACTAGTTAAAGTTTTGGCCTCTCCAAACCCACTTTTATCAAAATTTTCATCAAGATTTTCACCCTCCAAATTATCGGGACGCCTTCTAACTAAAGTTGACTCTTCTTCAATCCCTTTATCATCAATTTTAATTTTACTAAACAAGGAGTAAATAGAAGAAACACCAATCACTTTAAGATCTTCATCATTTTTATGAAAGCTATCACTAGAAAATGCTCTTTCTAAAAATTCTCTTTTAGCTCTAAGCATAGTGGTTCTTTTCTTAATTTCATCCATAGAAACATATAAAGATTTAATTGATTCATCAACCTTGGGGAAAAAATTCAACTTGAGATTTTCTACATCGTGAGAAATTCTATCAATGCTTCTAGACATATCATCAATCTTATTCAACTTTTCTTCTATCGTAGTATTGAAAACTTTTTGAGCATTAATAAATTATTTAATATTATTCTCAAGCTTGGAGGTGTTCCTATTATTATTGTAAGAATAATTACCATAGGAATTACCATAATTATTAGAGGAATTTCCAGGAAAAGGCCTAGGATTAAAATTACCACTATAAGCACTGTTATTAAAACTGCTTCGCGAGACAGAATTCACATCTACGGGATCACTATTTTGCTCAATCAAAGTAGACAAAGGCACATCATTAATATCAATAGGAGCACTTTTATTAGCAACCAATTTCATAAGAGCATCAACTTTTTCAATCAACGTACTAATTTCTTCGACCGAATTAACTTTTTTACTAGTAGGTGCTCTTTCAGTATGCCATTGTGAATAATTTTCCATAATATTATCAAGCAATTTAGTAGCTTCACCCAAAGTAATTTCCATAAAAGTACCACCTGCGGCGGAATCTAAAAGATTTCTAGAAACAAAGTTCAATCCCGCATAAAAGTTTTGTATGACCATCCAAAGATTTAAACCATGAGTAGGACAATTTCTTAGCATCAACTTCATTCTTTCCCAAGATTGTGCAACATGTTCATGCTCAAGTTGCTTATAATTCAAGATTTGATTTCTAAGAGAAATAATTTTTGCGGGTGGAAAATACTTAGTAATAAAAGCATCTTTGCACTTATCACAAGAATCGATACTATTGAGCAGCAAAGAAAAAAACCAAATTTTTGCACGATCCCTCAAAGAGAAAGGAAATAATTTCAACTTCACAATATCATTCTCCACATCTTTTTTCTTTTGCATTTCGCATAATTCTATGAATGTGTTTAGATGGGACATGACATCCTCATTAGGAGTACCGGAAAACTGATATTTCATACCAAGATTCAACAAAGCGGCATTAATATCACAAGATTCTGCACTAGTGGCGGGAGCTGTAACCGGAGTGCTAATAAAATCATTGTTATTGGTATTGAAAAAATCACACAACTTGGTGTTTTCTTGAGTCGTCGTGACTACGTAAACAAAATTGCAAACAAAAACCAGATCTGACGAGAAAACGGCGAATGAAAAAGAGAGCGAATAAAACGGCAATTTTTTGTGAAGTGGGGGGGGGGATGAAAACAAGAGGCAAATGGCAAATAATGTAAATTGCAAGGACATGAGATTTGTGATTAGGAACCTGATAGATGTTGATGATGTCTCCCCGGCAACGGCGCCAGAAATTCCTTTTGATGTCGCTTGCACTACGTCGGTATTTCCCCAAAGAGGAAGGGATGATGCAGCATAGCTATGGTAGGTATTTCCCTCAGTTATGAAACCAAGGTATCAATCCAGTAGGAGATCCAAGCAACATTATGTAAACAATACGTTCACACAAAGAACAAATACTTGCAACCCGACGCTTATGAGGGGTTGTCAATCCTTCTACGGGTAACGGCGCCAGAATTTGTCAAGTTGACGGGATAAAAATTGTGTAGATTGGATAAATAGATCTCGATAAAACGTGAAATAAAATAAATAGCAAAAAATTGCAACGAGGTATTTTTGGGTTTTTGGAATAATAGATATGAAAACAAAAGCGAATAAAAATAGATCTTGAAGCAAATATGATAAAAAATAGACCCGAGGGCCCTAGATTTCACTAGTGGCTTCTCTCAAGAAAATAGCACACGGTGGGTAAACAAATTACTGTTGGGCAATTGATAGAATATCAAATAATTATGATGATATCCAAGGCAATGATTAATATATAGGCATCACGTCCAAGATTAGTAGACCGACTCCTGCCTGCATCTACTACTATTACTCCACACATCGACCGCTATCCATCATGCATCTAGTGTATTAAGTTCATGGAGAAACGAAGTAATGCAATAAGAACGATGACATGATGTAGACGAGATCTATTCATGTAGGAATAGCCCCCATCTTGTTATCCTTAATAGCAAAGATACATGTGTGTCTTGCTGCCCCTTCTGTCATTGGGAAAGAACACCGCACGATTGAACCCATCACAAAGCACCTCTTCCCATGGCAAGAAAAATCGATCTAGTTGTGTCGGCGTACGACACCTATGGGATCCGAAGGACCCCTTTACGATTTGGCAGGGAGAGAGGTATGCACAAAGAGCAGAACCGTGGATCAACATGAGGGGGATTTTTACCCAGGTTCGGGCCGCTGATCAGCATAAAACCCTACTCCTGCTTTAGTTTATTACCAGTGTTTTCGTCCCAGTTCTTGGAGCGCTGGCAATGAACAGTGTGTCCGTTTAGGTGTCCCATAGTGGCAAACTGTTGATATGCGAGGTGAAAGTAGCTACAGGGTTATCATACCTAACCACTGTTGGGTTAGGACAAATGCATTTAATGCACCATGAGGTGTCCGTTTAGGTGTCCCTACTTTCTTGGGGATGGAAAAAGGGGCCATCCCATCAGCACCGCTTAAGCTCGCCTCCACTAGCGCCTTGCCACGCATCCAGAGATGGGACCAGAATGCAAGGTTGGTCGCTGCGCTGGAGCGGTGGCACAGTGGCGGAATCTTGCCGGGGCGCGAATCTTGCCGGACTCCGCAGGCTACCCCGGCAAGATCTTGCTGGGGGCCGAGCCCCTGATCTCCAGTTCTTCTTATCTTCTGGTCCTTGGCTTGAATGTCTCTTTGATAACCTTGGATTAATATTTAGCTGTTCCCCCGACAAGCCTTGCCGCAGGTATGGCTACAACTGCCCGTGCACAAGTATGGGGTACTAAAGGCCCAATATTTAGTACACCGACAAGTTGGCCTAGCTAAACCAAAGATTCGAAGAAGAAATACGAGGCTATAAATAATCCTGCATATAAGAGATCAAAAGAAGGCTCAAATAATATTCATGGATATAGATCTGATCATA
Source organism: Thinopyrum elongatum (assembly GCA_011799875.1). NCBI lineage: Eukaryota > Viridiplantae > Streptophyta > Magnoliopsida > Poales > Poaceae > Thinopyrum > Thinopyrum elongatum. The sequence goes on from CM022299.1 coordinate 148,476,535, forward strand.
AACTCAAAGTTCATCGGATCCCAAGAAACACACCGCAAAAAAGAGTTTCATCAAATAGATCTCCAGGAGACCATTGTATTGAGAATCAAAAGAGAGAGAGGAAGTCATCTAGCTACTACCTACGGACCCGTAGCTCTATGATGAACTACTCATGCATCATCAGAGAGGCACCAATGAGGATGATGAACCCCTCCGTGATCGTGTCTAGATTGGATCTCGTGGTTCTGGAATTTGCGGCGGCTGGAATTGTGTTTCGTTGACTCCCCTAGGGTTTCTGGAATATTTGGGGATTTATAGGGTGAAGAGGCTGTGCGGGAGGCCACCGCGGGGGGCACAACCCCCTGGGCACGCCCAGGTGGGTTGTGCCCACCTTGGACCTCCCCTCTGGTACTTCTTTGGCCCATGTTGTGTCTCTGGTCCAAAAACATTCTCCAAAAAGTTTCGCTACGTTTGGACTCCGTTTGGTACTGATATTCTGCGAAGTAAAAAACAATCAAAAAACGACAACTGGCACTGGGCACTATGTCAATAGGTTAGTCCCAAAAAATAATATAAAGTTTCTATGAAACGATTGTAACACATCCAAGAATGATAATATAACAACATGGAACAAGCAAAAATTATAGATACGTTAGAGACGTATGAAAAGCCGAGTTGAAAAGGGCAACAATATCTAACTCCAGCTTACAAAAGGTACAAAAGCATGAGGATTAATTGTTCATCAGGTTTAGACAAAATCCAGATTAAACAGGGCAATAACATATAACTACAGCAAAGTTTTGGGCAGTCACAATCAAATGGATCAATCTGATCCATAAAATCAAGATCCTAGGACAAAAATTCTACTGGTCCTTGATGATGACAAGTTGTTGTACATAGAAACCAAGCACGTTCAAAAGCCCTTTTGTCCACCTGAAACTTCTTTTTATGTTGTTCAACATGTCCACCAGTGAGTAAGTTTTTGTCAAAAAACTTAATCCTCACGGGCAATAGTGCTCTCGCATTGAACATGAAGAATGTGACAAAGCTAGTGTTTGGATGGTTGGATACAGATCCTTCCAGCGTTATTGTAATCAAATGAATGTCATGATATCTGAGAAAATCCTTGTGCTTCCTCAGCCATCGATTGGTTATACCTTTTTCTCCAAGTGTTAGTACCTAAATAGACATGAACATTGAAAATAGTTAATGTCTAAAATAGAGTATGTCGAAAGGGCGACAGCTGAACGGTTAATTCTAGTACATTATATATATATGGGCTTTCAATGTGCGTGAAATCATCACCTTTATATAAAAATTCTCCAGACATGGAAAGCATCGCAGCAAGCCAATAATAATGTTCAGGTCAAGACACCACATACTGATATATAAGGTCTTGACAGAATTCAGCACCACTGATAGGCTATCCATGGACAAGCTCTTCATTCAACATAGAACATAATATTAGCATCAAAAGTGTACTCCAAGATGATATTTAACTTATGCGCACAAATGAAAAATGCAGATTACAAAAGTGTACATGGATAATATAAAGTACCTGAATAAGTGTGAAGCCAAACACCATCTTGAATGATTTAAAGGGATCATGAATTACACCCAAGGTCTCCAGTTTAGGCGCAGAGACCACAGTTATTTGCGAAGGTGCATAACAAGAACGAAGGAGCAACCTTTGAAGTGAAGGGGCATCTTCGATGATGAGCTCCTGTCCTTTAAACTAAATTCCAATGTTTACAAGGTGAGGCGATTTTATTTTGAGACAAGGGATATGGATTCCTATTCTGAAAACAAGCACCAAGTGCTCCAGGGCAGGGCAGCTGGAGTGGATGATGCTGTGTAGTGAGGCCCCCGATAGATCAACCACCATAAGCGCAATTTTTTTTTGCAGTGGGAGTCAAAGAATTTGTACCAGATTGTCTGCTATATTGCATCGGGCCAAGGTGGCGGTGCGAAAAGAGAGGGGGGAAAACCATGAGATGGACATCGGTGGTGAGGGCACAGATACAATGGTTGGTGGGAAGCTATTTTTGTAGTAATGGTAGAACTCAAGTTGCTGGAGTTTTTTGAATTGACAGGATGTCAGTCAGGCGCCCACTGTGCAGGTATGTCGAGCAGGTAGCATGCCGGGATGTAGAGGCGTCGAACGGAGCCCTGGTGGGAGGAGATGATGGCTCCGGGGAGTTCATAATCATCATCGACAGATAGCTGACGACAGTCGAGATTAAGAGGTGTGGTGCGCCACAGAGTGTGCAACCGAGATGCGAGGACTTGTGTGTGGCAGGCATCCTTGGTGGGGAGAAGGGAGATGATCTCCCCAAGGATGGCATCTGGGAGATCGCTGATGCGGTCCGCTCGAGATTCTATGGGTTCCTCAGATCCAGAGGGGGACCGTGGGTGCTTCTGCCCGCGTTGCCGGGTGCAAGAACTACAACCTGTGGCGCCACTGGCCGGAGCCTCATCTATGTACATACCAATCTGAAAAAAATGACACAAACATACATGTAGGACATTCAAAATAATTCTCAAGATATGGAAGGAAAAAAGCACAAATATATATGTAGGACATTCAAAATCAATTCTCAAGATATGGCTACGAATTATTAGCACGAATGCTAACCCTAGCCGCATTGTTTGCAAAAATCATTTGTACAGAACAAAAAATTAATCACTAACCCTAGACAGATACCATTCAAACATGGGGGGGCAGGAGTAACCAGAGAAAACACATGGTATGTTTGCCGCACAAATGGGTATAGATGACTAACTAGTTTTTCGCCGGAATTGTAGTCGTTGTCGGAGTTGCAGTGGACCTTCGACTCCGGTTGGGAGGCACGACGGCGCCGACGAAGTCAAGGTTGCATTGCTGCCCGCGCGATACCTCGTCGGCGGCAACAGCAACCTCTGTGCCCAACTTCATGCGTTGTGTGGGTGCTTCACCAGCCCCGGCGTCGCCACTCCCTCCGATGGTGCGCTTCGGCGGCATCCTCATACATTCCAGGCGCCGGTGACCACTGTGGACGGGGGTGCGGCTGCCTATTATGACCAGCGGCTCGGGTGCGCCATTAATATGGAGCAGTGGGAGCAAGGTGGGCGCGGTCAAAGGGCTGGCTCGCCTCCCAGTGAGCCTGCGCAGCGGACTGCTGGCATGCCTACCGTCATTTCACACAGCTACTCACACGCCTCCAGGTGACACTTCACAACGAACACGCCTCCCGTCAATTCACACACCTACACGCACGCCTCTCGGTCTACATGCACGGCGGACTGTTTGCATGCGTCCCGTCAAGTCACGCCTGCTCTCACGGCACACGGGACGCTTGGCAGCACATATAATGTTTTTTCTTTTTTGATAATTAATTCTGCCGCTTTATTGCTTAACCGAAGCATGGCACATATACGTTGTTGGTCTAACGCCCACGGTTCATATAAATAATCCGTTTCCGATTAACAATCTCTCATTTGTAAGAATATTATATCAAAACTTGTCTCAAACTTGACAAAAATTACAATATCACAGTCTATTGGTGAACATATGACACCATGATAAGTTTCATGAATTTAAACTAAGTTCTGGATTTACTAAATTTTAAAAATCAAGATTCTTAATGTTTTGAAATTTCTTGCACGGGGAAACATGCACCCAGGGACACACATATGATTTTGCAATCCATTTTGGTGCACATGTAGCTCAAATTTGATTTTTGCACATTAAATCCATAGGAAATCAATCAATGTATAAAAATGTATGAATGATCTATCATTTTTTTCAAATTTTAACACGACACTCCTTTGATCACATGTTCACTGCAGGAAAAGTTTGACATATGCCTCAAAGTGGTGGTGGTGCGGTGTGTGTGGGGGGGGGGGGGTCTGACAGTACACTACAAGTCGCGAGCCTCCGTGTGGGATTGATCGTTTTGTGAGTCACGTGCCACATCAAAGTCGTGAATTGGTTATTTTAAAACATTACACAACCATTTCATACGTACATGTTTGGGCCACATGCACGCATTGGTGGTCCTCAGACACTCCCTCGTGCGGTTATCAGCGATGTGCCCATTCATGAGCCCGCAAAGGTTATCAGTTTTCACCAACAGTGAGAGGCATTTGACCAAAGGTGGATTCATCTTGGTCTGTGTTATGGTGTGCATCATGGTGAGATTCCATATCAAAGTTCGGGCACGTGCGTACACATGAGTCCCTCCCACCGGCTAGAAGTGAGGGGGGCTATGCGTCGTGAACCTCTGTGTAGTGCATTTCCGGTTTGCAAAGCATGTGCCACATCAAAGTTGTGCATTGGGTATTCAAACATCACACAACACCTCTTTGGGGCGCATGCACACGGTGGTTGTCCTATGACACACACTCGCGTGGACGCTCTCTGTGGGCCCGCGAGGTCGTCGTCGATCAGTTTGAACCTACAACGAGAGAGAGGTTAATTTGACCAACAAGGATGGTTCTTTTTTGGTTTGTTTTATGTATGTAGTACGGGTCAAAGAAGGGGGCAACACATACTATGCATCATGAACCTCGCTCCATGTGGGGACTTTCCGGTTCCCGAGGTAGTTGCCACATCAAAGTTGTGCATTGGTATTCTAACATTACACAACACCATGCAGGTGGTGGTTGCCCTATAGGAACTCACTCGCATACGACGCTTCCATCTGTGGGCCGCGAGGTTGTCCCCTATCACTTTGACCCAACAAGAGAGGTTAATTTGACCATCAAGGATGATTCTTTTTGGTTTGTGTTACGGTAGGAGTATATAGTATGCGTCGAAGGGGGGGGGGCAGCACATACCACGCGTCATGAACCTCGCTCTCTGTGGGGAATTTTCGGTTTTCGAGGCAGGTGCCACATCAAAGTTGTGCATTGGGTATTCAAACATCACACAAACACCTCTTTGGGCCACATGTAGACGGTGGTTGTCTTATATATAGGACGCTCACTCACGTGCGACGCTTCCCTCCCGTGGGCCCGCGAGGTCGTCGTCCATCACTTTTGACCCAACGAGAGAGGTTAGTTTCACGAAAAAGGAAGATTCCTTTTGGGCTGTGTAACGGTAGGAGTATATAGTACGCATCGAAGGGGGATGGGCCCAGCATATACTACGCATCATGAACATCGTTTCGTGTGGGGACTTACGGATTTCGAAGCAGATGCCACATCAAAGTTGTGCATTAGGTATTCAAAACATCACAACCACAAACCTCGATACATATGTTTGGCACACATGCAAGCTATGGTGGTTGTCCTCTGGCACTCACTCACGTGGTTATAGGCGATGCTTCCATCTATGGCCCGCTTGGTCCATCACTTTAACCGACAGCACGCAGAGAGGTTAATTTGACTTAGGAGGGGTTTAATTTTTTGTTTGTCTTACATATAGGTCTTGATGTGAGATTACATATAATATACTTTGAGCGCATGTGCACGCATGAATCGATCCCGCCAGATCAAAGCGGGGGAAGGGGGGAGCACACGACGCGTCATGAACCTCTTGCTCTGTGTGGGGACTGTGCGATTTTCAACGAATGCGCCACATCAATGTTGTGCATTGGGTATTCAAACATATGCATGCACAATGCACCTCCATAAATATGTTTTGGACACATGCATGCAGTGGTTGTCTTTGGACACTCTCACTCGCTTGGTTGTCGGCGACAAGCCTATATATTCGTGGGCCCGCGTGGACGTCCATCCTTTCTACCGACAACAAGAAAGGTTACCAGGGTGGTCCTTCTTCTTTGGTTCGTGTTACCATATAGTAGGTTGATCATGGTGAGATTCCAGACCAAATTAAGTTTGAGCACATGCGTACGTACGCATGAATTCCTCTCACCGGCTCAAAGTGGTGGGTGAGATACGTACATATATATATATATATATATATATATATATATATATATATATATATATATATATATATGCTACGCGTTATATATATATATATATGCTACGCGTCATGAACCCTCGCTCAGTGTGGGGACTTTACGGTTCTAAAGCACGGTGCCACATCAAAGTTGTGCATTGGGTATTCAAACACCACACTCCACTTCCATATACATATGTTTGGGCCACATGCACGCAGTAGTTTTGTCTCCTGGCACTCCCTCACGTGGTTATCGATGACAAGCTAGCCCATTTTATGGGGCCGCGTGGACGTCCATCACTTTGACCAACAACGAGAGAGGTTATACGACAAAGTTTGATTCTGCTTGGTCTGTGTTACGGTACATGAGATTCTGTCTCCCACCGACTCAAAGAGTGTGTGTGTGTGTTGGGGGGAGGGACTACTTCACACTTTCGACAACCTCTGTGGGATCGGGGAAGTCCGGTTAATTTGCGAGGCACATGTGCCACAACAAAATTGTGAACGGGGTTGTTAAATATCACACCACATCCTTTTCATACATATAGTAGGGCCACCCGGAGGTGGTTCGTATGTGGTCTCACCCATCTCGCGCCACAAGCACACATATGTCGGCCCGCACACGGTCCACCTTTGACCGGAAGCGAAAGGAGAGTTTGACCATGATGGACTCCTATATGTTTTGTGTTATGGTAGGGTGAGATTTCAGACCTAGCTATTTAGGGGCATGCGTTCATAGCTAGGAGTCGCCTACCGTTGACACGAAGTTTGGTTGATAGGGGGGTGGCGGACTAGCAATAATAACATGCGCTTTGTGAGACAGGTGCCTGATACGTCTCCAACGTATCTATAATTTTTTATGGTTCCATGCTGTTATATTATCAACCTTGGATGTTTTATATACATTTACTAGCAACTTTATATCATTTTTTGGGACTAACCTATTGACATAGTGCCCAGTGCCAGTTGCTGTTTTTTGCTTGTTTTTTACTTTGCAGAATATCAATACCAAACGAAGTCCAAATGCTACGAAACTTTTTGGAGATTTTTTTCTGGCAGGAAGACACCCAAGAAGCTTCTGGAGGGCACGAGGGGACGCTCGTGGGGCCCACTAGGCACCAGGGCACGCTAGGGGCCTCAGGCACGCCCTGGTGGGTAGTGGGGCCCACGGGCACCCCCTTGACCTACCTTCGCCTCTATAAATACTCTAAAATCCCCAAAACCCTAAGGGAGTCGACGAAATACTTTTTCCTCCACCGCAAGTTCCAGAACCACAAGATTCAATCTAGAGGCCTTTTCTGGCACTCTGTCGGAGGGGGCAACGATCACAAAGGGGTACTTCATCATCCTTGTTGCCCCTCCAATGATGCGTGAGTAGTTTACCACAGACCTACGGGTCCGTAGTAAGTAGCTAGATGGCTTCTTCTCTCTTTTTGATCTTCAATACAATCTTCTCCTTGATGTTCTTGGAGATCTATTTGATGTAGCTCTTTTTTGCGGTGTGTTTGTTGGGATCCGATGAATTGTGAGTTTATGATCAGTTCTATCCATGAATATTATTTGAGTCTTTGCTGAACTCTTTTATGCATGATTATAATAGCCTCGTATTTCTTCTCCGATTTATTGGTTTGGTTCGGCCAACTAGATTGATTTATCACTACAAAAAAAGGCACATCCGTGGCATTATGGCCCGAACGAAATTTTTTTTGTCATGGTTATGACACTTCTATGACGATAATTGTGACAAAAACACGTATCATCATAGATGTGGTGGGCTCCTACTTCTATGACAAAAAATCATGACAGAAAATGGGCTTTTCATCTTGGGCGGGCTGGGGACGCACCTGCATGACATTCTTTGGGCCGTCCATGACGGAAAAAATCATGGTAGAAGCGAGGGCGAGGGAAATTTCGGGGAGTTCCAAGTTACGGTGGGTGGTCAGGGCCGAGCGATGCACGGAGGTTTGCGCATTTCTCTCATATACATACACGCGTGTGTGCGAGGCATTGGCCTCTAACTTAACTCGTGCGAGGCATTCACTTACTGAACCCGAGCAATTGCACTAGCTACGTTACTGAACTTGAGCGATCGACCCTGGCTGTTAACTGAACCCGAGCGAGTCCTTCGCTGCTGACTGGACCCGAGCGAGTCCTTCGCTGCTGACTGAACCTGAGCAATTCCTTCGCTATGGCTGCTAACTGAACCCGAGCGATCGGTCACTGCTGCTGCTTACTGAAGCCGGTCGAACCTGCCTCTCATGAACAGTGACCATTTGGTGTTGGTTGAATGAGTCGAGACGTGGTGAGTCTAGCCGGTTGGTTGGGGTTGGATGAACAGTTCCCGGTGGGGGTTGGATGAACAGCACCCCATGGTAGTAGGCCGTTGTTGCTGGATGAACAGGACCTGAGGAGGCCGCCACACCTGAGCCGGTTGGGGGTTGGTGAACAGGACCTCGTGGAGGGCTGGTTGAATAGTAGCCGGTGGAGGCTGGATGAACAGTAGTTGGTGGAGGCAGGAGGAAGTCGCAGTGGATCAACAGTAACAGGTAAAGGTTGGAGGAAGTCGACGATAGATGAATAGTAGCCCATGGAGGCTGGAGCGAGGCAGTAGACGGTGGATGAACAGTAGCCCGTGGAGTCCCGTTTTGCGGTACGCCACTCCCCTCCGATGAACAGGACCCCGTTTCGACCGTAGGCGCTCCAACATAAGTCCGTTTCCTCCGTTTTGCGGTACGCCACACCCCTCCCGATCAATAGGACCCTGTTTTGACAATAGGCGGTTGAACAGAAGTCTGCTTCCTTCGTTTTGCGGAACGCCAGACCCCTCTCGATGAACATCATCCCATTTCGACCATAGCCGGTCGAATAGAAGGCTGTTTCCTCCGTTCTGCGGTACGCCAGGCCCCGTTTCGGCTGTTCCGTTCAAGCGGGTTGGCTCCCAATGAACACGAACCATTCCGTTGCATCCCGATGAACACGACGTTGTTTGTCCGTTCCGACCCAGCCGGTTGGCTGCCGATGAACAGGACGCCGTTGCTCCCATCCATTGCCTCTCCATATACACAAGCCTTGGCCGTACGTATGCGCGAGTACGCATTCGAGACCCCCGCCCGTATGTATGTTCGTGGCCGTAGTTTTTTCCCTGTGGCTATATGAATGTGTACACGGTTTAGACGAGACTGCCTAAACTGCTACGTCGGGGGCTTTACTATGACACGTGCCACTGCTTGCTCGGCCACAGTTCATCGTTGAAGAGAGACCGATTGACCAATATGTACATACACGTTCGCGACCAGATAGATAATGCTATGTATGCTTCGACCGGGCGGGTCCCAGCTATAATGGAGGATAAGGAGGCACTTCCTACTTGCGAAGCTATAGCTAGTGGGTCCCAGCTATTAGGGTGAGGGATCATTTTTTCGCGCCTAATATGGAGGCACTTCCTTGCGTCCGAAGATGTAGCTGGTGGGTCCAGCTGTCAGGGTAGAGTCGTCTTCCGATGGCTATCATCCGTTGACCACACTGTGCCAAGAGCACCAAGGCGGTGTTCGACGGCGAGGCCTTGGAAGGGAACGACGCGGAGCCGGGGAAGACGCGGCAGTGGATGCCCATGCGGAGGGGAGTACAAGGGTTGACTACTTCGGCTGCGGTGTGAGGCTGCCGTCGCCGGAGAATAACATGAGATGTGGGTGAGTAGAGGGATGGCATGGCCATCGGTGACATCATAGCCGGCCATGGGAAGTAGGAGCATGCGGTCCCGCTGGCGCTGGTTTCAATGGCTGGAGCAAGAAGATCAGAGATTGAAGAAGTTAATCCAACGGTCACTACTGCTAGAATCATTTTTTGACTAGGTTAACAAAGCCCTGTGTACGTGTCCACTTAGTAGGTCCACAAGTCAGCCTCTGAATTAGGTGGGTCCGAGCTAGCAGGGGAGGAATGATTTTTCTTGTGCGTAATAAGGAGGCACTTCCTTCCGCGCGAAGATGTAGCTCGTGGTTCCTAGCTGTCATGGGGAGGAAACTTTTTTCCCGCGTAATAAGAAGGAACTTCCTTGCGTGTGAAGATTGTAGCTGGTGGGTCCAACCTATTAGGGGGACGAATAGTTTATTCCCGCATAATAAGGAGGAACTAGCTTGCGTGCGAAGATGTAGCTGATGGTTCCCAGCTGTCAGCCTCTCCACACACTCCATGTTGGCTCTCGTTCTTGATCACACATTCGAGCGGACCACGACAATGGACGACGGCGAGGCCTAAAATGGGAACGATCTGGAGTCATGGAAGAAGGGGCACTGGTGTCCCTGGTTACGAGGGACTGGTTCGGCTACGGAGTGAGGTTGCCGTCATCAGAGAATAACAAAATGTGTGGGTGAGTACAAGTATGACCTGGCCACCGTTGGGAGTAGGGTGGGGCGGCAAGGTCTGCGTGGCAGCACAGCCGGCCACGGGAGGCAGATGCAGGCGCTCCAGCCGGCGATGGTTTTGGCGGCTAGAGCAAGAGCAACTAGATCAGAGATTGAAGAAGCATGATCGCTGTTGGATGTCAATCCAACGACTACAGATGTCAAAATAATTTGTTGACCTTTTGTTTTATACCATTAAATCGTTTTGTTCACTAAATGGACAACACCTTGCGTAGGCTTCGTCCTAGAGGGCCAACTAACTCAGCTTCAAAAGCTGTGGTGGAATGCAGCCAATTTATTTGAGTTTTACAGCCCATTTCATTTTGTTTGCCAATACATCTATTTCCTGGGCTTTGACTCAAAAAATAATCTATTTCCTGGGTTGGGTAAAAATAATAATAGCCGATTTACTATTATAATTACAATGCATATTATTATTATTTATTTGAATACACCTATTTACAGGGCTGGGTGAAAAAATAATATAGCGTACATGCAGCCCATTTATTATTTCTGATAATTTACAAACCATTTGATTTTAGTAGAAATGGACCCATTTTCTGGGATGGGTGAAAAAACAATGATGGTCTGGACTGAGTATTTCGTATAAAAAAATAATATTGAGACAGGAATATTATTAAAAAAACTTAAGTTGGGCTTGGTAATCTTATTATATAAAAAATGAACTGAGTTGTACATTTTATTAAAAGAATCATAGTCTAGGCTGCACTTATTTTAGGATCTTGTGTACAACTGTCTGTTGGGAAACGTAGCATGGAAAATAAAAAAAATTCTACGCACACGCAATGGTCTATCCAAGGAGATGCATAGCAACGAGGGGGAGAGTGTGTCTACGTACCCTCGTAGACCGAAAGCGGAAGCGTTTCACAACGCGGTTGATGCAGTCGAACTTTCTTCGCGCTCCACCGATCGAGTACCGAACGTACGACACCTCCAAGTTTTGCACACGTTCAGCTCGATGATGTCCCTCGCCTTCTTGATCCAGCAAGGTGTCGAGGTAGTAGATGAGTTCCGTCAGCACGACAGTGTGGTGATAGTGATGGTGATGTGATCCGCGCAGGGCTTCGCCTAAGCACCGCGAGAATATGACCGGGGGTGTAAACTGTGGAGGGGGGCGCCGCACACGGCTAACAATTGATGTTGTGTGTTCTAGGCGCCCCCCCTCCCCACATATATATAGGTGGGAGGGGAGGAGAGGCAGCCAGGGGGCGCCCCAAGTAGGATCCGAATCCTACTTGGGGTTTCCCCAAGTGGCGCCCCCCCTTTCCTTTTTTCACGGAGGGGGAAGGAAAGAGGGGGGGGGGAGAGAAGGAAGTGAGAATCCTAATCCACACTTGCCTTTCTCCCTTCCCCTTTCCTTCTCCATCCCTGGCCGGCCCATATGGGGGGCACACCAGCCCCTTGTGGCTGGTGCTTTTTCCCTCTTGGCCCATAAGGCCCATATCTTTTGCCGGGGTTGCCCGGAACCCCTTCCGGTGACCCGATATGTACCCGGTACCCTCCGAAACACTTCCAGTGTCCGAATACCATCGTCCTATATATCAATCTTTACCTCTCGACCATTTCGAGACTCCTCATCATGTCTGTGATCTCATCCGGGACTCCGAACAACATTCGGTCACCAAATAACATAACTCATATAATACTAAATCGTCAATGAACATTAAGCGTGCGGACCCTACGGGTTCGAGAACTATGTAGACATGACCGAGACACCTCTTCGGTCAATAACCAATAGCGGCACCTGGATGCTCATATTGGCTCCTACATATTCTACGAAGATCTTTATCGGTCGAACCGTTATGACAACATACGTAATTCCCTTTGTCCATCGGTATGTTACTTGCCCGAGATTCAATCGTCGGTATCTTCATACCTAGTTCAATCTCATTACCGGCAAGTCTCTTTACTCGTTCCGTAATACATCACCTTGTGAGTAACTCCTTAGTCGTTTGCTTGTAAGCTTATGATGTGTATTACCGAGAGGGCCCAGAGATACCTCTCCGATACTCAGAGTGACAAATCCTAATCTCGATCTATGCCAACTCAACAGACACCTTCGGAGATACCTGTAGAGCATCTTTATGATCACCCAGTTACATTGTTATGTTTGAGAGCACACAAGGCATTCCTCCGGTATCCGGGAGTTGCATAATCTCATAGTCGAAGGAATATGTATTTGACATGAAGAAAGCAATAGCAATAAAACTGAACGATCATTATGCTAAGCTAACGGATGGGTCTTTTCCATCACATCATATTCCTAATGATGTGATCTCGTTATCCAATGACAACTCATGTCCATGGTTAGGAAACCCTAACCATCTTTGATCAACGAGCTAGTTAAGTAGAGGCTCACTAGGGACACAGTGTTTGTCTATGTATTCACACATGTATTATGGTTTCCGATCAATACAATTCTAAAATGAATAATAAACAATTATCATGAATAAGGAAATATAAAATAACAAATTTATTATTGCCTTTAGGGCATATTTCCTTCAGTCTCCCACTTGCACTAGAGTCAATAATCTAGTTCACATCGCCATGTGATTTAACACATCGTCATATGATTAACACCCATACTTCACATTGCCATGTGACCAACACCCAAAGGGTTTAGTAGAGTCAATAATCTAGTTCACATCGCCATGTGATTAACACCCAAAGAGTACTAAGGTGTGATCATGTTTTGCTTGTGAGGGAAGTTTAGTCAACGGATCTGTCACATTCAGATCTGTATGTATATTTGCAAATTTCTATGTCTACAATGCTCTGCATGGTGCTACTCTAGCTAATTTCTCCCACTTTCAATACGTATCCAGATTGAGACTCAGAGTCATCTAGATCGGTAAAAAGCTTGCATCGACGTAACTCTTTATGATGAACTCTTTATCACCTCCATAATCGAGAAATATTTCCTTAGTCTTCTAAGGATAATTTTGACCGCTGTCTAGTGATCTACTCCTGGATACTATTGTACCCCCTTGCCAAACTCATGGCAAGGTACACAACAGGTTTGGTACACAACATGGCATACTTTGTAGAACCTATGGCTATGGCATAGGGAATGACTTTCATTCTTCTCTTTATCTTCTGCCATGGTCAGGCTTTGAGTCCTACTCAATTTCACACCTTGAATACAGGCAAGAACCCTTTCTTTGACTGATCCATTTTGAACTCCTTCAAAACTTTGTCAAGGTATGTGCTTTGTGAAAGTCCTATTAAGCGTCTCGATCTATCCCTATAGATCTTGATGCTCAATACGTAAGCAGCTTCACCGAGGTCTTTCATTGAAAAATTCTTATTGAAGTATCCTTTTATGCTATCCAGAAATTCTATATCATTTCCAATCAACAATATGTCATCCACATATAATATCAGAAATGCTACAGAGCTCCCACTCACTTTCTTGTAAATACAGGCTTCACCGTAAGTCTGTATAAAACCATATGCTTTTATCACCTTATCAAAGCATATATTCCAACTCCGAGATGCTTGCACAAGTCCATAGATGGATCGCTAGAGCTTGCACACTTTGTTAGCATCTTTAGGATCGAGAAAACCTTCTGGTTGCATCATATACAACTCTTCTTTGAGATATCCATTAAGGAATGCAGTTTTGACGTCCATTTGCCAGATTTCATAATCATAAAATGAGGCAATTGCTAACTTGACTCGGACTGACTTAAGCATCGCTATGGGTGAGAAAGTCTCATCATAGTCAACCCCTTGAACATGTTAAAAACATTCGCGACAAGTCGAGCTTTGTAGACAGTAACTTTACTATCAGCGTCAGTCTTCTTCGTGAAGATCCATTTATTTCTATGGCTTGCCGATCATCGGGCAAATCCACCAAAGTCCACACTTTGTTCTCATACATGGATCCTATCTCAGATTTCGTGGCCTCAAGCCATCTGTCGGAATCTGGGCTCATCATAGCTTCTTCATAGTTCATAGGTTTGCCTTGGTCTAGTAACATGACTTCCAGTACAGGATTCCCGTACCACTCAGGTGCGGATCGTGTTCTGGTTGACCTACGAAGTTCTGTAGTAACTTGATCCGAAGTTTCATGATCATCATCATTAGCTTCCTCTCTAGTTGGTGTAGGCATCACGGGAACGGTTTTCTCTGATGAACTACTTTCCAATTCGAGAGAATGTACAATTACCTCATCAAGTTCTACTTTCCTCCCACTCACTTCTTTCGAGAGAAACTCCTTCTCTAGAAAGGACCCAAACTTAGCAACAAAAGACCTTGCCTTAGGATCTGTGGTAGAAGGTGTACCCAATTGTTTCCTTAGGGTATCCTATGAAGACACACTTCTCCGATTTGGGTTCGAACTTATCAGGCTGAAGCCTTTTAACATAAGTGTCGTAACCCCAAACTTTAAGAAACGACAGCTTAGGTTTCTTGCCAAACCACAGTTCATACGGTGTCGTCTCAACGGATTTAGACGTTACCCTATTAACGTGAATGCAGTTGTCTCTTAATGCATAACCCCAAAACGATAGTGGTAAATTGGTAAGAGACATCATAGAACGCACCATATCCAATAAAGTACGGTTACGACATTCGGACACACCATTATGCTGTGGTGTTCCAGGTGGCGTGAATTGTGAAACTATTCCACATTGTTTTAAATGAAGGCCAAACTCGTAACTCAAATATTTGCCTCCGCGGTCAGATCGTAGAAACTTTATTTTCTTGTTACGATGATTCTACACTTCACTCTGAAATTCTTTGAACTTTTCAAATGTTTCAGACTTGTGCTTCATCAAGTAGATATATCCATACCTACTTAAATCATCTGTGAAGGTCAGAAAATAACGATACCTGCCGCGTGCTTCAACACTCATCGGACCGCATACATCGGTATGTATTATTTCCAGTAAGTCATTAGCTCGCTCAATTGTTCCGGAGAACGGAGTTTTAGTCATCTTGCCCATGAGGCATGGTTCGCAAGTATCAGATGATTCATAATCAAGTGATTCCAAAAGCCCATCTGCATGGAGTTTCTTCATGTGCTTTACACCAATATGATCTAAACGGTAGTGCCACAAATATGTTGCACTATCATTATCAACTTTGCATCTTTTGGCATCAATATTATGAATATGTGCATCACTACGATCAAAATTCAATAAACCATTTACATTGAGTGTATGACCATATAAGGTTTTATTCATGTAAATAGAACAACAATTATTCTCTGACTTAAATGAATAACCGTATCGCAATAAACATGATCCAATCATATTCATGCTCAACGCAAACACCAAATAACATTTATTTACTTAGGTCTAACACTAATCCCGAAGGTAGAGGGAGTGTGCGATGGTGATCTTGGAATCACTTCCAACACACATCGTCACCTCGTCATTAACTAGACTTTGTTCATTTTGCAACTCCTGTTTTGAGTTACTAATGTTAGCAACTGAACCGATATCAAATACCCAGGGGCTACTATGAACACTAGTAAAATACACATCAATAACATGTATATCAAATATACCTTTGTTCACTTTGCCATCCTTCTTATCCGCCAAGTATTTGGGGCAGTTCCGTTTCCAGTGACCATTTCCTTTGTAGTAGAAGCACTCAGTTTCAGGCTTAGGTCCAGCTTTGGGCTTCTTCATGGGAGCAGCAACTTGTTTGCCATTCTTTTTGAAGTTCCCTTTCTTTCCCTTTTGCCCTTTTTCTTGAAACTAGTGGTCTTGTTAACCATCAACATTTGATGCTCTTTCTTGATTTCTACCTTCGCCGATTTCAGCATCACGAAGAGCTCGGGAATCGTTTTTGTCTTCCCTTGCATATTATAGTTCATCATGAAGTTCTAGTAGCTTGGGGATAGTGACTAGAGAACTCTGTCAATCACTATCTTATCTGGAAGATTAACTCCCACTTGATTCAAGTGAATGTAGTACCCAGACATTCTGAGCACATGCTCACTGGCTGAGCTATTCTCCTCCATCTCGTAGGCAAAGTACTTGTCTGAGGTCTCATACCTTTCGACATGGGCATGAGTCTGAAATACCAATTTCAGCTCTTGGAACATCTCATATGCTCCGTGGCATTCAAAACATTTTTGAAGTCCCAGTTCTAAGCCGTAAAGCATGGTGCACTAAACTATTAAATAGTCATCATACCGAGCATGCCAGACGTTCATAACGTTTGCATTTGCTCCTGCAATAGGTCTATCACCTAGCGGTGCATTAAGGACATAATTCTTCTGTGTAGCAATGAGGATAATCCTCAGATCACGGACCCAGTGCGCATCATTGCTACTATCATCTTTCAACTTATTTTTCTCTAGGAACATATCAAAAATAAAATAGGGGAGCTATACGCGAGCTATTGATCTACAACATAGATATGCACAAACTATCAAGACTAAGTTCATGATAAATTAAGTTCAATTAATCAAATTACTAATGAACCCCCACTTAAATAGACATCCCTCAAGTCATCTAAGTGATACGTGATCCAAATCAACTAACCCATGTCCGATCATCATGTGAGATGGGGTAGTCATCAATGAACATCTCCATGTTGATCATATCTACTATATGATTCACGTTCGACCTTTCGGTCTCTAGTATTCCGAGGCCATGTCTGTACATGCCAGGCTCATCAAGTTTAACCCGAGTATTCCGCATGTGCAAAACTGTCTTGCACCCGTTGTATGTGAACGTAGAGTCTATCACACCCGATCATCACGTGGTGTCTCAACACGACGAACTGTCGCAACGGTGCATACTCAGGGAGAACACTTGTACCTTGAAATTTAGTTAAGGGGTCATCTTATAATGCTACCGCCGTACTAAGCAAAATAAGATGCATAAAAGTTAAATATCACATGCAATCAAAATATGTGACATGATATGGCCATCATCATCTTGTGCTTTTGAATCCATCTCCAAAGCATCATCATGATCTCCATTGTCACCAGCTCGACACCTTGATCTCCATCGTTGCTTCGTGGTCGTCTCGCCAACTATTGCTTCTACAATTATCGCTAACGCATAGTGATAAAGTAAAGCAATTACATGGCGTGTGCATTTCATACAATGAAGAGACAACCATAAGGCTACAGCCGGTTGCCAATAACTTTTACAAAACATGATCATCTCATACAATAACATATATCACATCATGTCTTGACCATATCACATCACAACATGCCCTGCAAAAACAAGTTAGACGTCCTCTACTTTGTTGTTGCAAGTTTTACGTGGCTGCTATGGGCTTCTAGCAAGAACCGTTCTTACCTACGCATCAAAACAACAACGATGTTTCGTCAAGTTTGTTGTTTTAACCTTCTTCAAGGACCAGCCGCAGTCAAATTTGATTCAACTAAAGTAGGAGAAACAGACACCCGCCAGCCACCTTTATGCAAAATAGTTGCATGTCTGTCGGTGGAACCAGTCTCATGTGCATGGACATGTCAGGTTGGTCCGGGCCACTTCATCCCACAATACCACCGAATCAAAATAAGATGTTGGTGGTAAGTAGTATGACTATCACCGCCCACAACTCTTTGTGTTCTACTCGTGCATATCATCTACGCATAGACCTGGCTTGGATGCCACTGTTGGTAAACGTAGCATGGAAAACAAAAAAAAAATCTACGCACTCGCAATGATCTATCCAAGGAGATGCATAGCAACGAGGGGGAGAGTGTGCCTACGTACCCTCGTAGACCGAAAGCGGAAGTGTTTCACAATGCGGTTGATGTAGTCGAACTTTCTTCGCGCTCCACCGATCGAGTGCCGAACGTACGGCACCTCTGAGTTCTGCACACGTTCAGCTCGATGAAGTCCCTCGCCTTCTTGATCCAGCAAGGTATCGAGGTAGTAGATGAGTTTCGTTAGCACGATGGCGTGGTGACGGTGATGGTGATGTGATCCGCGCAGGGCTTCGCCTAAGCACCGCGAGAATATGACCGGGGGTGTAAACTGTGGAGGGGGCGCCGCACACGGCTAACAATTGATGTTGTGTGTTCTAGGCGCCCCCCTCCCCACATATATATACAGGTGGGAGGGGAGGAGAGGCAGCCAGGGGGCTTCCCAAGTAGGATCTGAATCCTACTTGGGGTTTCCCCAAGTGGCACCCCCTTTCCTTTTTTCACGGAGGGGGAAGGAAAGAGGGGGGGGGGGAGAGAAGGAAGTGGGAATCCTAATCCACACTTGCCTTTCTCCCTTCCCCTTTCCTTCTCCATCCCTGGCCGGCCCATATGCGGGGTGCACCAGCCCCTTGTGGCTGGTGCGTTTTTCCTCTTGGCCCATAAGGCCCATACCTTTTGCCGGGGGTGCCCGAAACCCCTTCCGGTGACCCGATATGTTCCCGGTACACTCCGAAACACTTCCGGTGTCCGAATACCATCGTCCTATATATCAATCTTTACCTCTCGAACATTTCGAGACTCCTCGTCATGTCCGTGATCTCATCCGGGACTCCGAACAAAATTCGGTCACCAAATCACATAACTCATATAATACTAAATCGTCAACGAACGTTAAGCGTGCGGACCGTACAGGTTCGAGAACTATGTAGACATGACCGAGACACCAATCCGGTCAACAACCAATAGCGGAACCTGGATGCTCATATTGGCTCCTACATATTCTACGAAGATCTTTATCGGTCGAACCGTTATGATAACATACGTTTGTCCATCGGTATGTTACTTGCCCGAGATTCTATCGTTGGTATCTTCATACCTAGTTCAATCTCGTTGCCGGCAAGTCTCTTTACTCATTCCGTAGTACATCACCTCGTGACTAACTCCTTAGTCGTTTGCTTCCAAGCTTATGATGTGTATTACCGAGAGGGCCCAGAGATACCTCTCCGATACTCGGAGTGACAAATCCTAATCTCGATCTATGCCAACTCAACAGACACCTTCGGAGATACCTGTAGAACATCTTTGTGATCACCCAGTTACGTTGTGACATTTGATAGCACACAAGGCATTTCTCCAGTATCCGGGAGTTGCATAATCTCATAGTCGAAGGAATATGTATTTGACATGAAGAAAGCAATAGCAATAAAACTGAACAATCATTATGCTAAGCTAACGGATGGGTCTTTTCCATCACATCATTCTCCTAATGATGTGATCTCGTTATCAAATGGCAGCTCGTGTCCATGGTTAGGAAACCTTAACCATCTTTGATCAACGAGCTAGTCAAGTAGAGGCTCACTAGGGACACAGTGTTTGTCTATGTATTCACACATGTATTATGGTTTTCGATCAATAAAATTCTAGCATGAATAATCAACATTTATCATGAATAAGGAAATATAAAATAACAACTTTACTATTGCCTCTAGGGCATATTTCCTTCACTGTCAGCCCAGTTGCATTGTTGATGTTCAACGAAAAAGGTATGTGTAGTACAGTACAAATTTACATAGCTACTCAGCCCACATTCAATGATGCCTGAAAAGAGAGAGAGACCCATCGGTTGAAGTCACTGAGCTCAATTTAGAAATTTTGAAAAAAATCAGAGTACAATGGAACCTAATTAAAAGCTATCATGAGCGAAGAAATAATTCAACGGGTCCCACTTGTGTGTGTGTGGAGAGAGAGAGAGAAAGAGAGAGAGACCCATCGATCGATGCTCGTGAATACATCTTTCAGCCATATGCATTGCTGATGCTCAGTAAAAACTTATATAGTTAGCACAATCATATACAACATCATAGCACATTGAACTTGCATACAAAAACTTCACCTAGGCGGCACAATCAGGGTGGAAGCAGTGGATCGCTACGGGTAGGGCTATGTTGAAACCAACAAACTCATAGATAACCGTTCATCGTCTTTATCAACGACGGCGAAATATCTTGAATGTTGTGCAAAGAAAACAGACAGACAACACAATAAGTTCTACTAGCACATTAAGTTGACATACACCCCTTTCTAAAAAAAGTCCAGGTACAAAAATAGAACAGGTCACAATCAAATGTACTGGCACATCAGTGCTTCACACTGATAGCTCGGATTTAACTAGTATCTGGGAACATACAGTTGTTACCTCAATTGGAGCACATCCAGGCAGCCAGCCCTGCCTCTTCTCCCAAAGAAGCAGTGGCCTCCGCCGCGCGATGGAGTAGGCCCTGTGCCATCCATTGTTCCGAGCAACACGGGGAAACTTTGACGTTGACTCCTGTAATGGACGTCGTCGATGAACCCTGGCACCAGCGATGGCGGCAGGACTTCGATTGATGGATTGACCACTTCTTCGACATACATGAACACTCGATACAGGTACATCTCTAACGTGGTCCGCGATGGCCTTGGTGGCGATGACTAGTACAACCCTGGTTCCAGCACCGGTATCTCAACACCAATCACCTTCGGTATGGTGGACGACTTATTCATCCATGCCATAACCGTCATAGCCCAGCTGTCTGGAGGAACAAACATACTTACGAGCTCACCTCCTACGTCGTTGATAAGCTCATTCATGGACTCGCTGTTCCAAGCACGTCGAGGCATGCCGCGGAAGGTAAGGTTTGTTAAAAAATCAAGCTCAGAGGGCACCGAACCCCATCCTGGGTGCCACCGATCAAAGCTCACCAGCGCGCCATCGCAGAACAAATGCCGGGAAGATTCGAACACACGACTATAGTCGAAAGTTGTCCAAAACCTGATGAAGAAATTAGCCGGTGGCAGACAGACTTCGATGAGGAAGTCACTTTTTTGGATACCATGCGTAAAGCCAAGAGCTTTGACAAGGTCGTCCGGCGAGACGGGAGGCCGGTCGCCGTTGATGGTTACCACCAGCACTCTGCCGGCAAACTAGTCATCAAGCGCCGCCATGCCACTATTGAGCGATAGCACACAGCGCCCGAAGGCAGGATGGACCTCAGGATCTCCGGCTCGGAGATCCGTGATGACCGGCGACATGATAGTGTGCTTGAGTACAGGGAGTAGACGAGGGGGATTTGGGGGAACTAGAGTAGGAATCGATATTCCAGATGTGGGGGAGGGGCGGGAGATTGGGGATGAAAAAGTAGCATGAATTTCGAACACGCGCCAATACGCTCTCGGCGCGTAAGCGCACGAAAACACCGGTGGCGCCCACATGTCGGCCTAAGAGTCCTTTTTCTTTCTTTTTTGTGCGCCCGACCTGAGAGACATAGTTGACATGTTTGGCATTGCACTACTACTCGGCCCATATTCAACGACACCTCACATTGGCCCAAAGAAGTGTACATCATCGAAAAGACACTGAGCTCAAAATATAACTTGAAAAAAGGATATATACACTGAACACTAGAGAATGGTGATGTCCTCATTTAGCCCACCAGTAGTTCGAGACAATAAACCGTTTGAAACAACGATATATACAACATTCAAACACTGACTAATGACTACTACAGACATAAACATGAGGACATGATAGTTCATAAGAAGTCTTGCTACACCACCAAAACGCACCCATCTGAAGTGCTTAGACTCTTGTGATCCAGACGAGAATGACATTCTAAAGAGAGAGGCAACTATTACATAGTAAGAGTGACATAGACGAGGATGACCAAATGACAAGGAGTCTGCATAACATAAGAGAGAACTACCCATCCAGAACAAGCAGAAAACACAACAAGTCATTCGAAGAGGGATGATCCAACACCATCATAATTTGCAGTCCCGCTTCAGCCACTAGTTATTTGGAGACACCAAGACTCCACCCTTTCGACGCAATAGCCCAATTACCTATCAACCTGAAGGCTTGAACCACATCACTACCTGTCGGAGTTGAGACATCCAAAGATCAAAGTTAATCTAGATGACTTTGTCATTCTCACCTTCTTTTGGCTGCACACTGTATCGTTGACAATCAGGGGAGTTTGCTCCCGAAGTCCTAGGGCTCGCCGTGTAGACACAGTTTTCCCTAGCAAACAGAGCCTCGCTGCCATCAAGGTCCTTGCCAATGGTGATCTCATGGTTAATTGGATAATTGAGTCCAAGAAACAAAGACTGTCAACCAAGCCTTTTTACCCACCTCCAACTCAAAAATCCTGAAGGCCCCAACAAGCTGGTATCCTGCTCATAGACGTAACAGCCACTCTCCGGATACTCACATATTTCACGGTGCTTGTACACAGTGGGTTTTTGCAATATAACTTTGCTGGCTCATGTGTGCGAATGATCATCAGTCTTTTGCCGTCGTCTGATCGAGCGAGGAACCAGTTGTACTTCGCTGTATTTGGCAAAGGTGTTGTGATTACAAAGGGCAGTAACTGTAGGGACACTGCATCATATAAAAAAGGACATGCATTGTTAATGTAAGATCAGCATTGTTCAGAGTATGAGTAGGATAATGCAAGAAACAACATTGACATGTCCCTGTTCGAACTGAGAGGAAAATATAGAGAAATGTATACTGGGTTTGAAAATATAGAAGTGCCTTGCATGGTTATAATCATGTTATCTCGCAATCGATTCTTCACAGGAAACTATGATGCCATGCATGTTATATAATCATGTTCTTTCCTCACAAATAAATTCTTTAAGGAAACTAACACGCCATGCATTGTTATATACTCATGTTCTGTGGGCAAAATTCTTGTGAGGATATTATTCTAGCCAATGATTGCTGAAGGGCGAATATAGGTATGTACACATGGTAAGCATTACAGGATTTCACTACTTCCAAATATAGAGTTCTCCATATGAACATTTACTTCCCTAATGTATGGTTAGATGAAACCAACAGTTTGATGCATGTTTCTACAACATGAAAATGAGGAAACTAACATGGCTATTGATACACACTCATATTTAGTAGTTTATAGATTACTATAAAGTTAGGAGAATATCCATATCTTCCTAACCGTTTGATTATTCAAGGGTACAAATTGGCTGTAATGACAAGGTCACAATTGCATGAATTAACTCATTCGAAATATAGCTGATTTACGGCATCTCTAATACATTGCCATAATTCTACTCAAATTCTGCTCAAACATGGATATGCCAGTCATCACAAAAGTTCAAACAGAGTCATTGCGTTATCATTAAAATAAGATGAAAACAACTTACACTCGCCGTCCCAGCAATACGTGGTGTCATCTGCTTTGTCGATCGCGTAGATGATGCCATTGTGTTCAATAGCATCACAGAAGTGTGTGTCAGCTTTGACGCTCCACTGCGAGGTGAGTTGTCTCCAGCTAAAGAAGGCACCGGCGGAAAAATAGCCGAGTCCACGGTCGAACAAGGCAATTAGCTTGAAGTCTACGTAATCGCATATCATGTGGGCACTTGGCAGATTACAATCTTATGCAAAACAAGGTCCATCCAACTGACTTGGTAATCTACATGACTTGGATCGCGATGGTAAAACCCTACATAATCCAACATAGGAAGGATAATCTCATGGGAGGTGTGGAAGTTCACGAGCACCAACTTTTTTTGGTCTTCTCTGACGGCAGACATCCAGTGGGAGTTCATGTCGACCCAGTACATACCTGCCAAGAAGTTTCGGGCGACGGTGATCAAATCAAAGTCGAGGGGCATGATGTACGGCGACCCAGTACATACCTGCAATGAAGTTTCGGCTAATGGAGGTTAGATTGAAGTCGAGGGCATCATGTACGCCTCCGTATCATGGTGAGCGCATCTCGCAAGAGCAGAGAGTAGCAAGCAGGGTGTCTTGAAAAGCTCAGGCCTTGCTTCGACGATGGCCGCGTGGATGTCCCTCGAGCATGCAGCCAGCCGCACGGCGCTCAACATATCCATACACGAACTACAGAGGCCGAGGATGTCATTGGGGAGATCGCTCCAGTCACGGCTCATATGGATGTTGCACGGTTCACGTTGGGCCATGGTGGAGTTTGGAAGGTGGGGTTTTTTGGGGCTTGATTTATTGGGGAGAAGGCACTCGGTACTAGAGCGACTAGCGAGGGAATAGTTGTACTAGGGGAGGCGAGCGAGGCAAGGGTACGCGGGGGCACAGTGAGATGATGAAGAGTGACCTCAGGATTTCCGGTGAGATGGAGATGGAGATGGAGTGGTGCTAGGGGAGAGGGAGACGAGGCGAGGCATGTTATACAACGGCGGTGACAGTGACTACACAGTGCATAAGGTGAGGCTGACTTTGGTAACCCGAACACGCCACCTGGAATAGTGTCACCTCGGGCACAGGGTCTTGTCACTTCACTGTGAGGACCGGATGAATAATATTTTGACCAACAAGTGTACTACAGTTGTACTAATACTAGTGGTAACATACGGAGAAGTACTGCATAGCGAAAAGAGGTCTCCTGTGCTAGCATGCCTCTAGGTTCACTTCATCCTCCAGGTAGCATCCATATTGCGAGCAGAACAAAATTCTCGTGCATGCGGAAGCGCGAAGAAGGGCTTTTTCTTTTTTGAGGATAACCATATATTCCTTAACCAGAAAAGGTTGTGTCTCGCACGCATGCACCAATATCCATCCGAACCAGTTATGACACATTTTGTGTGTGCAAAGAGATGGATATGTTTGTATATCTGTTTGTCCACCCAAGTGTGTTTTGCGTAGGTCCCACCTGTTAGGAGGGGTGCAGAAATAAAAAGGACTCATAAAATGTTTCGCCACGGTGATTCGAAAGAGTGACCTCAACTAACCAGTGGTACATGTAGTGATAGAAGGATGGGCACGTACATGGACACGTACCACTCCTCAGTTCGCTACCCACATAGCCTTTTCATTTTGCAGGTTGGTCTACCTTGCTGTCTAATCAACTTCCTGCATGCCACTTCTCCCATTTACTTCTCCATCGGGAACCGATTTTTCTCAGCTTCTTCACCTCTCCTTCATTTTCATTCAAACCCCATTGGATTCACATTGTTTTAACCTCTTCATATACTCCTGGAGTAATTCTGAAGCCCCTTTAAATAATCATCTTCTTCAGTTAGACTAGCCATCTTAATCCTAACTCTCCAAACCACAGCCCTCCGGTCCAGTGGTTCCAAATGGCGAAAGAGATCCCTATGCAGGTTTTTAGCATCAAACATGTCCTCGTCGAAGACTCGTTAAGCATAGTTGCCACCATAACCGAACCCAAGGGTTATTCGGGAGTGGATCAACAATGTATCCAACTCCCTCGAAAAGGTGGAGATGAAGGTCATCGGTCTCGACGCAAAGTACACGGAGCGTGCCACTGGGAAGATCCAACGAGCCGCCGTCCTTCAGGTGTGCCTCGAAGATGAAGTTTTGGTGTATCACATCATACACACGCCATCCATACCAGGTTAGCTCCACGGTTTCATGTCTCGGGAGGACATATACTTCTGTGGGGCAGCCATCAAAGGGGACAAATAGAAGCTGGCGCCGTACAACCTTGAGTTGAAAAACATCGCTGACCTACAAACCAGAATTCCTGTAGATGATTGTGATAAAGAAACACCATCCCTATTCGTCGTAGCAAATTCTATGCTCGGAACAGATCTTGAGAAGGGCGACGAGATGCTGGGACTAAGGTCGTCTGGATGGGAGAGTTATCCCTTGCCTTACGAGCGGATAAAATATGCTGCCCTCGATAGCTGTGTGAGTATCGAGATAGCTGCAAGGTCCAAAGAGCTTATTACGAAGCCGTCTCCCACGGGAAATGAGAAGAAAAAGAAGAAGAATAAGAAGAAGAAGAAGAAGAAGAAGAAGAAGAAGAAGAAGAAGAAGAAGAAGAAGAAGAAGAAGAAGAAGAAGAAGAAGAAGAAGAAGAAAGAAGAAGCTGCACCAGCAGCAGGGCATTATAGATGGATGAACTATTTCCTCTCTTGTAAGAAAATATTTCCTCTCTGTGTACATTGATATAGATGAACTATTTTGCTGGTGTGCATGTCTTTGCAACAAGTGTAGTAGCATATGTCCGCTTGACTATAATGAACTATTTATTCGCCTAGTTTTCTCTACTACTCCTTGCAGTGATCGGTATGCAATGCATGTGTCCGTAGACATGACAACTTGTCCATGGAAGTTGAACTACGGCGACCATCACGTTTCTACCACTACCACACACAATTCCCACGATGCCACTCCAACCCACGGCACCACGGCACCCGACATGCGCGTCACTCCTCTCGGCCCCACCGCTTCTTTGCCTTTGTGTGCATGACATGTGGGCCAGCTGAACTGTGGCAACCATCAAATTTCTACCACAGCCACAGGCGATTCCCACGACGCCGCTCGAACCCATGATACCACACATCCCCCAACCTGTGCCTCATCCCTCTTGGTCCCACCGCCCCTCTGCCTTTGTGAGAATGACAGGTGGGCCAACCACCTGTAGGGTCCACATGTCATTGACTCAAAGGCAGGTGCACTAAGCCACTGAAGCTCAGTCCCGTGGGCCCCAAGAGGGAAATGTAACTCCTGTGCCAGGCCTTGTGGTTCTCCCGCTGTATGAACTCGTGCCAAACTCGAAATCTGTTTCTTACTACTACCAATGTGTCGGCCCGTGCGTTGCAATGGATCCAAAGTAGTAGAATAATACTTGTTCACAAATTTGAAATATAAACACTCTAGTTTTGATATACATATATCAGTAAAAATAAATTATGCTTCACTCAAAACATATTCCTCGGGCTGTTTTTATGAGGTGAGGGGCGGGTGTGGCTGGTTTCAAGATAATAATAGATTTTTAAAACATTTGAGCAGAATTTTTTCTATCATTTTGTAGCATGGCATGGCATCCGGTGCACCTAGGCGTCTGGAAAAAAGTGGAGTGCACTCTAAAGATATTTACATGCTCCCATTTAGTGGAGTGCACTCTAAACACAATATCTATTTATTTTTATCTAGCCTTTCCTAGCCATGCAACCATGCCACATAAGCTAGTCTTGCATGCAATCCATAAATTGAAATATACTTGCATTACTCTCCGGCATGCAATGCCGCCACATCATCTATTTATGCCTGTTAATCATAGGTTGTTTTTGGCATTAGTCTTGATCCTTCACAGTTTGGTAGAGGTATGATTAATCCAAATATTAATGTTCCGTACAACTAAACTCCAAAGGTCCGCCGGAGCCGAGGCAGTGGACGTACGATGGGGGCGGTGGAGGCATCTTCGTAAGAGAAGGAGAGCTTGAAGGTTAATCTTGCACATCCGCTGCCACCTGCATATCGGCGAGGGACTCCTCGAGTGCCCACTGGAGCTCGCGCTCCTCCAGGGAGCGGCGGATTCACGGGATTTTCCTAAATCATGATGGGCACCATGCAGTACTCCTCATAGCCGGGGGCAGGGTGCTCGCGTCCCGACTCCTGGGGTACTGTCTGGAGCACGCGCTCAACCACCTCGTGAGCCGCGAGGATGCCATGCTGTTGGAGCACACACTCGTGCGCCTGAGCAGTGAAGATGCGATGTTCGCGGGCGTGCTGCTGGAGCACGTGCTCGTCCATGTCGAGAGCGGTGATGATGCGATGTTCGCGGACATGCTCTCGTCCACGTCGAGAGTGGCGATGATGCAATGCTCGCGGGCATGCTGCTGGAGAACGCGCTCGTCCACGTTGTGAGCGGCGAGGACGTGATGCACCTCCTCATGACTGGCCAGGGCGTGCTGCTGGAGCACAGCTACCCCTCATGGCCGATGAGGGCGAGCCACTAGATCACACTGTCCTCCGCATGGCCAGTCAGCGCGCGCTACTCGCGGCCGTCGAGGGCGTGCTCCACCTCGGCGATGTCGGAGACTCCGTCCTCTTCCCAGGCCATGGTGCCATCAACTTCGGCAATGGCTGTGTGCTCCGGTGGGTGTTGTGTCCGTATGAGAGCTTCGAGCTATTGTACCAGTGGGGGCGGGGGGGGGGGTGAACTTTTCGTGGTTTCACATGGTCTAAGGAGAAAAATAGAATCTCAAGTAGCACAATATGTTGGAATGTCACGGAGGAAGGCTGGCAGGAGCAATACAACAAACATCACATGCGCACCATATTTTGAGAAGGGTTTAATGTAATTTGTGTGAAATGGGTCTGTGTGGATGTACGAGTAGTACATCCATATCATTGACATTCATGCACGCAACAAACATTTGTGTGCATGATTTCACCCCATTTTCGTATTCTATTTGGGAGTGGATTTGATTTTTGTAATTGAAGCTCATTTCTGTAGTTGGTTTCAATTTAGACTATGCATGTATTATTGTGAGAGATAGATATACAAAGAATATTTGTGTGACAAAGAAGGGGTGTGGGGGCAGCGATACCTAACGAGAGAGGGGCATATGTGTGTTTGAAAGACTGTGTGTGTCGTAGAGAGAGGAGTGTCCGAAAGGGAGAGAGAGGGTGTGTTCGTGTGCATGTGTGTGTTAGAGAGAGAGAGGTGCCTGTAATGTTGGGATCGACAAGGTTACGAGGTTGGGGATATGGGAAAGCGATAGTGTGTGTGCGATGAAGGGACACACAGACAGTGTATGTTTGTGTGTGAGAGAGCTAGATAGACCTCGACAACACGGCTGGCTAGGGGTGTAAGGTTATGTCTGGTAAAGAGATAGTAGAGAGAGAGAGATGAATGCTTGTTTGTTGCAAGGAGACCTAACTACATAGATGGGGTAGCAATAAGAAGAGAATGGCGGTGTGCCTTTTCTTCATGGGATGGGAGAGAGACCAAGAGACACGCATCATGTGGAGAGGTGTGTGTGTTTTGAGAGAGAGAGGGAGGCGTGGACCTGGATAATGAGATGGGTGCTCATGTGTATGTTATAGGGAAGGAATTGTCTAGGTGGTAGTCTTATGATGGCGACCCAATCTTTCAATGAGAGTGGGGATAAGTATCGATTTAGTGGATTTTGACGTTGACGATCTAGCTATATCGTACCTGGTGATACAAATCGACAATCGTTACTAAACTAATCTTCGATGGTCGATGATCTTGTCCTATGCACAAAATCAACCTGAATAACGAGATGGAGTTCCTCCAAGCAACCGAAGAACCGGCTAGAACTAAGATAATGCAATCTTAATTACCAATATGAATTAATTAAGGATAATGGTGGGGTTGCTGGTATAGGATCTGAATAAGGCGGTAGTCCTACACACCCCACAAATGCAAATTATAGTGAAGCAAAACAATGTGTACACAACAACACGAGTTCTAACCTAGAAAAAAGGTAGTAGCCTTATCTATATCTATAGACTATATTACTATATTTTTATCTGTATAGTTATATCTATATCTATTCCATTCCCTCTATTTGTAATTTACTCCATACATAGCTTTGATTGTAGCCAAAATTTATAAAGCTTGACCAAATTTGGTGAAAACAATATGAACATTTACACTAACTAATTTACATGACGTGGAAATAAAAGCAATAATGAATCAAATGATATATATTTGGTGGTGTATATGTTAATATATTTTCCTACAAACTTGTTGAAAGTATACAAAGTTTGACTTTAGAGAAACCCAATATGCGGTATTATGTATTATATATTCTATATTCATTACTTTTATGAAGTCAATGTGTGTATTTGCACGTGCACGATATAAACCGTTGATTGATGTTGATCCAATGATCCAGGTGGCTGCGATTCGGATCTACTACAACCTAATTGTACCCATACACGTTCTTCTCAAATGAGCAGCATGACAGTGTGATCGATCCACACAAGAAGCTCTCAATAAGAACTCCAGAAGTGCCACATGGCTTCATGGGTGCCCCCATATCAAATTATTCATACTACGTTGACTGAAAAAAGATAAATCACCCAAAACAAGATCTTGCCGTTTTTTGTTCCTACGATGTTGTGTCGTGCACTTACATAGTTGTATAGTGGTAGTAGTAGTAGTACAAACTTCGTAGTAGGAGTAGTACGGAGTGCTCCTACTCTATCAACGAATCCCATCTGACACCAAATTTCTTGGCTTTCGTGCTACAACTAGATCTTTCCCTCCTCATTTCTATTTTCCAACGTGGCACGCGGGGTGCGGTTTGCCGATAGTTGGTTTGCTCAACTATGGTCCCACATGAAAGTGAAAATGCTAGGCAACACACCTTCCCTAGCTATGTTGCATGCCGGACGGACCGTGGAGTACTCCTGATTCCTGGGCGTGGGGGGGGGGGGGGTGCAACACGAACGCGGCAGACCTTTTCCTTTTAAACATTTATAAATTGTAACATTTGGTTCTGCTCCTTGGCGCGATCGGTAGATAGAAATAATGATTGGAAACACTAGAGCATGGCTTTTCCCACCCGATAAGTAGGGTAGTAGCTAGGTTGGCTCATCGTCGGTTTTGTCACATGCGGTCCCACATGTTGTAGTGATATAAAGTCTAGCCAATGCGCGTTGACCGGGGGGGGGGGATGACAGTGTGGTATGCGAGAGGGAAGGGACATGCTTCATGTACATGTTCGAGTTTCTCGTTTTGAACTTGCGAACATGACAGGCGTGCTGCACGAGTAGTTTTGAATTTATAAGTTCGATCTCAGTTTTTGAATTTACGAGTAGTTCGTAGGTTGGGTCAAGCATCGTACGTAAATTACGAAGTTGATTCAAAAGGTAAGCACCACTTATAAATTGCCGGAGGGAGTACTAGTTACAGGGATGCATATAATTGACGCCAAATGTGAGCAAAGGGATCGCACATGCCTTTATTTACTGGAACGAGAATGCAATAGTACAATAAGAATTAAGGCCACGATGACACGATAGCAGTGATGGTTATAGGAGGTAAGAAGAAAGATGCATCCATCAACGTACGACCTCCTCCTCCTCGACTCAGTGCGCCGGGCCACCGACCGGCGGCTTAGGAGCGGCGGCTTTTGTGGCGAGGTCAAGGTGCTTCTCAACAAAGGTGTCCAAGGCTTCCAGCAGGTTGACGAAGGCCAACGTCGTAGCGTCCTCACCGGCCTTGTAGATACATATGTACACGACTTCCTCGTACACGTGGATGTGTTGGTTGACGAATTCTTGCAGGGCGAGGCACCTCGCGACGAGCGCGACCTCCAGGTAGACATTCTTTGTTGCGTTGGCGGGCAGTCGCAGGGCGACCAGTGCTTGAAAGAGGTTCTCGGCATTGAGGCGGATTAGGGTGGCAGGCAATGAGCAGCCTAGGCGCGCGGGGTGGAGGAGTACGGCGATGACGTCCGTGAGTTGCTTGACGACGGTGAACTTGTTGATGGTGGCAACGATCATCTTGTCCAACTGAGAGTCATAGATGGCATCGATGATGGCCTTGAACCAACCGGTCGGCAATAGCCTCTAGAGACGATCCTCGGTGCCATGCCGCAGGCCGGCGTCGAGGACCATCTGGCACAGCCGCTGGCCCCTCGCGCACATCGCCGTCATGGGTCTGGAGTGAGCACTGTTGCGCTTAGTGTAGGTGCGTAGGTGCGTACGATGTGGTAGATGCATTGGAATGGAGGGGCGCCTTTATATGAGTGCAAACTGCGTTGCATTCACATCGTGCTGCCTCTTTTCCCCGTCCTGCTCCCATTACTTCCCTCAACATGCTAATTGAAGGAGGATGCATCATTGGCAATTCAACATTTCGGGAACCGCTACCCTCTCCCTCATCTACATTAAAGCCGTATCGGGAACTGTCCTGGTTTACTAGTTTACCGTCCATTTCTCAGTTTTTTTACCGTCCTGGTTTGCTAGCTGTCAAATCTAATACTACTAGTAGTACGTACTCCTTTCCGGTTTATAGGGCTTAATTTGAAAATCTCTTCAACTAAGGTAGATGACGAATGGTGGAATTAATTTTGTAGTTTGCAAAAGTACTTAATTAGTACTCTCTTTTTTCTCAAAAAGTTATGTATACCGATGCATTAATTACACCACATGCATGCATGACCACAAAATGACAAAGACCTTGTACATGCATTGGTGAGTTTTTTCTTCATCCTTGCATGCAGTGATTTAATACACCTTGAAATCTGAGCATGTGATGGTAAGTAGTAAAATTGAGACTTATAAAACAGAAAAACATTTTTTTGAGATGAGCCCTATAAACCGGAAAGGAGAGAGTATGTACAGTACTACTAGTAGTATAGTAGTAGTAGGGAGTGGTGCGCCGCCCGTGGCACACCTGGCTGAACATGCCTCCTCGCCTCCGTCAAACGCCTCCATTAAACCCGCATGGAAACCTTGGATGCTGATGTGTCTCCAACGTATCTATAATTTTTTATTGTTCCATGCTCTTATATTATCAATCTTGGATGTTTTATATACATTTACTTGGAACCTTATATCATTTTTTGGACTAACCTATTGACATAGTGCCCAGTGACAGTTGTTGTTTTTTGCTTGTTTTTTACTTTGCAGAATATCAATACCAAACGAAGTCCAAATGCCACGAAACCTGGCGAAGATTTTTTTCTAGCAGGAAGGCACCCAGGAAGCTTCTGGAGGGCACGAGGGGATGCTCATGGGGCCCACTAGGCACCAGGGCGTGCCAGGGGCCTCAGGCGCGCCCTGGTGGGTAGTGGGGCCCACGGGCACCCCCTTGACCATCCTTCGCCTCTATAAATACTCTAAAATACCGAAAATTTTAAGGGAGTCGACGAAATACTTTTACCATTGCCGCAAGTTCTAGAACCACGAGATCCAATCTAGAGGTCTTTTCAGGCACTCTGCCGGAGGGGGCAATGATCACGGAGGGGTTATTTATCATCCTTGTTGCCCCTCCGATGATGCATGAGTAGTTTACCACAGACCTACGGGTCCGTAGTAAGTAGCTAGATGGCTTCTTCTCTCTTTTTGATCTTCGATACAATGTTCAGCTCGATGTTCTTGGAGATCTATTTGATGTAACTCTTTTTTACGGTGTGTTTGTTGGGATCCGATGAATTATGAGTTTATGATCAGTTCTATCCATGAATATTATTTTAGTCTTTGCTGAACTCTTTTATGCATGATTGTTATAGCATCGTATTTCTTCTCTGATTTATTGGTTTGGTTTGTCCAACTAGATTGATTTATCTTGCCATAAGAAGAGGTGCTTTGTGATGGGTTCGATCTTGCGGTGCTCAATCTCAGTGATAGGAAGAGACAAGACACACATGTATCATTGCTATTAAGGGTAACAAGACAGGGTTTGTTCATACGTGAGTTTATCTTGTCTACATCATGTCATCGTTCTTATTGCATTACTCCATTTTTTCATGAACTTAATACACTGGATGCATGCTGTATAGCGGTCGATGCATGGAGTAATAGTAGTAGATGCAGGCAGGAGTCGGTCTACTAATCTTGGACGTGATGCCTATATACATTATCATTGCCTTGGATATCGTCATAGTTATTTGCTTTTCTACCAATTGCCCAACAGTAATTTGTTTACCCACCGTATGCTATTTTCTCGAGAGAAGCCTCTAGTGAAAACTATGGCCCCGGGGTCTATTTCCTATCATATATTAAATCCAAAATACATTGCTGCAATTTTTCTTTCGTTATTTTATTTTGTATTTTTGTTAGATCTATTTATCAAAACCTATACAATTTAATCTACCTCAATACCATTGAAGGATTGACAACCCCTCTTACACATTGGGTTGCAAGTATTTGTTGTTTGTGTGTAGGTGTTGTTTACATAGTGTTGCTCGGTTCTCCTACTGGATTGATAACCTTGGCTTCATAACTGAGGGAAATACTTACCTCTGCTGTGCTGCATCATCCTCTCCTCTTCGGGGAAATACCAACGCAGATTACAAGCATCAGTGCCACATCAAAGTTGTGCATTGGGTATTTGTACATCAAACCACCCTTTTCATACATATATTTGTTCCACATGCAAGTGTGTTCATGTTCTGATTCTTTCCCGCATTTTTTTTCAAATTTATAAACAACAGACGAGTTTGATGCAGCAACCGTCTGTGATTGGGTACACAACAGACACGTTTCCCTCGGACTACCCGTTGCCGCGCCCGTGCCCCTGTCACCAACATCAGCACAGTACATTGGGCTCCATGAGGTTTCCCTCCCGCTCTCCAAAATATCTATTCGCTCGCAATCTCGAAAATATCTACCCACTTGGAGGGTTTTTCTTTTTGATAGCACACAATTATTATGTGTGGACCATGTGCGATGTCTGTTACTCCCGCTCTGCTTCAATCCCTTGATCCAAATTTTCAGTAGCGTGAACATTTTACTCCCACCTGCATCCCTCGCAATCTCAAAAATATCTGCTTGCCTGCAGAGTTCTTCTGTTTGATAGCACACGATTATTATGCTTTGATCATGTGCAATGTCTATTACTCCCGCTCTGCATCAATCCCTTGATCCAAATTTTCAGTAGCCCGGGCATTTTACTCCTGCCTAGTAAAATTTTCAGTACCGCGGTATTTTCTCAAACACCACCTTGGCCCCCCTCCACACACACACCCCAAAACCTCCACTCACAGAGACACACACGACCCCTCCCTCGCTCGAAACCATAGGTAGGTCTTTGCCGCCGCTGCCGTGCCACCTCCATCGTCAACCTTTGCCTGTCTGTCCGTGCAGGTTACCCACCGATCTACATACCCTTGTCGCCCTGAGTTTCTTAGATGATGCCTGCGAAACGTCCCCTTTCCCACAGATCCCCATCCCCACCCCTCCCCCACTCAGAGCGTTGCTCCGTAAGCCTGGCTACGCTTCCCTGGAAACTTGAGGAGAGAATGGCCCAAAAGAGGTTTATTGCGGCCTCTTTGCCCGACGTCGGCGTGCTAGCCGCCGAGGTGTCCCCGTGATCCTCTGTGGGCTCTTTATCGAGCCACCGTTGCCAGTTGCCCGATCCGCCCGCCGCAACGCCCCTACGCCGGTTCGAGGACTTCCCCGTACTTCCTCATGCTGGGCCGCCGATGAGGTCCTACCTCGGGGTCCGGCAGCGGCGGTGGGGGACGTGGGTCACCGAGATTACGGGTCAGGAGACCCACACCTGCCGGTGACTCGGTAGCTTCCACACGGCCGAGCTCGCAGCCATGGAGTACGACCGATGGCAGGTCCGCTACCACGGCGTGGCGGCTAGGCTCAATTTCCCCTTCGGCACACGTCCGGTCGACCTCGTCCCGCTAGAACCGGGGGTGGTGAGCTCGGCTATGGCGCAGGAGGACCGCGAGGCAAGGGAGCGCTTCGAGGCCGATGCCGCCGATGAGTCCTACATGTAA